>CAOLHI010001441.1:0-381492 GCA_948474755.1 Ctenosaura bakeri | reverse complement strand
CATCATCACTAGGAGCTTTAGCGCCTGCGCGGTAGCGTTCGGAAACTTCTAGAGCTTGTTCGCTTGGCGGGAACCCCTCCCCCACACCGGTACTGCGCATGCTCCTCCCGCCGAGCAACGGTCTCTCCTCAGTTCTGTCGTCCGCCGTAGAACCTACAGGGACCTGAGAAAGAGGGGAGGAAGGGCGGGTGTGTATGATGGCACAGATGACCACTCGAAGAACCACAGTTACAGGTAAGCAACCTGTTCTTCTTCTTCGTGGTCTCTGTGCCTTCATACACTAGGAGACTGTGTAGCTTACCGGTCGGACGGCGGGTCAGGTCCTACAGCACGGAAGCCAGCACCTCACGTCCGAACCGAGCATCTCTGCGCGACCGGCAGTCGAGCCTGTAGTGGCGCACGAAGGTTGATGGTTGGGACCAGGTCGCCACACGGCAGAGTTCATGCAGGTCAACTCCTCGCAGGAGGGCCGCAGAAGTAGCCACAGCTCTGGTGGAGTGGGCTCAAAGCAGGGCTGGCGGAGGCTTCCTCGCAAGCTCATACGCCAGTTGAATAGTCCGTACCACCCACTTGGAGAAGCGCTGGGTGGACACTTTGAGGCCCTTCCGACGTCGCCCATAACAAACAAAGAGATGCGGCGTCTGTCGGAAGGAAGCAGTCCTTTCCTTGTAGAAGGCCAAGGCCCGACGCACGTCCAGGGAGTGAAGGGACCGCTCCAACGGTGTCGTCGGGTTCGGGAAGAAGGCAGGCAGGATGATGTCCTGGTTGAAATGGAAACTGGACACCACCTTTGGCAGGAACAAGATGTCAGGTCTCAGGACCACCTTGTCTCTGTGGAAGACCATGAAGGGCTCATCGGACCGAAGAGCTGTGATCTCACCCGCTCGCCTCACTGAGGTCACCGCTACCAGGAAGGCAGTTTTCATGGTTAGAAGCCTGTCATCCAAGGTCGTCATCGGCTCGAAGGGCGGCTTTGTCAACTGCGACAGCACCAACGAGAGGGACCATGGCAGTAGCGGCGGCGATACTGGCGGGTAGAGATGATGAAGTCCTTTCAGGAACCGCTTAACGGTATCGTTCCTGAAGAAAGCCGATGCCGCGGATCGAGGCGGCTGGTATGCCACGATCGCGGAGAGGTAAACTTTCGGGGAGGGAAACGCCAGGCCCTGTTGCCGGAGATGAAGGAGAAAGTGCAGGACGGTGGAGAGTCCAGCGGGCGATACCGGCTCACTCCTCTCATTAGCAAAGGTCAGGAAGCGTCGCCACTTGTATTGATAGTTGCGACGGGTGGATTCCTTCCTGGCCGCGACGAGGACGGTACCGAGCACGGGATCGTCTAGTGCGATATCCTCCAGGCATGGAGGGCCAGGCGTGGCAGGTCTGGATGGAGGACACGGCCGCTTGAGTGGGAGAGCAAGCCCGGCGTCGATGGCAGCCGGAGCAGGTCGCTTCATGCAGCTCGTAGCAGAGGTGTGAACCAGTGCTGCCTCGGCCAGTATGGGGCTATCAGGATCGTGTCGGCTCGGTCGGCGAGGATCTTCGATATCGTCTGGCCGAGCAACGGGAACGGCGGGAACGCGTAGAGGAGTTCCCCGGTCCACGGAAACTGGAAGGCGTCTCCGATGGAAGCGTGATCGTGGCCCGCTCTCGAACAGAATCGGCGACGCTTCGCGTTTTCCCTGGTCGCGAAGAGGTTGATCGATGGTTTGCCCCAGCGGTCTCGAATCAGTCTGAACGCCTCTCCGGAGAGAGACCATTCGTGATGGGATGAGGCGTCCCTGCTGAGGGCGTTTGCCGTGGTGTTCTCCTGCCCGGCCAGGTGAACCGCCACGGGATGCGTGTGCAGGCGAATGCACCATTCCCACAGGTCGAGAGCGATGTTGAGCAGGGTCATGGAATGAGTCCCTCCTTGTCTGTTGATGTAACAGACGGCGGTGGTATTGTCCGTCAGGACCAGGACTGTGCGCCCTGCTACGATGTGGCGGAACGCCCGTAGTGCCTTCGAGACGGCGAGTAGCTCTAGTGCGTTGATATGGAGAGCGGTCTCGTCGGTCCATCTGTCGTGGACTCTGAGATCGCCGCAGTGGGCACCCCATCCGTACAGGGAGGCGTCGGTGGTTACCGTCACCTTCGGTGTCGGCTGTTGGAAGGGCATCCCGGACATCAGATTGCTTCGCGACTGCCACCATCGGAGGGATGAGCGCACTTCCTCCGGCAGTTGCAGTCGGATGGTCTGTTCGTCTCGCAGGGGGTCGAATATGCGGACGAACCAGTGTTGAAGAGGTCTTGCCCTCAGTCTGGCGAGATAGGTCACAGAGGTTGTCGCAGCCATGTAGCCGAGGAGCTGCTGGATGCTTCTCGCAGACAACGGCGGGGCCGTGTAGGCGTGAGCGGCGGCCCAGATCAGGGCTTGAGCCCGAGTCTCTGGCAGGTACGCCCTGGCGGAGGTGGAATCGAGAGTGGCCCCGATGAAGTCCAAGGTCCTCGCTGGCTCGAGGTGGGACTTCTTCGGATTGACTTGTAGGCCAAGGCGAGTCAGGAGCGACAACGTCATGTGGACATCGTGGTAAAGTCTCTGTTTGCAGGACGTCACCAACAGCCAATCGTCGAGGTAAGGGTAAACGGAAGCGCCCTTTGTCCGCAGGAAGGATACCACCGGGGCCATGCATTTGGTGAAGACCCTTAGGGCAGTCGAGAGTCCGAACGGCAGCACCTTGTACTGGTAGCAGGTGTCGTCGACTGCGAAGCGGAGGTACCGTCTGTGCTGTGGGCGAATGGCGATGTGGAAGTAGGCGTCTCGGAGATCGATGGAGGCGAACCAGTCCCCTCGATGGAGGAAGGGTAGGATCGACGGTATCGTGACCATCTTGAACCTCTTGGGGCGGATGTAGTAGTTCACCCCTCTGAGGTCGAGGATCGGCCGGAGGGTACCGTCGGCCTTCGGTACCGTGAAGTACCGGGAGAAGAAGCCGGTGGTCTTGGCTTCCTGCGGGAGCTGCTCGATCGCTCCTTTCTGAAGGAGGGACTGGATCTCTTCCAGGAGGACCGGACTCGACGGAGTGGAGTAGTAAACGCCTCGAGGTGGAATATCGTGAAACTCGATGGCGTAGCCAAGACGGACGATGGAAAGCACCCAAGAGTCCGTAGTGACATGTTGCCACTCCAAAAGGTGTTGAGCCAGAGTCGGCCGGTCTCCGAGCGCTGATGGTAGGCTGAAGAGTGGATATTGGGAGGTCCTGCCAGACACGTCAAAATCGAGACTTCGCGTCCGAGGAGGACTTCTTAGAGGAAGCCGGACGGCGTCTAAAAGTACGTCTGGCCGACGAGCCAGAGAATGGTCTTGACTGGCCTGACTGGGCCGAGTGCTGGAACGACGAGGTGGAAGATCGTTGCCAGGATGGGCGGAAGGTGGAGGTCCTGCGGGCTTGCGTGGCCGGCTGGAGCCCGATCTTTTTGGCAGTCAACCTCGCCTTAACCAAATTGTCCAGCGCCTGGTCGGTAGTAGAGTTGAAGAGGCCCTCGCCATCGAAGGGGAGATCCTTGATCCTCCTTCGGGTGTCCTCTTGGATGTCAGCTGGTCTGAGCCAGGCATGGCGGTGCAAGCCGATGGATCCCGCCATGACCCGGGAGGCGATCTCCACGGCGTGCCAGGAGGAGGCCATCTGCTGCCGGGCGATGGATATGGCCTCGTTGAAGATGACCGAGGCGGCTTGACGGATGTCCTCCGGTACCGTCTCCATCGCCGGTTGAAGGCGGTCAACTACCTTCTTCAGGTATGCCGCGAGGCAAGCCTGCGTGTTGGACAACCTGATATGCAAGGAGGTGGCAGAATAGAACCTTCTTGCGTAGGCGTCCAACTTCCTGCCCTCTTTATCCAGCGGGGTGGTGTGTTGCCTGCTGGTGCCTTTTGTCTGTGCCGACTCGACCACCACAGAGTTCGGTGCAGGGTGGTTGAAGAGATAACTCGTGTTATCCTTCTGCACCCTGTAGAGGTGCTCCAAACGCTGCGGTATCGGCTGTGCCGAGGCCGGCTGTCCCACGCGGACTTAACCACTTTAGCAATCTGGGGCAGAAGAGGCAGCGGGGCCGCGGCAGGTTGCTTCCCCTCGAAGATGGAGAAGACGGGATCGTCATCCTCCGGCTCCGCATCCGCAATCTTAAGGCCAAGGGTAGAGGCCATGCGAAGCAGCATCGCAGAGAACTGGTGGACGTCCTCTGGAGCTGAATCTGGGATCGGCTCCCCGAATCCCAGCGGAGGAGACTCCTGGGAGGCCGCCTCAGAAACCTCAGACTCCGCGCTCGAGTAGTAGGACTCCGAGCTCGGTGAGTCCTCTGCCGCTCACTGTCCGGCTCCTTCACTGCCGTCGCGGGTGCAGCCTTCTTGGGCTTCTCCGCAGCCGGGACGGTGGTAGTGGCAGCGTCACGCTTCGGCTGGCTCACCACAGACTTCACCTTTCTGGTGGTGACCGGCGTAGTCTGACAGGCCGTGGTCGTAGCCTGTCCAGTCACCACCGACTCCGTAGGGCGCGTCGCCGTAGCCGTAACCCTGGGAGGTGGCGATACCGCTCGGTATCGAGGCAAGGCTCTCTCGCCCTATGGTATCGAGGCGAGGGAGAGCGGCTGAAGGAGCGGCGGTCCGACGGCGAACGGCTTCGGTGCCGACGGTACCGAGGGTCTTCTCCTCGAGGCGAGCGTGAGTCGTGCTGTCTCCAAGGTGACCGGGACCTCCGAAGGTCTCCCAGTGTCTCGGGTCACGATGGTACCGATCCCAGTACGATGGAGAATGTGACCGGTAAGAAGCCGGGCGCTCTCTCCACTCAGATTCCCTTGCGTACCTGGTCACGTAGGACGCCGAGGTGTATCTGGAGGCAGACGAGCGAGGTTGTTCCTCTCTTGTCTCCCTAGGAGGCGGCGAGGCCACCGGACGCTCCGAAGAGCGGGACCGGGACCTGAACGAAGTAGAACGCCGCTCCGGAGAAGCAGAGGGCTCTCTCTGCTGCAGGTCGGCCGACCTGCGACGGCTGGAAAGGCGGTGGTGCTCCTTCACCAGGGTTGGAGGGTCTACCACAGGTGAGTCCGGGCACTCTTGGGGAACGTCCTCGATCTCAGCGTCCGAGAGATCGACGGACTCGCCTCGCCCTTTGGAAGGCTGTAGAGTCGGAGGAGGAGTGGGAGGTTGAACGTCCCCAGCCGGGGAGCGCTTCTTCTCCTTCTCCTTGCCCTTGTCTCCGTCCGGAGCAGGGCGCTTTTTAGTAGGCGTCTCCTTAACAGGAGCCTCAGCCTTCCTCGCCGTCGAGGATCCTTTTGCTGACTTGGCAGCCACCGAGAGCTTGGGGATCCTCGGTAACGCCGATATCGGCGTTTGCGCCGGTACCGAGCCCGATACCGACGAGGTGGACAGAACGGCAGCCGCCGATACCTTCGATGGCGTAGTCGTCTTCTTTTCGGCCATCTTGGAAGTGGAGGTCTCGTCGATTGCCCTCAAAGACTGCTCCCAACAATAGGATTTAAGTCTCGCGGACCTGTTGCAGAGAGTCTGGGGAGTAAAATCCCGGCAAACTGGGCAAGTCCGAGTGTTGTGGGACTCACCCAAGCAGAAGAGACACTCCTTATGGCCGTCGTTGAGGGCAACTTTGCACCCGCAGGACACACACTTTTTGAAGAGTGCGGACATAAGACGAAACGCCAACAGAAAATTCCAAAAATCACCAAATCCAAAGGGAGAGTCCGAAGGAGAGGTCAGAAACAGTCCGAAAGTCCGAAAACCGTGAAAAAACAGCAAGCCAAACACGAAGTCGAGGAACAAATCGAAGAACCTTCCATACGCGATGGCGGACGAGAAAGAACTGAGGAGAGACCGTTGCTCGGCGGGAGGAGCATGCGCAGTACCGGCGTGGGGGAGGGGTTCCCGCCAAGCGAACAAGCTCTAGTAGTTTCCGAACGCTACCGCGCAGGCGCTAAAGCTCCTAGTGTATGAAGGCACAGAGACCACGAAGAAGAATGAGAAATTCACATTTTTCAGATCGAAGCACAAATATTCATTACGTGAACACATGAACACTGGATTTTGTATCCATACAAGAGATTAGATAATGTACCTGTTAAATTTTACAGCTAGACCTAAGTCAGCAATACAGCAAGTGCCATTCCTCTTTATTAAGATATTTTTACTCTTCAGGTCTCTGTGGGCAATAGCAGGCTTCCCTTGTGTTCCATATATCTCTGTGTGCAAATGGCAGAGACCACATGCTGCAGAGTACGCCAGTTTGAGCAGAGCTCTGTTGTCCAAAGTAGTACACTTCAGGTAGTCATACAATGACCCATTTTCATGATAATCTGTAATCAAGTATAGATGGGTCCAGGAGCCTGTGCCTTTAATATCTGCTGCTATAAAACCTGTGGGAATCCAGGAATGTAATTAGTGTTGAGTATTTCCCCATATAATCCAACAAAAACTGCACTAGGATGAAAACTAAGCAAAACAAAGATACACGGTACGGAGATCTTCCCTGCAAAGCAGGGATGGGACTCATGCAGCCTTCTGAATGTTTTTGGACTGGATTTCCTTGCAGCCCTAGTCAATGTAGCCAACAGTGAGGATCTGTGCGAGCTGCAGTCTAGCACCAATTGAAGTACTATACTATGTCTACTCCTCCTGTAAGTGCAGCCACTGAAGTCTTTAAAGAGACAAAGAGAACATTTCATCTGCCAGGTATTGACCACAATTTGACTCTAAATATTGATTTTATTATCTGCTAATCTATGCTATTATTAAAAATAACTCTTAAGACCAATAGTCTATTTAGTCAGCAATCCATTCAAAACAGTGGCCAACTAGATCCCTATGAAAGCCAAAAGTAGGACACAATAGCTCCTTTACACTCACATGTGATAGCTCCTTTTCATTCACATATTGGTATGGAAAGGCATAATACCCGTGATGCTGGATGTAATATATAACCACCATTACTAATAGCCACTCATTGCCCTATCTTCCATGTATGTATCCAAGCCCTTTTTAAAGCCAGGCAACCTGTGTGGCCATCGTTCCACCTGTTGGCAGCAACCACCACACTTTTATTACAGGCTATATGAAGTCCTTCCTTTTATCTGTCCCGAAATCCCCCCACCATTCATAGTCAGTGGATGACCTTATACACATTCACACACCTTTATCGTGACTTCCTGTCTCCTATCTCACATTGCTTTTATGCCAGTGATTCTAAACCTGTTGTTTGGGAACCACTGTTTGCAAACAAGGGAGCAATTTGAATGTGTGCACATGCCTGCTGCTGTGTCAGAGAAATGGCAGCACAGGGTGTGGGTGCCAAGGGACATGGTGGCAGGCATGTGTGTGTCCCCTTATCTCTGATGAAGGAGACACAGCGGCAGGCATGTGCAAAGGCCCAATTATGGATCTGGAGACCAGAGTTTGAATTCCCGCTCAGCCATGGAAACCCATTGGGTGACCTCAGCAAGTCACATCCTCTCAGCTGCAGAGAAAGGCAAAGGCAACAAATCCTGCCAAGAAACCCCCCATGATAACTTCACCTTAGAGTTGCCATAATTCAGTTTTCAAAGGGGAGAAACTTGATGGCCAAAAAGAATGTCCCCCTGTCAGCAGCACTTTATTGTTATGTGCCTTCAAGTCACTCCTGACACATGGCAACCCTAAGGTGAACCTATCATAGGGTTTTATTCATAGTTAACCCTCCACACTTACGGGTTTCACTTTTGTGGATTTGATTATTCATGGATTATTCACTGTCACCTCTACTGCCTCCCTACGCCGTTCATTTTTAATAGGGACTGCAAGCCTCGTGAGACTGAGAAACTGTGAATGAAGTTTGTAAGTCTCTATTAAAAATGGTGTGGGACAGCAATGGAGGTGGCAGTAAGCCCCACCAGCCATCCACGTCTGCCTTGTGAAGGAATCCTGATGCCATGGTGGGTTGAACATGGTGATCATACATTTTTGTGTGTGTTAAATATGGTTTGGAAGGGCCTAGTTATTCACGGTTTCATGGGGGTCCTGTGCCCCTAACCCTAGCGAATGTGGAGGGATGACTATATTTATTTATTGCAAGTTTTGTTCAGATGTGTCTGCCTTTGCCTTTCCCTGAAGCTGAGAGAATGTGACTTGTCCAAGGTCACCCTGTGTCTGAGCAGGGATTTGATTCCTAGTTTCCAGAAGCCTCAAATAAATGAATAAATAAATATTTAAATACATATATGAATATTTAACTCTGAATTTAAAAACTGAAATCTTGAGTTAGGTCTTGGGGGTTCCTAGCAACAAATTATATTTACGGGGGGGCCTGATAAAGAAAAGGTTATGAACCACTGTTCTACACTACAGGATACCAAGCACTGTATTCTTGAAGAGTTGTACCAGCTTCATTTTTTCCATGCTTTTCCAGCTGTACAATATCACTTGGTGGAATATGTTATCAGAATTGGATTCACACTTCAAATTTGCAGAAATGTAGTATGACTTGGTCCAGTGTATTTTCCTTGTTCTTTTCTAATTATGCCTAATGTGCTTTTGCACTATTACAGCACCTGCACACCAGGTCATTTTTTTTAAAGCAAGCTATCCCCTAAAAGCCCTAGATCTCCTTATTGCTAACATACACAAGGCTCAGACGAGATCAGTGTACGTTGGAAGCTGAGTTATTGTGCTTCAACGTACATCAGTTCTCATTTACTAACAGTGAACTGCCTTTGCCTTCCCACTATCTGCAGTGATTCTCTTGGAACACCTCACAAACAGCTTTTGTTTTAAATAATTTGTTGTTGTTCTAAATTGATGACCTCACTGTTTTCCTCTAACATCAGCTTATTTATGAATAATATATTTAAAAGTCGCAATCACAATACCGATCATATCATCTTCCTTTTCAGATTCTGACAGGACTTTTGCTTTTGATGAAAACTATATCACTTTGCTAGTGAAACATTTTTAAAAACTGTCTTCAGATACCACATCTCCATTCAGAGATGATCTTTTTTACATACCAAGTATATTCTCATGACGCATGAGAACTGTCTGGTAAATCTCAGTTTCTCGAAACCAGCTGGCTTCTTCAGTGGTGAAAAATACTTTCACTGCCACTTTTTCACCCCGCCATTTACCCATCCACACTTCACCATATCGACCTTTTCCAACTTGTCGTACCATCTGAATCTGCTTGGCAATGGTCCGTTGGACCTGAAGACGAAATCTGAAATCACTAAAATAATTCTAAGAATACTAATAGTTCAAAATTGCTTGTTAGATAGTAACCTTTCTAAAATTGTTCTCTAAACGGTAACAGAACTGAAACAATTAGACAGAAAGCAACTGTTTGTTCTTCATTAAAATTAAAAAACAAATCTAATCACTTTAAGTCAATAGGACTAACAGACTACAGGCTGGCCATATAGATTTAGATGAATTTATTCTGAATGTTGTCAATGGAATGAAAGTGGATTAATCCAAATACGTCAAATGTACATGGGCTGTGGACAACCCCAATGAGAAAACAAATTCCACTGAAATTAGCGAGACACTGCATAAAGAAGCTTTATTGTAGCATAAAACTGTCTAATCCATTATCCTCAATTTTGATCCTCCTTGCTTTTCTGACCTCACAAGGACCAAGAGTTTATGGACTATATATAGCCTGTTAATAACCTATGAAACCTGCTTAAGGATGCACAAGCACAAGCACAAAACATTTGCATTTTCATCTTTCCTTTTTATCTACCATTTGTTCCAGCCAATATAAGTTCCCTCATGTCCTGTTTGACTTGTCCCATGTACATAAGAAACAACTCAGAGGCAGTCTCTTAGACTCTTCAATTCTGAAAAAATCTCCAGAAAGCCCCCTCTCATTTTATTTCCATAACTGGAAGTGGGAATCTTCTATCTCTCTCTGACTAAAAAAACCCTTTTTCCCACCTTGCCTTCTCCTAGCAGCAACTCTGAAAAGCTGTTCCTTCCTAGATGATGGCCCTGACCTTCATATTAATATGGACACACTGGTAGATTAGACCTGTTTAGATTTCACAAATGGAATAAAAACTGCAAGCAATTCTCTTTTTCTCTCAACGCCTCCCCCCCCGCCACCCCAACACTCTGAATACTTTCCTCTAGTTTCTCTTTGTTTCCCGAGAGTGGGTGACTGTAGGCTCTTCCGATCTTCTTGCACTACCATTTCCTTAACCCAAAGCCAACACTGAGGGATACTGGGAGTTTCAGCCTGATAACATCTGGAGAGCTGCAATTTGACCATTCACTCAAAATAATAACTTAATCTGCAGTTCTTCTCTGAGTAATGAATCTGCTGCCCAGAACTCTTTCCTACTTATCTCTTTTACAATGTAGGAGACACACAGGAGATAGAGAAAAACAGATCAATTTTGCTCCCTGAGGATGGAGCAACCAGGCTGGGAGAGGGACAGAATGATCCACCCCTACAAGTCAATTCTGCTCACTCACCTTTAGAGGATTCTTCATTGACTGTGGCAACCAGATTAGTTGTTAGTGTATTTAAAATAAAGAATTTTTAACTTACAAAGTGTAGTTCACCAATTGCCTTACCAAAAGAGGAAGTCCTGAACCACTGCCAGAACTCTGTGATTGGTCAATAAGATCTTTCAGTGACTCCCCAGCTGGAATAAAGGCTTCATCCTGCTCCAGATCACGATTGTAGCATTGTCTCTTTGCTACCCATTTACAATAATGCCTGAGGCAAGAGGGATAAAATTGTTCCAAGTTTACACACCTTGACACCATGTACTATTTATGCAATTATTTATGCATACTTGCATCTTAATAGCAAAAGAATTTAATGTTGACAAAGTTTACATTTTTTCCTCAGCATATTAATTTTCAAGGTGAGGTCTCACAGTTTGGGTGTTGACATCTATGCATGATGAGCAGAACAGGAAGCGCATCAGAAGACTCCCCTGATCTTACGCAACCACTCAGATCAAGTGGAACAACTGAAATCTAAATAAAGACTGTAATACCCTAATCCTAAATGTATGTCAAAAGGAAGATGGTCACGATGTCATTCTAAGATCACTAAAATGCTGGTAATAAACCACATTTTACAACAGTGCAAAGATGCTGTTATAATTTGGCTTAACAACTTATGTACTGCTGCAACGAATGACTGAAAAGGATTTCAGCTACTTAAAAAAGGCAAAGCCAAACACAAAAACCCTTATAACTGGCAGGAGACACAGAAAAATATACCACAGAAATAGTGACTGATTATGTAATGCACTAGGGATTAACAGTTGCTCGGTTATGTATACAAAATGCCCAAACCACATTTTTGTTAGCTATCTTATCTTTACCAAAGTATCATACTAAATATTAGTCTACAAGCCTATTTATACACATAATTCTATACATATCTACTCAAAAGTAACTACTATTGTTTTCAGCAGGGCTTACTATTACGTTTAAGTGTCTGTTGTGCCTGAGACTGAATTCACATAGTTCTCAAGTGTATGCCTTCTGTACAAGACAGGACACCATTCTGAGTTTAATCACCCTTTCTTTCAGGTAGAACTTAACTATGATGCAAATCTATCTATATGTCCAGTCAGGTCAACAAAGGAATTTACTGTATATATACATATACAGATGAGAATATATTCCCTTCCCAGGTGGTATCCCAGGGCCTGAATCTTACTGGTTAGTCTCAACCAGCATATTCCTGCCCTGAATTAATTGCTTAATGATGAGTCACCATTCCAATCACTCTTAATATTGCAAAACTCATTGGGACTAACAGGAAGACTCAGGTCTTGAGTTCCTGCATGCAAAGCCATAAAAGCTTGAAAATGTGCTTCTGCATTACATTATTTAGAGAGCCTACACCACAGAGGATGTGGCACTTTCATACAGATGACAATTTTCCTGAGGATGTAAATCAAATTATGTGAGATTCTAAGAAGACTTAACAGCTATTTATGCATTTTATGAGATAAGAACAAATTTGTAATATTTTTGATTACAGATTAAAAACTAGGAAAATTCAGTAAGATATTTTACCTGTAGCAGAAACAGCTAAATAAGACAATCATGACTATTATGCAGACTGCCATAGAAATAAGCACAGCTATCCAACGTATGCTGCCATCAAAGATACTGTCTGAATTGTTAAAAAAAAACACACACAATGAAAATATAATCAGATTAAGGGTAAATATATCTGAAGGAAATACTTTTAAATGAATTGAATCCACCCTTTTCAATCTTGTGCAACCATACAGTAGATGTATACTGAGTGACTGTGTGGAAGCGCTGAAGATTAGTATGTGGGATTCTCAAGCATTGAAGCTGACAGTATAGACAGGCCCTGAGCTGTCATGCATTTTTGTTAATTTTGTGATCATTAAATGATAAGAAGTAATTTCCCTTCATGAAAAATCAACTTTCTAAAATGAAACAAAGTATGACTTTGTTATAGAAGATGTAACAATTATCATTACCACTCCTGTATTACCCAGCTTGGTTTAGCTTCCCCTAGCTAAATGGATGAAGAAATACAGTAAGCCAAAATTCTAAGATACAGCTGATGGAACAACTGCTTCTTGCCTTTTGTTTTCAAAGAGACAACAATGTTTGTCTGCTTCATTATAAAAAAGAAGGGAAGGAAAGTGGGAGGCATCTTTAAAATTAACTGGTATTAGCAGGAGCCCTCCTGGAGTACAATCCATTTCCTCAGATGGATTGATAAAATACAGTGTTCGAGACTCAGTTATAAATGTGCAGGCATATAATTGTGAAAGTGAGATCAGAGTAAAATAGGACACAAATAAGGACAATTGTTATGCTAGCCATAAATTTTCAAAGGGCTAGTTTACCACAAACATTCTGTCATCTACAAGCTAATTATACAGGCGTGCTAGGCTGCTAACTGTCTCTGAAGTGTGAAAGCAATACATTTTGTTTTCAGTAAAGTTAGTTGTGTTGAAGACATTCTTGAAGGATATGCTTTTGTAATAAACACAACTGTAAGGAAAACCAGACAACTGATGTATGTAGTGAGATAAGAGACCACCATCTCTGTTCAAATCTCTGCTAACAAATAGGAATTCCTGATCTCTTTCCAATGTCCACTTGAAATCCCCCAAGCTTCTGCTTGGTAGCCAAGACTGCACTGATTCATACAGCCTCTGATAATTAAAACCAGCGTAGCTAATTGTTTTAGATGTGTGAACCAAAAATTATGTTTTATAAAAATGCTATTTTAGTTTGTTTTAAAGTGTGTTTGTGCTTAGTTTATTGCAGTTTCTTTGAAAACATAGTATCAGGAGGCCTGGTACATTAAGATGTAATCATAAAATAAATAAACAAATTCCTTTGTTCCTCAAGACAGTGGGCCCCTGGTCTCCACTAGGGTTTGGCTCCAGATCCCTTGTGGATACCAAAATTCAGGGATGCTCAAGTCCCATTATGTACAGTGATGTAGTAAAACAGTATCATTTTATAAAATGTCAAAACTAAAGTTTGCTTTTTGTTTTGTTTTTTAGTATTTTTAAACCATGATTGGTTCAATTTGTAGATACAGAATCTATGGATATGGAGGGCCAATTTTGGTCATTCTAGATAAGGGGCTGAGAATGCTGAGAGAATGACATGTTCTAACACCACTCTGGGGGTACTGCCACCGCTAATATCACATTTGTATCCAAACATTTCCTTGTGTAGAAGCTGTCCTGTTTGTCCTATGCAGAATGCAGAAGGCACTGGTGACAAAGGAACGTTCATTCTGTATTATAAGATGAGCAAATATGTGCACCTCAATGTTGTGATTGACATGATTAGCATCTGTAACATTAGTCCATTTCAAGGCAGAAAAAAAAAAAGAACAGAGGAAGGAGTTATCTTGTGACACCTATAAAACCAACTGGCTAACAGACTACATTATTAGTAACAATTACAGATTATTAGTGTCCATGGCTGTTCAACCTGCCCAATCAGATTTGGTAACCTGGGGTGGGCTCTCATACAAACAGCTAGTTTGCAAACAGTATAAGCTATATGCTTTTTGGAGAAGTAAATGTAAAAAAAATCCTAGTGCACATACAAAAACTCTGTTCATGATCATATGGATCCTGTCTATGGAATACTAGCAAGCACTATACCTGAAGGAATAGGAGGGGGCAACGTGGGCTGAAGATCTCGATTGCAGAAATCTGTCCGACAACATTCAATTGTCCTTCGTAGTTGTGCTTTAGGAGAGTCCTATAAAACAAAAATAAATTTCACACACACACACTTTTTCACATAAGTATTCTCTGAACTACACTTAGTTCCTTTAAGAAATACAAGGAAGGGTTATTTCTGAAGTTGAAAGCTCTCTCCCCTACATACACAACTAAACTAAATAAAATGTCTATAAAATTGACAAGACAGACTTGCAACAAACTGTTACAGTGTGGAGTAACTGTTTCTATCACCCACACCTTTGGCAGGATAATCTCACTTCTTCCTGGTTTTTACTTACTGTCTCAACAGTCAGTTCAGCATTCTGTGCTCACTGACATACACAATCCCCACTGGGCTCACTCTTCATTAGCTCATTACCTGCCCCCCCAAGCAAAGCATCCTTGGATGTCTTCTTAGCCTTTTCTATATCTCTGCTAACTTTGGTATTCAACTGGGACTCTTGTGAACAGAAGGTGCCTTTTTGCCTTCACCAGTAGTTGCACCTGGAGAGTGGGTTGCTACCAGCAGGCATGATTACTGCTAATCTCAGTCAACAGAATTCATGTAGCATAATGGCTTAAACGGAGTGTCTTTGTCATGACAACTCCCTCGTTCCTTCTATCTATCCTTCCTACCCTCCTTCCCTTTCAGAGTCTGCCCCTAATGTGGACTGTAGGGATAATGCTACTGACCTACAGACTTTTTGGAAGAACTTTAACAAGGTAAAGTATGTGAAGACCTCCAAACACTGAAGTACTGAATAAACACTGAATAATATCAACTATATCAGAAACAGAAAAGAATCAGTAAAAAAAAAAAAAAAATCCCCCAATTTTGTCTTTTTTTTTAAGTTTTCACATGCTACGAAGTAAAGAGCAAATACTAGTGTCCAATTGTGAAAAGCTGCCTGAATACAAAGAAATGATCTTGCTTTCTCTTGACAGTGTTAGTATCCCTATTACTGTTTTGATTACAGTGCTTTCACTGATTTGTATTTAACTGGATTGCAGTTTAAAGACTTTTTCATTTCAAAGAAATTATTTTTTTATTAGATAGGCATAAAGAACTTGGAATGGAAGAAGAGGTTCTATGCTTTAAAAGTGTGTCTTTCCCCCCTTAGGTTCCAAACTAAATCAAAATCAGTATCCCCCATTCCAAATCAGTCCTTTCTTTGAAACAGCAGTTTTGAAAATTCTGCTCAATACAATCCATTTTAGAACTGTTGACCTTATCTATTTGCTTTTCTGCACGTTACTTATCGCAGAGGTGGGGGGTGCCGTTTGCACAAGCAGGTTCTTGCGCGAGGTGCTCTCTTTGCTGCTCCTTCGTCCCGCAGCTGGCTTCCTGGTTGCGCAACCGCCCCGCCCCTTCCTTCCGCAGTGCAGCCTGGGAGCTGTAGGCTGCACTGGGGGAGGAAGCACGACCGGCACGTCTGGGACGACGTACCGCAGCGCAGGTAAGTGCGCGCGGGCTCCGGGAGCCTTGCACGACCGCACACCATTTTCGGCTTGAAGCCGAAAATGAAAAGGTACATGCGTGGGTCGCATTAGGCTCGTGAGCGTCACGTAAATGGGAGTGCATCGTACGGACCGCCGCTCCCATTTACGCGACGCTCAAGGGGCCCTCTCGCAAAAGAAACTGCGTGCGAAAAGGGAGTATGTTATCTGATAGTGCAGCTATCGATAGTTAACATACCATCTCTGGCTTTTTACTAGCAAGTTATCCATCAGTATAGGGACCTCACAGACATTTTTAGAGCCAGGGTGGTGTAGCAGTTTGAACATTTGACTACAACTCTGGAGACCAGGGTTCCATTCCTCACCTGGCCACAGAAACCCACTGGGTGCATCTCACTCACTCACTCACACACAAACACAGCACCCAGAAATCCTCTTGATAGGTTTGCCTCAGAGTCACCATAAGCTGGAAACAACTTGAAGGCACAAAACAAAAACAAATAGCAACAGACTTAAAACACAGATTTAAGTGTCCCACTTTAATAACCACTAGCCCAGGTCTTTGAAGGCAGTAGGAATACCTTGCACTGGAAGTCTGAACCTTCATATTTCATGCAGCCAGAAGCAAGTGTAATTTCTCCATTTTCCTCCTCTTCAATGATGGCAAAGCAATGTCCATTTGTTCTGGAACAGATATATTGATTTTAACCATCCCAAGCATTGTTCTGTATGCATTCAACCAGGCTATCTGTATTTAACAGAATATAAATTTTATCTCGCTCCTTCTAGTAGAAAAGGACATACCATTGTGCTCTAAAGTAATGAAGGATTACTCCAGAGCAGACAAAACATGGCTATATTTGCCAGACAGCATGGAAAATCGTGTTAGGTCCTCCAAAAGAGTCTAAGAACAACTGCCATGGTTTCCATGTAAATATTTATGCCAATTATGAATGTTCAGTCAAGATTTTTCCTTTTATGGTAGGTGCACTTGTCATGTGACAGTGAAAATACTACATCTGCCTATTGAAAAGCCCACTGCCTATTGCCTACGAACTGAAACAATTTCTTATCTGTTGATCAGTTAAGATGAACTCCTTTTAACAGAAACCAGATGAAATGCTGCTTTTTAAATTTCTCCTAAGCAGGGGATTAAGGAATAGTGTACATTGATTAGATTTATCATAACAGTGAATACTATAGAGACTATACATATAAATACGAACACTAGAGGGCAATAAAAAACAACAATTCTTATACGACTAAAGATTTCATCACATCAAATCTCCCTACCTGTATTAAGTGTACTATGTAAGAAGGTCAAATGCAATCAAATTTTAAGATATATATTATATTAAGAGCTTTGAACCATTTCAAAGTAATAAAAAGTCATTTTACCCTGACTTTAAAAGCACAAGGGGAGGAAGGGAAGGAAGAAAGGAACTGCTAAACAAAGGAGGAACCAAGAAGAGATTCTGAAACCTCTTATCTCACTATAACTTTTATCACACTCATTATCTAGTGAGTCTGCCTGCCATACTTACTTGCATGTGTTATTAACTGCATTTTCTGGACAGTGCCCTGAGCAGTAGCACTGTAAAAAAGGCAAAGTGTCCTCTGGAGCCAGGGTTACTCCATCTTCTGGCTTCTTTTGATCAGGATCTGTCTTCATCCCTGTCCCATGTAGCATGCTGTCTAAATTCTGTCCTGTAGGATGTGAACAAGAACACAGCTGTTTTGTTTTGCAGAGAAGACTCAGTAATTCAGGCAGTAGTGTCCTCCCTAGAATCCATCTGCCTTCGGTGCCCTTCCCAGCAAAGTGTCACGGTTCATTTCCATACTTCCTAAGAAACTTGCACACTAAATTGAAATCTATTTCCCCACAGGAGACCCAGTTTTATTATAACTGAATTCCAACTGTATTTAAAGAGAGCAGCCTGAACATAAGCTTGATGACAAATATCAAGTCAGAAAATCTCTTTCTGCAGAATCAGTTAAATTTACTCAAGAACAGGAACTCAGCTAACAGAAGAAGAACAGAGGTTTGTGTAGAACTGGTGGAAGAAAAAAGAACCAGGTATGCTGCTGCTTTTTTTGGTTACAGCTGGTTGTTTGGTTGAGCTTTTTGGAGGCTTACTTTTGTGTTCTGGCATTGATTGACCCATGTGCTCTGCTATGTAAATGACCCCTCAAGTCTGTGGGGCTCAATTAACTGGACAAGGACAACAGGCATTTTACATGAATGTTTCAAGTGGGACTTTGAGGGGAAGGCCTAGCATGTTGCGACACTGCCTATATAGGACGACTGACAGTGGAAAGTGAGGGAACTGCTGCACTGATCTGCAACATCTGTGCGATGGTTGTGTCCTGGCTTGAAGATGCGAACAGCAATAAACACAGTAAGTACAAACCTATTACATAGCTAGATAAGAAGGTGCAACAACCTGAGGCCCACATTATTGTTGCTATATGCCTTGGTTTAGTTTCTGACTTATGCTTACTCCAAGGTGAACCTATCATTGGGTCTTCTGAGGCTGACATATCTACACTCATATTTATCATGGGTAAAACCTTTCTGGACACAGCAGAGAAGACTCTTCAAGAAGAGCAAAATACAGGGGATGCATGCAAGAATATGATACGTAGGAGTGGAATTATCAAGAACTATGCTGTGAGTATGCAGCTATGCAGCTGATTCCAAGCTACCCTCTTGATGAGTGATTATGAGACACTGGAACTGGGACAACGGTCTCCCTCCTCACAGAAGCATAGAGGTGGCCCTTGCAGTGTTCTATGGATAGAAGGACTCCTGTCATTTCCCAAACAAAGAAAAAATGTCCAGTGGTTGCAGGCGATTCATGCCTGAAGGAAGAGACGCAGGACAATGTGAGCGTGACAGGATGTCTTGAGAAGTTTGCTGTCTTCCAGGGGCAAAGATTAATGATGTCACAGAGAGGCTGGCAAAAGTCATCAAGTCAACTGACCATTATCCCATCCTTCTGATTCATGTGGGGATAATATTTCAAGATATAATTTTCAAAATGTTGCAAAGAACTCTGACACAATGCCTAAGAAGTGGAAGAATCTTGGGGCACAGGTTGTTATTGTTGAAGGACATGGCTCAGGAAGACAGAAGAATACTGGAAGTGAACAACTGGTTCCACAGATAATGTCATCAGGCATTCCTGGAGCATGCCCTACATTTTCATGAAGAAGGACTTCTGACAAGAAAATAGTTCTACTTTACAGCAACTGGTAATAAAGTTTTTGCTAGAAGTCTTACAAACTTGACCAAAAGTGCTAGAATTCTGCTGGTTGAAACTTACTCCCTTTTGAAGAACATTAAAGGTGAGAAAGGTTAACCAATGAGCTTCATTTACAAGCAAATGCCAAACAAGAAAGAAGATATGCTCCAATAAAGAGATTACTCTGAGCTGGAACCAACTGTGATTCTTTTAGGCTGACATAGCCACACATGGTTAAATAAAGTACAACTCAGAATAGTGGACCAGACAATACCTGTAAGATGGCACCAGAAGCCAGCAACTGATACAAGAGAAGAACAATAAGCCTGACATAGTCCTGAGGACACCACCACCACTATTTTTGTGGTGTTGTCACCAGCCGAAAGGGAGGAATGCAAACCTGTAAAAAATAGTTCCAGAAAGTGATCCAGAAAAACCCTGGTTGATGTGAGGGAATAGCCATGTGAAAATATGTGATGTAAGCCTACGGTAGAAAATTGATCTCCTTCTCAAAGTATGGGAAGGATATTGGTAAGCTCAACTATACAGACATGTGAAGTTGTGCTGTGGCTGCTGTCATCTCTTACATTCAAGGATCAGGTGGAAACCACTGTCCTTCTTGGAAATTGTTAAGTACCTCAAACCAAGTCAAGAAATAACAGGGGGGAAAAGCTGTTGATGATGGCTGCGGTGTGCATCTAGTCATGAAGGTAGTGCTACAGTGACAGGAACAGTGAATCAAAGATGATGCTTCAAAGACTGGGTCTGAAGAAATATTTCACTGCAATGATGAAGAGGAGGGTGTCTTCTTAGCTGTTAAGAAATTGTTCCTAGAATCAGACTGACATTTATTCTTCTGATAAAAAGAGGCCTTTGACAATTCATAGCATTAATGAATAGAAGCCAAGCAACATCTATGCATTCACTGTGTTGAACTATCAAGCTTCTCATGGTTTTTGCATAAGAATCTTTGCGTTAGTCATGTATCAAATGGCATGTCTTCAACTTTTACACCAGCATTCTGCCCAAGTGTCATAGCCTGAAGCTATAAATATCTCCTCAGTGTCATCACTCGCAACAAAGACTTGGATGCACAGTCAGCTGCATGTTTTGCCAGATTGAGTTGTTCCACTGCTACAGACTTTATGAAACAACAAGTGGTCTATATCCTCCATGTCAGGAGGAAAATTATCCATTGTGGATGCCATTTCATTCCAGGTGACTATCTGGTAGCATCTAGAAGGACATTGTAATTTAAAATTTTCAAAGCCAAGAAAGATACAGCATAAGCCCTTTGTCCCATGCTGTCCATCTTCTTAAGATGAGATCTCAAAGAAGAGAGCAGAACTGACAGGACAGCACTGTGGCCAAGAAACAGCACCAGTAGTCTCAAGAGAAAGGACTGACAGAGTCAATGTGACCATGGGAAAAAATTTTATGGGTTCACATCAAAATGTTTGATGTGTTCGGCAAAGTGAAATATCTCAAGATGGTGATTAAGGAGAAGTCTGTTGAGGTGAAAAGGAATGATGGGGATGACAGCATCTATAATAAGGACTCTTGGACTTTCTGTGGTGTCATAATTGTAATATGAAAGAGAATGATCTCAGTGACCAAGCAGATAGTAAAGGTAGTCTGAGTCACAAGCAGTGAAATGCGAAGGTGAACAGAAATCTTGAGAGTAAGACTCACTTGGTAATGACCCCAATGACTGCAATGATCTCTTGATTAAGCATGTAACAGTGAGGATCCTTAGCCTCTATCTCCATTTTAATCAAAGTATTACTCTTTTATCTAGCTGAGGTTCACTCATTTTCTAGGAGTAGACAGTGAATTTTCCTGATGTCGAGGTTAGCTCACTGTTGAGGAACAAATGCCTCAGCAGATTAACACATACCGTCCTCTTTTCAGAGAGAGGTGTTGCAAATTTCTCCCTCAGAATTTAACCAATGAACTGGGGCTCTTGTATCATGGCAAAGGAACCAGACAAACGAAAATTTCTGTATCAAAAAGCTGAAAAGAGGGAATTATCAAACCTGGAAGGACTGAAGGAATAGGGACTTCTTCTAAAGTAATCTCAGAAAAATTCTAATGTTTCTTCTGAGGGTAAGGATGGCCTTCTTCAAACTGTTTCTTGTCTTTATGGGACTTCTGTTTACTAATGGAAAACAAGAGATTGGAGTCAGCCCACTTCTCTGATGCAGAGGTTCGGACCTAAGGGCTTTCTACTAACCAAAGCTGTACCTGGTATAGAAAGGACACTTAGTAACTTATATATGGTTAATTCCACCACAGCCTTAAATACCTTGATGGAATCTATGCTCCCAAAGTAGAAGACAGAATCAGGTGGCTATGTCTTGCTATACTGGTCTAGTGAAACAGAACTAAATTTGATAAGAATTAACAGCGTTGTTGCTGCCCAAACACAGAAAACACTCATTATTATTATCACCATCATCACCATCATTTGTAAGGGGAATCTTTTCTAGCAAACAAACAATGATTAAAAACAGCATTGTGAGGTCAGAGAAGATTCACAGAAAGAGAGAACTTTAAATGACAAAGCATGAGGAAAATTTTGATAAGCAGAAAGGAAAAAAATCAGGCAGAAGAGAAAGAATCAGATTGTATTTCCAAAGTTCTCAAGAAGTTCTATGAAAGGCTGTTACTATTGTGGTGGATGAAGCAGAACTGAGGAAAAGCTGTCTTAGGCTTGCTCATAAAGGAGAGGGCAGGGTGGCTCTGTATATGCATGGACAAATGTATTTGATGTATAGAGACCAAAACAAAAAATTAGACTTTACTGAAAAACAATACGTTGCCTTAAATTTGCAGAAATTTAGTTACAGAGATTTAAATTATGCCTAGAACTGGAGTGCTGGAGTTCCCTTCCCTCCCTATACACTAGTTAATATACAATTTTAAATAACAATCCAGTTTCACTGAAAGGATTCCATCCTAGAATCCATCCAAGCAATCAAGTTTTAAGTTTCCATTTTAAAATAAATTTAAGAAATATACATTTAATGTATGAAGCATCTATAATAAAACGCAGAGTTAAAATATGGATTTTAAAAATCTACCACTTAATAGAAAGCAGTATTTTTTTCTCTCACATTGCATCAGTTACTATGCAGTTTCAAGTCCACGATAGTCAAACCTATATAAGCCATCCTGCCTTATGATATAGTCAACACAATTTTCCTTCCGAGTTAAGCAGAATGTTCAATGTTTCCTTCAGTTAGGAGGAACTACATTTTTTTTCAATACCTTTTCAAAAAATTGTTCAGAAGTCTATTCAAAATAATATATTGAAAAGTGAAATTTTCCCATCCTTTGCTGTTTTGATGTTGTGCTTTGTATTTAGTCTCATTACTGCAGACAAGGTGTTCCTCACTGCATTAATTCAAATCAAGCGCATCTCCAAACTGAAGTTTCTTACAGGGCAAGCACAAAGGAAATACTGTACAGAAATTACTGACAATTAAGTTAAGACACATCGTAGATTTAACATGTCATTTCAAACTCAAATTCCAAAAAATGATGTACCCACCAGTGCATTAACTAGTGAACGAAACTAGTACAAACTACAGCATATAACCATTCATCAATTTACTGCAGTCCCAATATAGTCTCATACTTAATCCTACAGCAGGTCAGGCAATTACTCAGAATTTGTACCAAAAAAGTGCACAAATTGATCTTAGCTTCCGGTAATACTTAAATATTTATAAATCAATGCTCAAAATATTATTTAAGTTATGTGTATGAGATCTAAGTGGCTACATCAGTGTTAACACTTGCAATATCTGCCATCTGGACATCAGGTAACAAGTATACTTCTACATCCTCCACTTAAGAGCTTTCAAACAAAACCCAGAACTAAAGTTTTACTATTTGCTGTGGGTTACTGAAGCAACTTTCATCAAGTGCTAGCTAATATTCCTGTGATTAAAAATTACATATAATTCCTTTTAATATGCAAGTAAGATGGTTTTGTGACAACAGATATGGTGCTAAAAATAAGATCACAGAGAATCAATCCCAAAGATTGTGTAAGTAAAACTATGTTTTTCAAAAGTTCTACTTCCCACCTCCTCACAAGCAACCCACTGAGGACTCAACATGTTTGGTGGAACCAAAAAACATTGTGTTAGTTGGAAAAGAAAAGTGGAAAGTGAATTAGCCTGCTTGAATCTCATTACAGCAGGTAAATAATAGACCCTGCAGTCCCTTCCAGCCCTAAGAATCTATGATTCTATGAAAGTCTTATAGCTTGGAGCACTGCATGCTGTTCTTGGTGACCGCTTATGCAGAACTGATAACACTGGGTGTTTTGGGATGTGACAAGGTCCACCCAATAAGCAGCCCCAGAGGGGGGAGCTGAGCACACAGCAAATCTCATTCTATCTTCCACTTGTGGCAGGTGGATCGTTTTTGACTAAATATATCTACCAAGGTGTGGTTGATTCTCACCATGTGGACTATTATTTGTGTCATTCTCTTGACGACACACCAATATCACATCTGAAGAGTTAACTTATAATAAGTCCCAAATGGGAAAACAGGCTGAGAGTTATTTCACAATCTCTTATGGCTGCTTGGCAAGTGAGGAAACAATCAGTCAATCAGTCAAATATGGGAAAATGGAAATTCCGAAGGCTCTTTGCTCAGTTTATCACATCTCCTTTCTGGTTCCCAGCCAGCATCACACTCCATTCCAGTAATTCCCCCCACCATTCATATGGTGAATTCATAATTCCCTTCACCATTCAGCTACTCACCTTGGCTTTAGGCAAAACCTTTCCTCCTGCCTTCATCCCCCAATAACCAGCATTAAAACTAAACTTGCCCTCTCAATCACCATACCTATTGCTATTCCCACATAAATCCTGTTCATTCTTAGCTATAGAAGTCTGTTCCTAGGTACTTCACTCCATGCATCTGATGAACTAGACTTAAGTCTACAAAAACTTGATGCCATCTCTCAATTAGTCTCAAAGGTGCTGAAAGATTCCTTTGCATACTGATCCAGCCTAACATGGCTATGTCTTTGATTTCTTCCATTTTGGGTTTGATGTTCACATGGATGAGGTGGAGAAAACCATCAAATGCTGCCTGTAAAGACATCTAAAACTGCAAAACTGCAATGTAAGACATAACTGATGATCTCTCAACTAGTTTTCCCTTTGAATACAAGCCCCACAATTCCTTCAGGAGTGTCTCGTTCAAGATCCCTGTTACATTCTGTAACCTAGGTCTCAAATCACACATTCATTCAGGCATCAGCTGAGCATCTGTCTGCAGATCTCAGAGAGCACAGAAAGGTGTGTCAATGTGAAGATCTGATGTAGAGACCTGAATGAGAGCTGATTTCTGTATCGCAGTTATAGGATCAATATGACCTGTAGAAGTAGCTAGATATTTAGTCTTTTTCAGTTTTGAGTCAGTGGCTGAAGTCATTTGGATTTTTGTAAATTCTACTCTAGAGACTTTTCAGGTATCAATGGAACCTCTGGAACAGGTGAGAGGTGTCTAGTAGGAAGTAACCTGAACAGAAGTAAGCTTCTGGACTATAAGAGCTGAAACTGTGGCAGCCTGCATTGATGCTCTTGGTTCCATGCAAATCAAGAGTCCCAATACGGAAGGAGATAGTCCCAAAGAAGCTGCCAATGCTCACGGGGGTATTGACGATGGTGAGGTATTCAGATGACCTTGTGTGAAAAGTTACTCCATCACTAGTGGCAGACTAGAAAAGACAGCAACTAAAGCTATATGGAGGTGCTCATTCTGTGCCATCAAAAATCCCACCTTTAAGTGTACTTTACCATTGTCTAAGCCAGTGCTTCCCAAACTGTGTGTTGCAACATGTTAGTGGGTCAGCTGCAGTGTGTAGGTGTGTTGCATTAATGTAACAGGTGCTGCCACCTGTTGCCATGCTGGGTCAGGTCTGGGTGAAGGGGCTGCCTCTGCCTCTGCCACCACTGCTGCCCCGGACAGAGGAATACCCCAGTGAGGATGGCAGCAGTGGCAAGCCAGGTCTGGATGGAGGGGCTGCCTCTGCTGCTGCTGCTGCAACCAGCCTGGGCAGAGGAAGATTCTGGCAAGGGCTGTAGTAGGGGGCCAGGTCTGAGTGAAGGGGCTGCCTCCACTTATTGAATTACTGTGTCACAAAATGATGCATGCCTAAAAAGTGTGTCACCAACATGAAAAGTTTGGAAAGTTCTGGTCTAAGCAAAGAGGATAACACAAACATCTCACTTGCAGAATTCACACACACACACACACACACTTACTTCACTAACTTTTTGAAGAAGCTCTTTGGAGTCATGAAAATACAAAAGGCAGACAAATTTTATTCACAACAACCACTGCAAACAGTACCTCCAATTCCCAACCCTGCCAGGCGTTCCAGAAGGATACCATGGTCAATGGTATTGAATGCCGCTGAGAGGTCTCGATGCTAAGATCATCCACTAAGGCAACCACTGCAGTCTTAACTCCATATGCTTTGAAGCCAGCTTGAAATGGGTCAAGTAAGTGTGTGTCATCCAAGACCACTTGGAGCTAGAAGGCAACCTATCCCGTATAGTTTCTGCCACTCCCACTTCCTCATTTGAACAGAATATTCACAAAAATGCTCATAAATTTCACATGATTTTTTCCACAACTGAGCTCACAACACTGAAATTCTTCTTGGCAATTCGGAGTTGTATAACTGCGCAATAATTACATTCCCATCAAATAGCCATATTTTCCCAAATCCTCTTTGTAGGGATGGCAAACAGCTTGTTTTCATTAATAGCATGTGCACTCCAGCAAGTATTCCCCATACAGAGAAACAGTTTGATAGCTGGTTTCCTTAGAGTCCTTAAATGCACAGTACTGATTTTACTATTTTTCTTTCAGGCCTCTTAGAACATCAAAGAAATCATATCTATAAAGAAATATGAACTTACTAGAACTAATCTGATCTGGATGAGTTCACGTACTGATACGGAAATCAGTTAGCTTCAATAAGTTTGAATTCAACAACTGATACTTTGCCAAATGGCACAGAACAGGTTGGACAGCCACCACCACTGCTGCTTCCTCTTCTTCTCTTAAATGAGCTACAGATCCATGCATATTTTTTGCACATAAAATTATCCCACTCATTATCATTGCATGTGTGCTTTAAACTGATTTCTTAAAACTGCATGCCCACATATAAATCCAAAGCTTAAGTAACAAATGAAATTCACTTAAGCGACAAATTCAAACATTTTCTATTCCAGATCATCATTTCTTATACATTGTTTTTGAACACAGATCATTGTGTTAAGAGAGGCTGGCAGAAGACCCTACTGGCAATGGCTTCAATTCAAAGACATGCATAAGATCTACTTAGAAGAGTTTCCCACTAAATTCTAAATTGGTTTTAAAAACCCACAGTGTTGGCTTGAAAGTTGCTGAAAAGCATACAAATCAGTTTAGGTGCATACAAAATTTCTCCTTTTCAATAAGTCACATGTCATATTATTGAATAACTTTTCAAGTTTCTGGGTTTCAAAACCTTCTGAAAGTTACAATAGATCTTCCCAGCACATATGTTCAAGCTCCAGCTTAAACATAAAACAAGATTGATCTTGTACAAAAATGTTTCAAGTAACAAAAAACATTTCTTAAACATTGAGGTGTGATTTTTTTTACCTTGAACTTGTAAAACGATGAATGCGCAGATCCCCAGCAATCTGATGTAAACTTTCAGACAAATCATTGTTCACATTTAAATCCTTCCTGTGTGCTGTCAACTTTGGCAAATTGTCCTGCTGCTTGACAACTTTTAAGCTGGATTGTTTGGTGAAATCTGATAGAAGATTTGGTGGCCAGTTAAAGCAATGATTTAATTATTCTTCCTTGTTTTCTGAAAAATAAATAAAAACAGATAGATGAGATCCTACCAGATGCAACACTCCAAAAGATGAAAAAGCATTCCAAGTCAGTATAAGATCTTAAAATGGCATTTTGGCATGTAAGCCTATAAACATGGATAATGGAAATCCATTACTTTTTATTTTAATCCCTTTTACAATTAGTTTAGACACAACTGATTACTCAGATGTATACAGCTCAAATTTAAAACTCAAGTATTATAAAATGCTATTGAAATCAGCACTGTAAAAGATTAACCATCATCCTGTTCCAACATACAAGCACTGTATTAACCAAATGTGCATGTCCTAATAGAGAATAAGAGTTTAAAGTATTTCCTTAACTGCACAAAAAACAAAGCAGTTGAACTATTCCACCACTTTAAATTGCTTTTCAGAAATAAAATAGGCAAACATAGTTATATTTAAATGTAACAGTTGCAGTAATCTCTCAGTGAAGTTTCTTCAATAATTAATAAAGTCCAGCTAGGTTTCCAAGGAATAAATAGTAATTTGGACACCTAAGTAGTTAATAAAGACAATACAGATTCTGTGTTAAGATGAACAGAACACTGATTTTGCCTTTCTCTGGCCTCTTGTTTGAGTGGGCTTGACCCCCTGACCCCTGTCAGCCTGGCGCTATTCTTGAATGAAAAAAACTTGTATTTGTTCAAGGATGTGCTGCAATTACTGTTGGTGGCTGCTTCTACCATAAATAACTCAATCTGTCTGTTGGAAGGACCTAAGAACTTTTCATTTTAATTATTGCTTCATAGGCATTTAACATGGAGGGAAATTACTGGTGCAGCATAGAGGTGTCTGTCACTTTCAATTTGTACACACAGGGGGCATGCAGCCTTCGACCTGTGGCCTACTTTTCACACATCTGTGACTTTTTAGTAATGAAGAAACAAAGCAGCTTCCTCACTACAAGAAATAAAGCCACGGCAATGGAAATAAACCATCCATGGGGTGCAGAAACTGATGTATGAACAACACTGGACTATGCTCACACTGCAATAAATGTGCACAATCTATCAATAAAACCACGTTTTGTACACCAACATGAAACTTTTAAAATCTAGACTAATACTGTAGTGCAGTTCTCCAATTTCACTGTTTGAAAATTTCTATTTTATTGATCTGACCATTGTTTCACTGTGCCTGTATTTGTCCTGACCCTAAAATGTTGTATACGTATGCTAATTAATAAATGTTTAAAATACAGATATACTTTCCCATGCATTAAAAATACTGCATTTTGAAAATCATGTCAAAGCATTTTGATTCCTATCCTCAGAAGGACTTTTAAATAGTATCAGAGCGAAAATCTTTATTGGAAGCAAAAGCATAGTTCCATTTCCTAGTCTTAATTACAGTAGAACCACTGATCACAGAACGCTAAATCAATACTTATGTAAATCCCACTAATCTAGCTGGGACTTGCAACTGGATTTAGGCCAAAAAACAACTGTTTTCTAACTGTAAAAATAAAATGTATGTTAACATATTGTATAAATTGTATATATGCTCTAGCTTAGTACATTTTCACTGAAGTATAGCAATGGTCTAGTACAGGGGTGAGAATTATGCAGCCCTCCAGATGTTGTTGGACTACAATTCCCAGCATTTGTTTTCATCAAAAATGAAGAAGAAAATTAAAGAGCCAAACTTCCTCAGAACAATAAAAATATTTAGAACTAAACTGATTATACATGAAGATTTTTGCACAGGGAGATTGTCTAGGCTTCAGCAAAAGAACCCAAGACAATGTCAACGTCTTCCTCTGCCCTTGTTTCTCTCTCATTCTTTCTTTTGAAGACGGGAGGTTAGTTTGGAAAGCTAAGCTGCAAATCCTGCTTTCATGATCCATACCGAGAGCTAGCTAGCTATTTTTCCTGAGGGATCAAGTGAGCAATGACCTGGTTCCCCCCACTACCACATGATGTGTGGCTAACTTGCGTAAGCCACCAGGATTAGTTGCACTAAATGTATCCTTTTGCAGTGGCAGACTTTGCTCACTTGTACTCTCTGCATGCTGTACACTTACTTAGTTGATTTATAACTCAACCTATCAAAAAGGACTAACACACACTCCCAAAATAAACCCTTGCTTATCCCCAGCCATTAAAAGCTTCTCCTAATACAAAAGTCTTACATCACCTTTGAAAGATGCTCACAATGACTCTTGATACAATTCATGAGATCCAAACTTGTGTAAAGTCCACAAGAATATGTACCTATGGGTATCACAGAATGAATATTTAAGAGGATACTTTTATGTATCTTGGAGACAAATGACTAGGCATGAAAGAAGTGAATTTTTTCCAGAATTGCAAGGCTAAGGTCATCACAAAGGGCAGAATTCATCTGGAACCTTCATAGTTCTCTGATTCTTATTCAGACTTATTTAGGGAAGATGGAAAAATTTCAGACATCATTCAAGCATCATAAAAACTCTATGAATAATTTGTAACGAATCAGAGGCAGTTTTATTTTAAAAAAATTGCTTGGATTTACTAAAGACAGATCAATTGAAGAGTTTTTGAAAGACTGGAGACAGTTTATTGATTTTTTTAGCAATAAGAAATCTAACAATGTAATAATCTGTGATTATGATTATTAGTAATTCTAGTAAGTTGAATGTATTTAGAACAGTAGAATAAGACAGGGGATCTTAGTCAATTTTTTCCTTTTCATTACAGTTGGTATGGGTGTAGGGTCAGAGTTCCTTTGTATGTTAGTCAGTGTAGAGTAGTGTAGTGCAGTTAGGGTGTTTTAAATGTAAGAGATGATGTTGATATGTTTTCATTTTAGTCTAGTCTGATTTAGTTTAGTTTACTTTGAATCTGAATTATATGTGCATAATGTTTGTGTGTGGTTTGCTTTTTTTTCCCTGCTCTTTTTTTCCCATGTGGTTATGCTTTGTTTGTATTTTTTGTTAAAACTACGCTCTTACCTACACTGTTATCTACATTAAGTCTATACTGGCATACTTGGTTTTCATTTCATGGGTAATGGGCATGCTAATTTACACAGATTTTTTGTGTGCAAAATTTATATTTTTCTATGGATTTTCAAAATAAGCTACCACAGATGGTGCTCATCTCTATGTGATGAACATATGGGAATGCTGTCTGTGTGTCTTCAAGGCGCCTGCCAACCAGTAGAACTTCATGAACTTCACATGGTTTTCTTAGGCAAGAAATATTCAGAGGTGGTTTGCTATTGCCTGCCTCTGAAATACAGTCTACAAGCAACAGGTATTCCCAGGGTTGACCTGGTTGGCTTCCAAAATCAGACAGCATAGTATTTAGGTCTATGGAAGTGCGTATTTATTAATTCAAACTTGTCTGTACCCACAAAAACATGATAAACAAACTGATCCCAGTGCTCAGTACACTGCTCAGTGCTGTCCTTGGAGTACTACATAACAAAAATTCATGTTTGTTGTGACAGACCCCTTATTCTCCCTCAGATTGGTATAGCAGTTCTAATCCAATAATCCTTGTTAGTATCACTTTCCCCTGACTGCACTCTTTTATTGTAATCTTTGTATAACAGAGCTAGAATTTTAATTTTTCCTCAGAACCAAACTGTTTATTTAAGGTACTGTGTTCTCTTTATTACAGTGACTGCAGATGATTGAGACCAGCTCAACAGTATAAAACAAACTGTAAAATTTGTTATAGTAACAGTGGAAATAAACAATCTTGTTAGAGTTCAGTTGTAGTACAGTGTTGATACATTAACAATTTAAATTTCAGACAGACTTTAACAATCAATTCCTGCTTCAGACACTAATTCTCTGTGTCTTTTCCTCAGCTACTTAATCACAAACCAAAACCACTCTCTCCCTCTGGCTAATTTTCACTGAAGGCTCCAAACACAAAATTTGCTTCATATAGAATCCCTCTCGTCCTTGAGCAACTCCCATGCACATCACTGTGCTGGGTTTCATTCTTGAGGTGCTATCCCTGTTGCCTAGCAAGCAGGCATCAAATTGCTCTGACATTCTAAATAGCTAATCCCCAAAACAACTTCATCACACTTATGTACACATGGCCTGGCCTACAAGGCTTACCAAATGGCCAATACTTTATAGATTCATTGTGAGCTGTAACATGGGAACCTGCCAAGAAGTTCTTTGTCTAGCTCCAGATGAAAGTAAACCAGTGAGTTTTTACTAGAGAGAACTACAAAGCTCTGCTGGGAGGGAGAACATCTGACGGGATCAACAGAGCCTCTACAGAAGCTTCTAAGCCAAACTTACTTACTAAGTCAGATACTTCAACTACTAGGCAAGATTTCTATGTTCCTGGCAATAAACTGTACTTGGTTCTGCATTCCTTCCCCTTAGATGATAGGATGTAAGTCTCATTCACACACATCAAAGTTATTTCAACGATAAGAGTTTAAATAGCTTTTGTGAAAACTCTGAAACAAATGAAGAACTGAACAATTTTGTTAGCATTGTGTGTTTCACTATGAGATCCTCTTTGCCATAAGGAAACACGCTGTGGCATCTCTCGTCTTCCCAATCAAAATGTGGGGGGGCTCCCCTCCCCTGTTATTTTATCAGCTTATGCTACGACTGCTATGCCCTGGATTTATTTCCCATCATATCTCAATGTACAATTTAAGTCATGGATGGAGAATATGTGGTACTTCAGCATATGTTGGATTAATGATGTTGGATTTAGTGCTATCCAGTATAGCAAATGGTGAGGAAGCGTGAAAAGCTGCAATACAATATCATCAGCAGGTCATAAATTAAAGTCTACACTAAAGGCCTCTTAAATGAAAATCCATTTCTCTTTGCAGCTGACTTTTGCAAATTAAAGACATTGGCTGTACAAGTCACAGAACTTCCGTATTACAAGTACTTTGCCCAAACAGTTTAAAACATAAGAAAGAAACTGGCCCTTCATAACCAAAGAGAAAAGCCAAGTTCTCCCCTAAAGATTCATACCTGGTTCTTTACTGCAGTATTTTGTCTAAGCAATCCCCTACCCCCATATGGATTAAGCAGAAGCCATGAAAAAGAACACAGTTGAACACATATAGTTCATTCACTATCATATAGACAAGTAGCTGTGGGTACAGAAATGTAATATTTTAAGGCTTATGTGTTCATTCACTGCTTCATTCATTCCAGCTATTTTGAAAGTTAAGTTTCAAGGAATCAGAGATAACTAGTCTCTACTCTCCCTACATTTTTCTCTTACCTTCTTTTATTTTCATTTGCTAATCAGTGGTTTGAGTGTTGGACTACAATACTGGAGATCAGGACTTGGATTCCCACGTAGCCATGGAGACCCACTGTGTGGAGATGTTGGGGAGGTCACACTCTCTCAGACTCAGAAAAGGTAATGGCAAACCAGCTCTAAACAAATCTTGCAAAGCAAACCCTATGATAGGTTTACCTGAAGTCAGAAACAACCTGAAGATATATAATAACAAATCAAAAAACTACAAGCATTCTAAGATTGTATTTCAACTATGCATACATCAAAGATACAGGGAAGGGCAGAAAGATGTTGCTTCTACACACATGCACACTCATTCACACATCCTTAATTAGTTCTAACATCACTTTTACATATCACAGGAGCACCCGGACAAATGAGAGGCCAGTCCATCAAAAACCGACTGGCCACCATAATCAGCAAATCAAATTACTGGTTGGCAAAGTAGAAAACTGATAATAAATTATCACAAAAGTGATCTGTAGCACTATCTTGCATTATCACCTTTTTGTCAGAAGCAAGCAATATCACTCAATGTGAATCTTTATAGGAACAAAGATGGTGGGATCTTAAAGCCTATGTCAGCTGGAACAGTAATTCTGCTTGTTGTTGTTGTTAACTGCTGTTAAGTTGAGTTCAACTTATGGTGACCTTATGAATGAGTCACCCTATCATCATCAGCCCTGCTCAGGTCTTGCAGACTTAGGGCCATGGCTTCCTTGACTGAATCTATCCATCTGTAATGCACACAAGTAATGGGACAGTTGCCTTCAAGGTTCTCACCATATTTTTGTCCTCCTTTACTTTTGTTTCTCATCTGTCCTTAAATGCTTGAAGAGTTTTATCTGTCATCCAGTGAGGCTTAGAAGAAGGTTAGTTCAGCCATAATGGCTCATGTGTACTGTTAGTTTGCCTTTAGCTGGCATCACATTACATCTTGTCCAGTATGCCTAATGTGACTTTTTGTTCTGGGTAAGATAGAAATGACAATGGTCTCAAGCAGGTAGAGTTTATGGGAACGTAGCTTTATTATGCCAGGCTATTTACTTTAATTATGATTGAAAATCTTGACTTGCACTTTCTCTATCTTAGGAGAATCTGCCCATCCACAGTATGCAAAGCATGGAGACACCAGATAAAGACACCTACTTTCCTAAGTACAAAGTCATCACACAAGTCAAGCAACGTATGAAAATATCTTTAAACTGACCACTTAGGAAGCTTGAATGGGAAATAAATCTGAAGCATCGTTACCAAGGCAGGTCAGCTGGTTAAATATTAGTTATTTAAAGCAACACCCTTTGTACTAACCCTTTGTTCTGAGTAAACTTAGCTGTGTTGCACAAACATGGATTGTATAGGAGTTAGTCACTAGTAATCTAGTCGAATGGCCAGGAACCAATCCAAAATAAGCTCCCTTTAATTCCCCATAATCAAGGTGCTGATCCTTTTGTTCTACACCATTCCCTGTTCCCTCAAAGTTGTTGCCCCTTTGTACCCCAAGCATGGAGACTATCCCTGCCCAAGCGTGCTCTTTGACTGGGAAATCAGCATCAGCAAACTCTTCTCCTATATTGTTCCAAGATCTGCTTGGGGTTACCATGATTCACAACCTATTCCTCCCCCTTATTCCTAGCATCCTTCTCCTTCTATCCTTATATTATTACTGCTGCTGCTGCTGCCGCCGCCATCATCACTACTACGACTATTGCATGTTTCCAAAACCAAAGTCCTCCTCTTCATGTTTGTACCACCTTTCTGGCTCATATAGCTTCACTTCCTCTGAAGCACCCAGTTTAGCTTCCAGTAAGCTGACTCCTTTGGCAGAGTGTCTATGTCCCTCCGTTTTTGATATTTCCCTCAAAGTAGTCAGAATCCAAGAAGCAGCCCTGCTTCAGTTCTACATACCAGCTTTGAACTGCATTTCACATGTATTTGTGAGGCTGTGGAATCTCTAATAATGTGTTAGCCAGTCTTTGGGGCTTCCTTCTTTGCCTGTATAAGCCCACCCCAAGTGGACTCAAACACCACAATGTGCTGTGTTCTGAACAGCACCCTAGATTAAGCCAAGGCTTAGCAGGATAGCTCATCTCTGTTGTGAATTTCCAGTTATCAGTATGTGTGTCAAGCAGAAAGATAATTCTTTTGCATTTACCTTTTGCATTTATATGATATATCTGTGTATACGCATGTATATGTAAATGCAGCTTATGCATACCTAAATCCCTTTTAAGACATGGTCCAGAGGGTTATTCTCTTGCTCTTGTGCTCTGTCCAAAGTCATCCCATACTTGGCAGCTATTAAGCCCCAGGAAAGCTGCTGCTCCTTCTTATATGTACACAGCATATATATGAACAGCAGCATTCACTAACACTTTTGATGGAAACAATTCAAATACATATCCATGTTAGTCTGGACCAATATCTTCTTTCCCGTTCCCAACCAGCATCACACTACATTCCAGTAACTCCCTTCACCATTCATAATGTTATCTACTCACCTTGGCTTTAGCTAATTTTTTCTTCCTGCCTTTGTTCCCCCAACAACCATTGTCAAAACTGAACTTGTTACCTTATCACCATACTCGCAAGTTTTGCATTTCTATTGCTATACACATACATATAGCTTGCTCAAAAGGCCTTTTCCTAGGCACTTCACTCTACGAGTCTGATGAAGAAGACTTAAGTTTACAAAAGCTTATGCTACCAACTTCTTTTTCTCAGTCTCAAAGGTGCTACAAGATCTATTTGCATATGTAAGATGGAAATGACCACTTGAAGATGGTAGTAAAGGGAAAAGGAATTCTTATGGGTTATGGCAAAGTTTGAGGAAAATAATAGATCTGAATGTTTAAAAGCAAAGTACATAGCCTCTCTCTGCTATGCAGCTTCATTTATGTTTGATTTCAATATTTGTGTAATAGTGCCATTCAAAATGCATGCCAGTGTAATTTGTAACAAAAATAATTTAAAAAACCAACTCTAGTAAAATTTACTGGCAGGTTACCTTTTAAACTCCCAGAGGTAAACCATCAGCAAACTCTGTGAAACATATTATAACATGGCATGCCCATGTTATACTATACTCTACTTGTATCAACTCAAAGTAAATCTCCCTTTGGACATACAGGTCAGAATCCTGTTGTGGCCTTATGGTGATATAAATGCTGTTACACAATTTGCTGAACTTTCTCAGAAACAGCACAAAAGTTACATCCAATGCAGGATTGTGATAGGCCAGTGTAAACTGCAGTCCAAATGGTTTTTCTGTCTACAAAATTCTCTACATCCAGTTCTTAGTAAAGGATGGGGAGTTCAACGGATTGCTGTGTAGCAAGTGAGTACACTGCCATACCTCTCACTGGCTACAAAAATGGTGTGATCTAGGTGGTGGATTGCACCACTGTATAACTGGTGCTATTACACTGGCGAACAGGATCTCTGGTACGGTCACTTTATACTACTGTGACTAAAACTCCTGGAGACCCAGAGTTCAATTCTTGTTGGCTACGGAAACCCACTGGATATCCCTGGGCAAGTCAGACTCCCAGCCGTAGAGGAAAGCAAAGGCAAACAACCTCTGAAGAAATCTTGCCAAGAAAATCCTTTGAAATCTTTGCCTTAGGACAGTGATTCTTAACCTTTTCTTCTTCAGAGACCTCCTGTAAATATAAGTTGCTGCCAGGGATCTACAGTTAACTCAAGATTTAACTTAACTTAACTTAACTCAAGATTTAAACATTCAGATATTTATTTAAATATTCAAATATTTATTTATTTATGGCTTCTAAAAACTAGGATTCAAATCCTCACTCAGACACTAGGTGACCTGGGGCAAGTCACATTCTCTCAGCCTCAGAGGAAGCCAAAGGCAAACCCCCTCTGAATAAATCTTGTAAAAAAAAATGTGGCATGTTCATCTTAGGGTTGTCATAAATGGGAAGTGACCTGAAGGAATACAACAACAAAGTGCTGCTGATGGTGGGAGCAAGGTTTCTTTCTAGCCATTGTGCCTCTCCCTTTTGACAACCCTAAGGCAAACCTATCATTGGGATTTGTTGCCTTTCTGCAAGGCTGAGAGAATGCGACTTCCCTGAGGTCACTCAGTGGGTTTAAATTGCTGAGTGAGGATTCAAACCCTGGTCTCCAGAGTCACAGTTTGGGCACAAGCACATGTCTGCTGCTGTGCCCCTTTCATCAGGAATGCAGCAGTGGAGATGTGTGTGTGGGGTGCCAAAACTGATCCCTCATTTGCAAAACAAGGAGCAGTCTGAGTGTGCATGCAAGCCTCCTGCCATATCCCTTTGATCAGAGATATGGCAGCAGGGGTGCGTGCATATGCACAAACTGCTCTCTTGTTTGCAAACAAGGGAGCAGTTTGAGCACATGCACACACCTGCTACCATGTCATCAGGGACATGGCAGCAGGGGTGTATAAGTACCAAAACTGCTTCCATGTTTGCAAACAAGAGAGCAGTTTGGGTGCACAAATATGCCTGCTGCCACGTTCCTTGGAGCCCATAAGTCCTACTGCCACATCCCTGCCAAACAGGACACAGTGGCAGGAGTGTGCATACACCCAAATTGCTCCCTCATTTGCAAATGAGGGAGCAGTTTCAACATGCCCCCCCACTGCCGCATCCCTGTTGCTGCCACTGCTGATGTCTAGCAGGGGGGCTGCATGGACTCCCTCTGACAGCCCCATGGACCCCTAAGGGTTCTTGGACTCCAAGTTAAGAACCACTGCCTTAGGACCACCATAAGTCAGAATGATTTTGAAGGCACAGAACAGACATAGTGAACACATCTCTGTATCCTATGTCTGTGCCTTCCCTTTGCTTTCTTATTCTCCTTCCTTCTTTTCTTATCCCACTTTGCTTTTGCATGTAAAATCCAATAAAATCTATTTTTTGAAAAAAATAACATGGCATGTTACCATAGCAATAACAGTAATCAGAAAGAGTGATTCCAAGTGAAATTCAAAGACCAAAGGGAAGTTTTTAACAGACTTTTAGGATCAATGATATAAGATGTATGAACACTTGTCTAATATTAATAAATATAATTATTTTGCCTAGCTAATGTTTGACTCATAAGATACCTTTAAAAATTTTTAATTTTCATGTCAAACATTGATATTTCATTAAGTTTTTTTAATAGATTGCAAACAGCTCAGGAAACAAGTCAAAATAAATTCCATGTCCTCTTTAGCAAGGCTGAATTTCAGACATACAGCTACACTATTTCTTTCAAATCCTAACAACATGTTTTAAAGATGTTCCTGACAAATCTGTTTCTTGTAGAAATTTTATATTAGAGCAAATTGAAATTCTGAAAAGCCAGCATTTTTACATATCTAACAGGATCAAATGATGCTTCATCCCAGGACTGGAGAATCTCTTGGAACCACAGGCAGCCTCGAAACTGGGGGGGGGGGATGGAGAAGAAAACAAAGTGGAAAGGCCAGAAGTCTGTTTGGCAGGGTGTGTGTGTGTGTGTGAGAGAGAGAGAGAGGAAAACAGCTCTTTCTTGTTTTAAGAAAGTATTGAGGAGGGAGGGTCATTTTATTGAGGACAACCGCTCCTGGAAGCTCTTCCAACTGCGAATTCTTCTTACATATAGCCCCCTTTCCTCAAAAGAGAGGTCTGAGGAATCACAGTGATGTCCTGAGGGGGTTCACAATTCCCATACAGGCTTTTTTTCCTAACTTTATTATGCAAATACCTCCAGTATTTTTAAATACATATATTTTAGCTTAACACCACGTTTTAATATATCTTCACAGATAACAAATTTTGGAAAGCCCACAAATTGGTATACAAACAATCATTACTATATTTAATTATTTAGATCTATATGTGGGTTGTTGATTAGAGTCCTCAAACCCATTCACATCATGAATAAAATGCAAGCAATACATGAAAATAACAATTCAGCCTTCTAGAACTACTGATATTGAATCATTATTTATCATTAATAAACTTTACTATTATGTTCAGAAATATATTCTTACAATACCCAGTTATTAATGTTACTGTTCATTCCTGTCTGTAGAGAAACGATCTTTAAGCAATCAAGCAGAGTATTAACTTGCTATTCAAACAATATGAGTAATGTTATTTTGTGAATATATTCTTAAGAATGCTACAACTCATTTTACTTGAGTAGCAGCTTAATACTCTGTTTCACTGCTAAATGATAGCACTGGAATTGTCAGAAGAAATGCATGACATCATTCTCTACCAAAAAATGCAGATTGGAAACATAGATACACAACACTGAATACTTCAGAAATATGTAACCATTTAAATAAAGTCAAGTTGAATAGTATTCCTTATCCATAGTTATACAGCACATGCAGATGATGGCTTGCCTCTTTGAACTCTGAGTATGAATAAAACATGACTTAATACATATTACCTGTCTTAAGTTTAAAACATGTAATGAACTCATACTACAATGAAACTTCATTCAAAGTTGTATCTTTATTTCAAAAGAAGCTATGTGTAGAATTAACAGCTTCACATTAAGAAAAAGTTTCCTGCTGAATTTGAAGTTTAATTGCAGTCAAACAATAAATTCAGCCAATGATAATATTTCAGCGTAGGAGAACTCAAAAAGAAGATTTTAGCAACTTCTTTCTCCCCTTCGTTCTCTTCCATTTCTCCCAGCTTAACTTTCTCTGTCTACCATCAAAAGGTTCCTTTTTTTTGGTCAATTGCCAGTTCCATAAAATAACTTGGAGTAAAGTGTTCCCCTTTTCTTGGGCCCCTCCCCTTAAGCAGCCCTAGGCGCCCTGTCTCATATGCTTCTCAAGGCGTGCTAGACTACACAGCAGACTTTCTGGCTCCACTTCCATTGTTTGCATGGCTGCATTGCTCCTTATCCACAGAATGGATTAGCATAAGAATACTGTAGTCCTCTTTAGTAAGCAATCTCCCTCTCCCGCCATCCCCTTAACAGAAAAAATACTGAAGGACTTTGAGGACAAAATGGTAAAAGCAATTGATTTGTTAATCAGTGTCCCTTTCTACATGAAATATTAAGTCATTTAGAAGAATGAGAAGCAGGAATTCAGCTTGTACACTGTGCAAGATGAAGAAAAACCTGTGCAAGAACTGTAAGACTTCTTCGTATACTTTGGCAGTGATATTGAGACAATTACACAAAGAACTACTGGGATATTTAATCACCACAAGTATTTTCAATTACATAGGCTTAGTCTACAGAATGGAAGGAGGGAAGAAATCAACAGATTGTCAACACATTGTTCAGGGCGCCTGACATTAGACAATGCAGGATATGATCTCTTTTACTCTACATTTTTCCTGTCTGTGAAATTACCTACTAAGTTGTTAAGACTTCAAATGAGAGAGACTTGATACACAGAGATCCTCTTAAAAATCCTTACAAATATGGGTACAGACAAATTCTTCAAACATGTGTACATAGTTTAAGTGATGAAATCAGAATCAAACATTTTGTTTAATCAAGACATTTAATAAGCTGAAGATATTTGCAGCAGCTGAAGTTTTTGAAAACTAACATAAACATATGAGTCAATTCATGAGTACTCTTTTCAAAAAAGAATTAAACTAAGAAAATATGAAGACCTAAATACAACTGATAGTCCCAATCAGAGTAGAATTAGTGGATCAACATGAACTTGGTAAATCAACACTTACACAAGTTCCCCCAATTCACTGGGTCTGCTCTATGTGGGACTAAGAACTTATCTAGGCTTTTGAACCCAAAGATCAAATTTCAAATACAATGTCCTAGTTGCTTACCTCAGTTAAACATTACTGAACTAGATTAAAGCAACTGGAAACAAACTGTGGAACTGTTTATTTCCTTCCCAGTTTCCCTTACTGGAGTGTGAATTCCCATCACCAGACTTAATGCTGGTTACTTCTCATTTTGGTAAAGAGATGAAAGCAGTACCCTATGCAGATTCGACATACTGGTTAAACATGTGCCCTAGCTACCCTTCATTACTCCATTATTCTTTTAACCAAGGCCAGTGTGTAAGGGCTTTCAGACAAATGCACCACACTGCATCCTACTCCAACAGAATATTACTCTCACAGTTCCAGTGTGAGGAATGCTGTTTCTGAACATGACATATATAAGAACAGTTCATTTTTCACAACCATCACTGAATGTTGTTAACCCTCTATTAATCTCCAACTCAGGTTTCAATAAAGGGCAAACTTCCTCCATTAACTAGAAAAAGGGAATCAACTACTTCTCTGCACAGCAAGCTGTAGCTGCAGACATAAGGTGTTGTTCCTAAAAAAAGATAGATGCACCGTACACCTCTCTGTTGGGTGTGTTGGATATGTGTGTACATACATGCATACATGTGCACCCTCCCAAAAGTCTTTGGTAGTGGCAGTGACACAACTCCTGTGCGTATGGATTCCTCCTTCCTGGAAAGTGGGTTAAAGTGAGGGCAAAGACATTACTAGAAAGGACCTTTTCAACCACCAACACTTACAGCAGCTATGAGGTGGTAAGCTAAGAATGAAAGCAGATGCAACCTTTTAAGTCTCATGGAAATGGTTTTAATTAATGTGCACTGGTTTCAGCCAAAATTCAAACAGAAGCAGGCACTTCTGGACTGGCTCAGGTACCTTCCAAGATAAAGCAAATTTCGGCCCATCCCTCCCACAGCTAACAGAGTTAAACTTTCACCCAGATTTAGCTTTGTGGGATTTTTTAGTTGCGGAACAGATGACAGCTGAATACCAAATATAACATATTTTATGTGGAAAACACCTACAACTGGAAGGAGAGAGGGAAGGGTGACTAACAGATCTACCTTTCCTTGTGAGTCTCTACTTGCTATACTTCAGGGGGGAGGACTTCTCAGTTTGCTCCGTAACTTTACAGCTAGCACAGAGAAGTGTTTCATTTAGCGCTGGTTTGTTTGAAGTGGAATGACATGGCTTTGTGCTCTATGTGTGTGTGTGTCTCTCTCTTTATGTCTCTTTTTTTCACCAAATTGTTCCTGCAGTGAAAATAACCTTACTTTTTTATTCGAGCCTACAAATTTTACTGATGTAAGTTCCATGAATGTATTTATAAAGCAGTGACTCCATTTTCCTCTCACTAGGAAAAATGAAAGATATTTGAACATGTGTATTTGGTTCTATTCAACAGAACTTTAACAGATTTTCTTCCTTCTTAAGATTTCAGAGTTAATGATTTTTTAAAAAAAAACTTAAAATGAATTTTAAGCATTGTAATTCTCCAGCCTCTGCATCTATCCTTCAGTAATTTCTATCATCCTGACCTCTGGACACCTCTATTTTAAGTGCCATTTTCACGTATATTGCTCAAAAACAATGTGAAGGTGGGGAAAGAGGAAGAAAATTATCCTCCCCTTTTAGGACTTTATGAATTACTATCCTGAAATTTTGCTGTTTTGTAATCTAGGGACACATCTATGTTGCTGTATAATGTTCATGAGGAAATTAAACATATCCTTTCTTGGACACCTTCCAGATGGAAAGGCTGTTCCTACAAAAAAAAAAAATCCCCCAAAGCATCCCCTACATGTGTTTGTTTATAAACTGGAAGATATAATCATATAATCCCCTCAACAAAGATGCTAATAAGCCTATTTTCATCCAATTCAGACAAGGAGAAGAAAAGTTATAGCTACATTTGTATTTCCCACAATGGCCAATGAGAGGCATGAATCACTTGTATTTCTTGATGGATTCAAGACTAAAAAGACAAAGAAGACTAACTCCAAACAGACTGGAGCTAAAGACGCCTGTTCACAGAAATACTGCTTTCACAAACGCTGAATCTGAGTGAATCAGGGTAAATACACAACCCTGGTTTTAACACACATCATGGAATGCATGTTCAAATAATTTTGATTACACTAATAATTGTTGTATCTCTTCATTCCAACAGAAACTCATGGAGGGGGGTACAAGTCTCACCTGACTAACACAGAATGTTGTTTTTCATCCTGAATCAATAGATTCATCAAATAAATTAATCAAATTCATCAAATAAATTCATTAAGCAGGTTCCATAAACAAGTTTGTTATCTTTCACACTGTCCCTTCCAGACCTCTCTCCCCTCTCCCCTCTCCTCCCTCTCTCGTTGTCTCTTTCTCCTTTACTGTCATTTTCTCACAGTTCCTCTCACTTCTTCTCACTGAGTTGTTCTTTTCTCTTTGTGTTGCAGTTGCTTTTGGTTTCGGAGGGTAAACAGATATAGCCGTCAAATGACTAACAGTATGGGTCTAAGTTAGAGTAATAACGGTTGTAGAGCTCACACACAATACACTCCGAACAAACCTGGGCGACGATGATAGGAGAATCACACTCAAGCTGGAAAGGGGGGGCCGAGAGAGGAGGATAAATTTACAAAATGCAGCATCTCAATCAGTCAAACCTACATAGACTGGGAGAGTCTTTCAAGTTGCCAATTTTCACACATGTGGGGTCTCCAAAATTCAAAAAAAGGGGGAAAAAATCAGTTTTGCAAAATGGATCTCATTGAAAATTTAAATTAAGTACTTCTCAGCTGTTAGTTCATTTTGGGTTTAGAGCAGAAAGAAAAAAGAAATGAAGGATTGTCTTCAGCTGTGTCTTAGCAAATGAAGAGGGAAATGCCAGGAATTAGGCACAGAAACAAACAAACAAACAAACAAAACACTTCAGTCCAGTAGGGAAAGCAGCAAGGTTGTGTTTAGTTTATCTGTTGTATGACAGTTGTTAAATACCTTGTGTTGGGCTTCTTCTTAGAGCAAAAAACAGACCCTTTCAAAGAAGTGTGAGGGTAGAGGAGGAAATCCTCCTGGACTCATGGAGGTCCTCTGTAGAAAGTTAATTCAAAATCCGAACTAGAAGGTCTTGTTGCCCTGTCCCCAACACAGGTCTCCCTGCTCTATCACGTAATGAAAAAATATTTGAATGAAAAAATAATGAAAAAATTTGGTGGTTGGGTGTATGGAGAAAGAGGTAATCCATCCCGTCTCCTCCAAACTGCTGCAGACACGATGAAAAAATGGTGCCAACAGCTTCTTGAGAGACCCTTCAGCTACATCCTCCTGGTTCACCATACAGGTGCTGTCTTAGCTCCTGGTCACAAATCTACTTCTGGCAGGACCCCTTTAGTTCAGGGGTACTTGGCAAGCTGGTATGAGGGTCCCCTCAGTATTAGCAACCTGCAGCAGCGGCAGTCTTCGGTGGAGCACAAAGTCAGAAGTCAAATAATGTCCAAATTTTTCCATGGGCCACCAAAATTTTCTTGTGGATCATCAGTGGTCCGCAGAACACCGGCTGGCAGCTGCTGGAGTAGAGGACATCAGGGGAAAATGAAAAAAGCTCAGATGCCCTTTGCTGTCTCTGTCATGGTGATGGCTCCTTCCAACCTGAGTGGAATGAATAGAAGGAGCATGGGCTTCTTTCAGGTTCTCTACAGACAAACTAAGCACTTGTCCTGAGAGCTTTGTCTGTGGAGAACCTATAAGAAGCAACAACTCCCTCTATTCTCTCTAGTGGCCTTTTGCAATGGGAAAAGGGTGGGAAATTGGTAGTGGCAGCCAGCAGCAGCTGGACCCCAGAGGCAGTGCTGGGGTGTTTGCTCTTCCACGGAATGGATCCAAGGAGTCCTGTGCTGAGCTCCAAAGTTTCACCCTCAACTTATTGACGGGTCATATCAAAATCCATAATTTTGGCCCCAAAACTTCATCTCAACTTATACATGAGGTTGACTTATACACAAGAATGTATGGTACTTTACATCAGGGATGGGGTATGTGTGGCCTTTTGTATGTTACTGGAATGCAACTTATACCTGTGTGCTCTGGGTTTTCTTTAATGTTCCACCATTAGTGTTTCAACTAAGTGCTTTTAAACAGAATTGCTTTTTTTAAAGTTTATGTAAAAAAAGAAAAATAGAAAAAGCTGAATTCTGTTTTAAATTAATGTAAGACACTTTGGATCATCATTCCTCACTTCTACTTCTACTTTGAACTACCAGCAGTTTTTTCTTGTTGGTGTAACAACAAATTAGTTAGTTGAAACTGAAAATGGATGCTTCCTACCTCTAACTCTGGCCCTACTAGGAAGATAATAAGTCCAAGGCTAGCCCTTGCTCTAACAAAACCAGGCCAGTATGTCCCTATATATCAGGACTGTTCTTAATTACATATCACCATTTTAAAAAATGATAAAAATTACATGTGTAATCAACGTAAGATATATGCATGTTTTATCAAAGAGGTTCCAAGCACAACTCTACTCTTCTCATGCATTAAAAATGGGTGTTGTTTATTTTTGACTTGTGGGCAGTTGTAATAAATTCAAACAAGCCCACCCATCATTCCACTAATAAGCACTTCATGGAATGCTTATTATCAACTGCTGACATTTACAACACAAATAAACAAAATTCAAGTATCATGGCTAAGGTTTTATTGTCAAGTTATTCAATTATCTCATTTTAGCAGCAAGCAAAAGTTACAGTAAAGACTACATTTATAAATGTTACCATAAACATTACATCTGTAGTAAATATTTAAATTTGAACATTTTAATTTAAAGCAGTTGTCCTACCTGATGTTCACTGTGGTTCCCAAAACTGCAAAACATTCACAAAATGTTCATTATCTTTCCCTTAGATTTCCAAGATTTTGTTCACCTAATAGTCTTCTATTTCAGTAACGAGGAGTATTTCATCACTACCTTTGCAAGACAGCATTTCCCCATGCCTATCCAAGAAGGGCACTGCTGGGTTAAAAAAAAAAAAAAAAAAGAACATTGCAAAGGGAATATACCTATCTAAACTTACTTTTTGGACGTCTGGGTGAATTCATCTATAGAATCTACCCATTATAAAAGAACTCAACATTTAAATTTGTTGATAAGCTTTTTCACTGTTCACTAAAGGACACTCACATAAATATCCATCACATTGGACCAGACTCTACGGAGACTGATTATTTTGTGCCAACTGCCTACAAACCGAGCATGAGATTATTATGTGCCAACTGCCTACAAACCAAGAATAATCCTAGCACTTTCCAATAAATGAAAGAGAACTAAAAACCATCTAAACCAAAGCAGGATTTTCAAAATATCATTTTTTAAAAAGAAAAACTGCATTTCTTTTTCTGTCCTCTGTCTAGAGCCAAGCAATGCTACTGCAGATCCTCTTAGCAACTCTGAGCATCAGGATTGGCCAAAAGATCTTTGGGCCTGCCTGAACCACATCTCATGTGACTCAAGGTGTTTATTTTTAATTAAACAGGTATTACACAGATGTTGTCAAGTCTGTAATATTCTCTCCTTGAAAGAAGATGACGCTGTGTAACAGTTGCACCTTGGATTTCCTGCTGCTTGAGAAAACCAGGGGGATCATAACATAGAACAATGAGTTCTTCCACATCTGAAGTTACCTAGCAAACAGCTATGACTCTGAGCAAGTATCGGTAAGATTTTGGTCAGATGATCTCTTTGCCCAAAAAAGAAATAGCTCATCAATCACATTTCCAGTTTTCTAAAATAATATTTCCACTCCTTTTCCAGTAACAATCACACATTGCTGTTTCATTCATTTCATTCATTTATTCATACAGAGTTAGGAACAGATAAAAACAAAGCTAAGCCAATTACAGGAAACTTACTGCACTTCCACAGTGAAGTTTTACTATGCAATGACTGAGTCATTTGCAGTATCCTAGAGTGTGTGTCAAGATGGCAACATCTTGTAACTCTCCTGCGTTTTTCCATTGCCTTTCCCATCTTTTTTTTCCTACCAAAAATCTATTGAAGATGAAGACACAACAGCTGCATGTTGTCTTTCAAATGGTTGCACAAGCTGTCTATCTCGAAGTATGCTATAATTAATTTAGCCAAAAGAAATGGCTTGCCTACATCAACTGCTAGTAAAGGGGAAACATTTGTTATGAAAATCATCATTTAGCACTGATTTACATGTAACGTTTCCTGTTCCCGAACTATGATTGTTCTACCAGGATGGGACTGGAGGACTCTGTGAATTATTCCTGCTTCCACCACTGCAACCATGATTCACCCTCCCGAAACTACAATTAATGCTAACAATGGTTATGCATGTAACCTAGGAACTGAAAGCAGTCTGGGGCTGCTTCTGAATCCTGCATTATGAGTCCATGCAAGTTAGCATAACCACGATGGACATAACACTGAGCCACTGCTTTAAGACAACTACAATATGTGTGGAAATTTGAGTAAAGTTTAAAAAAGAGAGTACGCAATCCTACACCATAATCTGAACCAGACTTTCTCTTTGCCCTATGAAAAATACATGCAATTACAATTTTTTGAGACTATGTTCTGAAGTATCCCTCCATCCAGGAGCGTATTCATATTTAAAAACTAGCCACAAATGATGGAGATGATGGGACAGAGGTCTAAGGCAAACAACCCAATGAAGACCTCTATGGAACTGATTAATCCCTAGATATGTCTATTTATGGTACAAACAGCTCTTCACTTTATCTTTTACAAATAGCTCCCCCCACGCAGTGAGGTACATCCGGAACTCAGGAAAGCTACTCAGAAGACTACAGTTCCCAGACTCTCTACATCTTGGGAACTGTAATCTAAAAAAATAACTTTACCACTGGGTAAGTCCTCAGCTTTGCCAAAACTTGCTTGATTTGTGTTACTGACTGAACTTATAGACTTTCCGCACCTTACCTTTTCGCGGAGATGGGGGGCGGCGGTCAGGTGAGCAGCCTCTTGCGCGAGGCGCTCACTTCGCTTCTGCTTCCTCATCACAGCTGGCTTGCCGGTCACGTGAACGCCCTGCCCCTTCCTACCACAGTGCAACCTAGGAATTGCAGGCTAGCGCTGAGGCAGGAAGCGCGACCGGCCAGGCTCCTGACGCACCGCACACCAGGTAAGTGCGCGCGGGCCCCAGGAGCATTGTGCGACCGCACACCATTTTCGGCTTTAAGCCAAAAATGAAAAGGTGCATGCGTGGTCCACTTTAAGCTCTTGAGAGTCGCATACATGGGAGTGCGTTGTACAGAAGGGGCCCTTTCACTTTAGAAACGGTGTGCAAAAAGGGCCTTAGTTACTATTACCTACTTTCTGCTTCCTTTTAAAGAGATAGAAGCTTTTACTATACTTGAAATGTCTAATTTTATGGTCTTTAAATTACCCCATTAAGTTAGCTGCCTTGATCTTGTATGAATGATGAGATCTAAATATTTTCAAACATAAAACAGAATAAATGTTTTCCATTTAACAAATTATGAGAATGCTTACCTTTTATTGGAAAACTGAATGAAACAGTGCTATACAGTTGATACTCTGTCAACTCGTTTCATCTGTATTTCCACTTCAACAGTTCCAAAATAAAATTGTAACAATGCATATTTCTGTAAATCTGCAAAATAGAAAGATATGTAAGTCCACAAAGGCTTTATGAGTAATTAAGAAGGTATCTAAATTTCATCATGTTAGCTACAATAGACTTTTATATATACCCATCAGCATGTATAGAACTACTTTTGAACAAAATATATTTTCTTCCAAGTTGGAAGCGAATTTCAAAGTAGTTTATTAAAACAGCATGAAAAGATCTCCTATTCAAAGCCAAAATTTCAGCCCTTAGACAGGTCTACAGTAGTTCTTTGCATGCTGGCCATCCAGAATAATGGCAAATAATTAAACAATTCTTAAAACTGTGCGGTATGACATACAGACCCAATTTTCATATTCAGATCAGTTGCTCATAACTGACGATGAAAATCAAAAGACGTCTGACAGTATTACCACAGTTTTAAACAAACTTGAGAATATAAAGAAAATCTGAATACACTTCATTTTTAAAGTCCTCACTTCCCAAAGCTAGATTCCCATTTCCCACCCATGAGGGCTCATGAGAAAGGGAATTCTAGAGACAGAGTGGAAGAATTTAACTTAAGAATAGTCTTTAACTTCAAAGAGCAAATTTCGCATTTTATAGATGTTCTGGAAGGACCTGAGAATGGTAGTACTGGTTCTTGGATAGCTTTCATGGGCTAGGATATGCTTGTATGTTAAGTCCACATGGAGTGGATTTGGTACAATGACAGTGTTATTACTCCAAGGAGATAAGGAAATGGTTCTGAACCAAGTGCTCAGAGAAACATGATTCCCTACACAGCCCTTACTGCTAATAACTTCCCCCTACCCCCACCCCAGTAAATGATAGATAGATAGGTTTGTCTGAAATATACAGAGGCAGACTGACAGACCACTGATTTATATCCTTATTCTTTGGTTCAGAGATGAAATATATATTTTTAACATTGGCTGTGTACATATTTCAACATATCTGTAAGCCCATCATAACATCTGACACAAATTCTGTGATTTATTAAAAACCTAGTATTAAAACATGCTACACATGCCCCCTACTATTGCAACAACATAAAGCTAAAAAAAGTTAGAACATAAACAATTTGGCATCTACCGAAGGTGCTTTATTCCTACCTCTATGGGCATGTACAAATATGGGTATGCATTATTGGGAGGCTGTTAGAATTGACTACTATGCTATGTTTGCATAATGAAGGTATATCAGCACTGCTAAAACACTACAGTGACATTACCTTTCCATGGTGGTAGTGGGGACTGCATGCTCTTTCGTGGCAAGAGGCTATGCTGGTAGGGTCTCCAGTGTCAGACAGGCTTTGGCTGAGGAACCAGACTAAATGTACTAAACATTTGCTGCGTAGCAGCAGTGGTGTGTATGTGTGTGGTGACACTGGTCTTTTTTTTAAATTATTTTTATTAAGAACTTCATTATTTGTAAATACATAGCAATAATGGCAATATTTGGGTTTCAGTTTTTTTCTAAAATATAGTTCTTCTGATATCCTTAATTTCTATTATAGTACAGTTTCACAAGGATCTTCTATTTACATTTGAATGAGTTTACATATTATCTTAGATTGGTCTTTATTTATATTCTAAGTATATAACTTCTACTTCCTACATTCTCTTGCTTGGTTGACAACTGTGTGCCTTAAAGTTTCCTCTGTTTCTGTATATCACCTTGATGGCTTGCCAGCAACTCAAGAAAGACTATACAATCTCATATTTTGCATGATTCTTGCTTAATTACAGTCCCCATTTCCATTTCTCTATAATTTCGCTTATTGCTTCTTTCTATTCTGGAACTTTTACAGTGCCCAGCTTTGCTTCAAATAATTTTTAATTGGAGCCATTTCTCTTTCATTTTTCCCTTGTATTTCTCCCCTTAATGGAAAAGTTAAGTTATTTAATGTCGTGAATTCCATTAGTTTAATTAACCATTCACCTATTTCTGGGGTAACATTATTTTTCCAATATGTAGCATATACTATTCTTGCTGCAGTAACCACGTAAAATATTGCCCTCCAATACCTCACTGTTGACATCTTATCTATTCAATGTAACATGTTTAATAGAAAAATTTCAGGGGACAGTAGAATATTTATCTGTAAGATTTCAGTTATCATTTTATGTATATCTTTCCAGTATTTTTTTGCTTTGGGGCATGACTACCACATGTGAAAGAAAGTACCGTTTTCCTCATTACACTTCCAACAGTTGTTTTTCTTTGTTTTATAAATTATGTTAAATTTGGCAGGGTCTAAACACCATCTATGCATCATCTTAAGATGATTTTCTTTCAGTTTTTGGGCTAATACGAACCTCTGGGTATTTTTTCCAGCTTTCCCCCAATTTTCCAGTTTTATTTCATGTCCTATATTACGAGCCCACTGAATCATGGAGTCTTTAATCACTTCTATTTCTAATTCCCGATCTAATAGAATCCTGTAGATTTGAGATGTTAAGTGATCTGATTTCTCAAAGATAGCCTTCTCAAATTCATTAAGTTGTTTGTTTCAAAACCTTCAAGCTTTAAGTCCATTTTAAATCTTTCTTTCAGTTGTAGGTAAAGAAACCACTGACAGTTCAATCCATCCTTCTCTAACTCCTCTCCTGTGTTTAACCTTAAATCAGTTTTCCCTTCTTCAATTATTATATCTTTGTATTTGAGCCATATTTCTTTAGGATTTTTCCACCTTTCTAATAGTGCCTCATGTGGTGATATCCATTGTGGAATCCTTCTATAAGTCTTACGTTTGAATTTCATTCAGATTTCTAACAGAGAACGTCTTATGTAATGGTTCGTGAAGTCTTTATTGATCTTTGCTTTATCATATCACAGATACCCATGCCATCCGAATCGCAAATCTGGACCCTCTTAACTTCAATATTCTTTCATTTTGCAATGTGATCCAATCTTTAATCCACGTTAGCCCATTTGCAAAATAGTATAGTTCCAAATCCAGGAGCCCGCATCCACCTCTTTCCTTCCTATCTGTTAAGGTCTTCCATTTTATTCTTGGTTTATTTTCTCCCCAAATAAAGTTGGATAGATCTTTCTGCCAGTCTCGAAAGCATCTTTCCTTTATAATTGTCGGTAAATTCTGCAAGAAAAAGTTTATCTTGGGGAGGATATTCACTTTTAATGCAGCCATTCTTTCCAATAAAGATAACTTCAATTTTACCCAATTCTGAGTCTCTTTTTTTTATTTCATTTCACATTTTTTTATAATTGTTTTCGTACAATTCGTTATTTTGCTTTGTGATCACAATACTGAGATATTTTATCTTCTTGTCTCTCTTAAATCCTGTTATCTGTAGCAATTCTTCCATCTCCTCCTTCCTAACGTTTTTACATAAAATCTTTGTTTTTTCCTTGTTAATTTTAACCCCACCCCCCACCCCTCTGAATTTTTTGCAGTTTTCCATTAATTTTACCATGCTCTGTTTGGGGGCCTCTAGAAAGATTACTAGATCATCAGTGTAGGCTCTTAGTTTATATTCTTGACCTTTTATCCTTGTTCCTTTAATTTCTGATTCCGAATTAATTGCTCTAAGAAGGACCTCTAAAATCATTATAAATAAAAGTGGTGAAAGCGGGCATCCCTGTCTGGTACCTTTTATGACTTCAATATGTTTTGTTTTCTCTCCATTGATTATGATTTGGGCCTTACAGTTCCAGTAAATTTCTGCGATCCAAGTGATAAATTTTTGGTCACAGTTTATCTTACTGAATAGTGATATCATAAAGTCCCAATCCATATTACCCATATTATCAAATGCTTTTTCTGCGTCCACGAAGATCATCGCAAATTTTTTTTGTTATGTTTTTCTTTTCTTTTTTTAATAATTCTATTCACATTTCAACAGATAAAACAAACAATAATTTCTGCAATGTTTACATGTAATGTTATTCCTTCTTCCTTTCCTTTCTGGATTACAATTATTGATATTCCCTCTATTTGTTATACCACGTATCGCAATAAATGTTAATAATCTATGATTTGTTAGTTCCTGCTATATATCTCTACTTTACTTGTTACATATTTCCTTAACTGTTAACTGTATAATAATTGCTATCATGAAAAATGTATTACCCTCTGTCAACCCTCAACCCAAATCTGTAACAATCTTCCACTCTTTGTTAATATCGTCATCGGATTTTCATAATATTCTATCATGTCAATTACTGTTCTTATATTGTCTCTTATGTGTCTTCAGGGTAGAAAACCACTCTGATCTTCGTGGATCGTTGTCTGTAGTATTTTCTTAAGTCTGCTATTATATTGGTGAAGACCTTATAGTCGACATTTAACAGTGAAATTGGATGGTAAATACTTGGATCTTGTGGGTCTTTCTCTTCTTTTAGGATTAAAGTTATATTTGCATCATTCCATGATTGCGGCTTAGTGGTGTTTACAATTTCATTGAACATTTTGTGCATTAGGAGGATCAATTTGTACTGGCAAGATTTGTAGTATAATGCTATCAGTCCACCTGGGCTGGGTGATTTTGATATTTTCAATTTTTTGAGTGCATCTGTAATTTCCATTATAGTTATTGTAGAGTTCAGGCTATTTTTTTTGCTCCTCAGTTAATTTAAGAATATTTTGTTCTTCTACGTAAGCTTCTAATTTGTTCTTTTTGTCCAAATCTGAAGTACTGCCAAAAAGATCTTTATAGTATTTTCTAAAGATATATGACACTGGTCTTTCAAAGACAATGGCAGAGGCACCATAGCTAATGCTTCTTAGCACTGTGCAAAGATAGGTATGGTAAACCTTCTTTTGGAGATCTTTTACTAGGAAAACACTACGATGAGACAATCTAAAATATAACAAGAGATGGTACCAGAAGGTGAAACTCCTAGGTTGGATGGCACTCAACAAGCTACTGGGAAGAGCAGAGGACAATTACAAGTAGCACTGTGGCTAATGACGTAACTAGACTCAAACTGAAAGGATATTTATTCAACTGTTGGCATGCTCAGAAGCCAAAGGGAAGTCTGAAGCTGCAAAACACATATTATAAGAACATGGAACTTGAGAAGCATGAATCAAGGAAAGCTAGACACAGTAAAGAGAGCCAACACGGTATAGTATTTTGAGCATTGGACTACGACCCTGGAGACACTTTTCAATTCCTTGCTCAGTCATGGAAACCCAATGGGTGATCTTGTGGAGATCACATACTCTCAGCCCCACAAAACCCTGTGACAGGATCACCTTAGGGTTACCATAAATCAGAAACAACTTGAAGGCACACAACAACAACTGACATAGTAAAACAAGAAATGGAACATATGAATATTGCAATACTTGGGGTGAACAAGCTATGGTAGACAGGAATAGAACATTTTTAGTCAGATGATTAAACAGTGTTTTACTCAGGAAATGAAAATATAAGAAGAAATGGGGTGGCATTTATAGTGAGGACAGATGTAGCAAAAGCACTCAAAGGATACTATGCAAAGTCTGACTGAATAATGTCAATAAGACTTCAGTGAAAACCCATCAATCCAAGTTTATGCTTCAACTACAGAGGGAAAAGAAGAAGAAATTGAAAGATTCTGTGCAGGAGTCCAGGAGGAAATTGATCATGCACCAAAACAGGACTTCTTGTTAATCATAGCCAATTTTCCAATCCCCATGAGTGGGGACATCAGGGATTGCAGTAACCATAGAACCATTGCATTAATTACCCATGAAAGCAAAGTCATGCTAAAAATTATCCAAAGAAGACTTTTACCATATACGGAGCAAGAAATGCCATATGTTCAAGCTGGGTTCTGGAAAGGAAAATATACCATGGATCGTATTGGAAACATATCTTGGCTAATGGAGCAGACCAAAGAATTTCAAAAGAAAATCAATCTCTTCTTTATAGATTATAGCAAAGCCTTTGATTGTGTAGATCATGATAAACTATGGATTGGTCTTCAAGAAATGGATGTGCCACATTTGATTGTCCTGATGTGTAACCTGTATACAGGACAAGAAGTTACTGATAGGACAGGATATGGAGAAATAGAATGGTATCCAACTAGCAAAGGAGTTATGGCAAGGCTGCATTTTATCTCCCAATCTGTTTAACTTGTATGCTGAACCTATCATACATAAATCACTCTTAGACTTGGGGGGAAGGGTGTATGAAAATTAGAGGAAGGAATATCAACAATTTTTATGATACGCAAATGACATCCAAACTACTAGCAGAAAACAGCAAAGTCTTGGAATGATTACTGAAGAAAGTTAAGACAGAAAGCACAAAGGCAAGTTTACAGTTGAACATTAAGAAAACAAAAGTAATGACCACAGATGATTTACATAACCTTAAAGCAGACAATGAAGACATTGAATAGTTAAAGATTTTCCATATCTTGGCTCAGACATTAATCAGAAGGGAGACTGCAGTCAAGAAATCAGAAGAAGACTAGGACTTGGAAGGGCAGCTATGAAGGAACTAGACAAGATCCTGAAGTGTAAAGATATTGAATCAAAAGTTCAGCTTGCTGAAGCCATTGTATTTCCAATTTCTATGTATGGCTGTGAAAGCTGGACAGTAAAAAAAAGTTGACAGGAAGAAAATTAACTCATTTGAAATGTGGCACTGGAGAAGAATTCTATGGATACCTTGGACTACTAAAAAGACAAATGAATGGGTCTTAGAGCAAATCAAGCCTGAACTTTCCCTAGAAGTCAAGATGACTAAACTGAAGCTGTCATACTTTGGCCATATCATGAGAAGACATGGCTCACTAGAAAAGACAATGATGATTGTTGATGTGGAAGGAAGTAGGAGAAGAGGAAGACTGCATTACAGACAGATAGACTCAAACAAGGAAGACACACCCTGTGAACCTGCAAGACCTGAGCAGGGAGGTCAATGACAGGGTAACCTGGAGATGTCTCATTCACAGGAGTGCCATTTGAAGTTGACGATGTCAGTTAGCAACAACAACAAAACACTACACAAATCCATCATTATGCTGTTGTGTATACATGTTGATATGAAGTAGCAGAATAAAAATGCTAACCTCATGTAGTGCATATCAATCTGATTCAAACTGGTAGCAGAGATCAACATATGCAAAAGTTCTGTTGAAAGCACAGGCAAATATACAATCAGCTCCCTTAAAGCTGCAGAACTGCTATGCCAGAACTGCATAATAACCATTGCTGCTACAAAGCTATAATACTTCTGCATCTACGCTCACAGGAATACTTACCAATCATCGGCTTAACAACTTTAGCAGAAAAAAAATTGTGCAAAACTGAGCAATCTGACACTAGCTTAGATAATGCATAAATTCAGTTCTTAATGACAGTAGTCTTTGCTAAGTAGACAGGCTGACATTTAACCTTCAAGTCACACACAGAAAAGGTTATTTTATTTTATATTGGTAAAATTTTTATTGGTTCAGGTACTGCAGGATACAAATGTAAAGACAATGTAGATGCAAAGCCAAAATACAAGGTAGGTTACTTGTCCCTTCTCCAAAACTTCTTTAATTTCTACTCACTATCTACAAGGTGTTGAAAACTGCATGTTGACTTCTTGCAGCCCTGATGTTATCATGATGTACACAGTATTATTTTTCTCACAAATCTATACATTCTGTGCTTCAATCTGACACTGTATCAAACTTCCTACAGCCACAAGGCAATCTAATTATCTACAATGAAATCCTGAGTTTGGTTACAGGGAATCCTGAAGTTTTGTGGGAAAAGGTGCCCTCCCCACACATTGCAGAGCTATACTGGTGTTGCACAACAAAAGTCTTTGCTGCTACATGAGACACCCCATCTTTAAACTCCTTCCCTTCCTGACTGTTATATTTTATATGTTGTCTCTTCCCCAATCACCTGCAAAAAAAACAAAAAAAACAAAAAAAAACCCCAGGCAGGGCTACTTTAGTTTAGGGGCACACAAAACACAACTGTTAAAATAAAATGCAGTTGCTTTTGATAGAAAGGTACTAACTTTCCTTTTGAAGGCCATCATAGTACACCGTTCAGTTTATTAATAAACAAGCTGGTATTTTTTTCTTCCCCAACAGAAAAGCAACTGAATTAGCCCAACAATATTAATATTCTCTTAAAACATATATGTCACTGAAAAATGTCTATGGTAGATCTAGTTCACATGTCAGCTTCACACAAACTAATTCTCTAACCACTACAGCAAGGGTGGGATGGGGGAAAAGCAACTGGCTAGAGATTCTCGTCTGTAAGTTGATCATGGCAAATGGAAAGAAGAAAACAATTCTAATTGGCTTTTATAAAAACCAGCTGCCACAGGAAAAACAAAGTTATAGGAAGGATACTCTTCAAAATGGAAGCAGTTACAGATTAAGTACTAACCTTCAAATTAAGGACATTTCCTACTCCAGCAGCCATCATTCCTCACTATGGTTATACGTATGAAATACACAATCTGCCCCTAACTGAATGAAGGATGTCTGAGGAGCTATTAATTAAATCCAAGTGCCAATTTTGTGACTTCTGCAATTTTTCCACACATCTCTGAACTATCAAACACAAGACTCAAACAAGTCAGAACATGGTAAATACCTTTGAACACTGTCTGTACAGGAGCATAGCATAGATAAACTATTAAAGAAATGTGGAAACAAGAGGAAACAGATACCATCTTGGAGTTTCACCAGAGGTAACGTGCTAAAAATAAAAATAAATAAAGGAATCTAGTAGCACTTTTGTGACCGCGAAGAAAAAAACTGTAGTGTACCCTTTCATAGGCTCAGTCTACTTCATCACAAAAATAGTAAAGATGATGGTTTGGACAACTGTAGAAATACTGTAAAAAAACACCTGGGATACAGATATCTGTACTAAATCCTTCTCTTGAACTACAAGTGCAACTACTCTGTGCTTTCGAAAGACAGAACTTTTATTAGTTCACAACTTGAGGAAGAAACCCAAACAAAAGTCTGCAACAACCTGGCACTCTCCAGATATGTTAGTCTACAATTCCTATCAGTCCATGTCTGCATGTCCAAGGCCAGATGGGAGTGCTGGGAGGTGGTATCCAATGTATTTGAAGGACACCAAGTCAGGGCAGATATTTCAGTAACAAGCACAGTCAAACTGGATAAGAGTTTATATAATGTTTACTATCTACATCTACAAGTTCACCAAAAATAAAGTTAATTTTCTAGTAATTATATCTTTAACTAGAAATAAATGGATCAAAGATCACTGTGTTTGTGTTTTATTACTTGCCTACAACTAAATGTTATTCGTGATTTTTTTAAAAAAAAAAGAATTATCCATTTTACTACTGAGGCACAACAATGGAGAATGCTGATAGAAGTCTGCAGAGTTAGTTAAGTTACTACTACAGGCCTATCCACATGATCTCTAAAGCTATGCATTCAACTTTGTGAAACAAGATGCACTGCAGAGCAGTAAGAACCACTTTTATCTATGATAAATGGAAGTGTTACTGGCAGAAAAATGACCAGCCTTGTACAAAGTGTGTGCTGCTAATTTTTAAGGTTAAAAAAACAAACAAACAGTGAGTAAATTTAGCCACCATAGCCCCCTGAATACACTCAATTCATCTGACTTCAGAAGCAAAATTGTGTTGGGTCTGGGAAGTCCTTCACTGGGACTCCACTAAGAAAACCAGGGATCTCTAGGAAGTGCCAGGATAGAATGCTGGCTGAACCACTGGAAGCACTGGCAGTTAAATGTTGACAGCACTGGGCTAGACTGACAAATAGTCTGATTCAGGATAAAGCAGCTTCCTTTCATCCTAACATTGCATTAATACTCCATTAAGATAACCTTACTATATACAAATTAATGTAAAACAATCTGTAATTTTATGGAACTTGCTAAATAGTTAAAATTATGCATTTACTTCATGCTGTTTAACTGTTCCCAGGACTGAAGGCAAATGCTGCACTCCACCAATCATTTTAATTGGTTTTCTTGCAATTAAAATGGTTAATTTCTTTAACCACAATCTGCCTTATGATGCTCATCCAAAGCCAGCTGAATTGGCTAGACAAATATTTTGATACGAAGAGGCATGTATACCTGCACTGTTGGTACATGCAACTACTCAACAGCAACTACAGTTCTGGTGCTATACTATCTATACCAAGTTGCACAGCAGGAACAGAAAACACAATTTTTCTTAACCTAGGAGTAGGGATTTACATCCACTACAGTTCAGAACTGCATAACATTACTGAATAAACTGCAGCATACTTATTCATGACAATGAGACTAATTTATGTCTCTGTTCACCTCTCCCTTCCCTATATATGAAAGGAAGAACTAAAAAGATCTTCGCCTCCTCCAATATCAAAATGTCTAAGACATCATCAGTGGGAAGCTATTCCCCAAGTATCTCAGGGTTTTTTTTTATTATGAGATGTATTTGTTTATATGTCTCAACACACTACAGTTCTCAAGGTGATATAGCACAACAGATAAAAACATTCTTTAGAAACAAATCAGACTTTTCTAAAAAGTCGTTTGAAAAAGTCATATAGTTAAACAGTCCTCAAACTCAAACAGTTCTCAAAAAAGTCATATAGTTAAACAGTTCTCAAACAGCCCATCTAACACTAGGGACCAAAGTCTGCGCAGAACAACACATCCTTGGTCACCCGCTTGAAAGCTCCGTATGGATGGAACCAGAAGAATAAGCAAACATTGATATTCCATCCCTAGCCCATCTAACACGATTAATACACTAGGCCAGACAACTATGGATAAAAGTTTGTGTGTGTGTGTGAGAGAGAGAGAGAGAGTGCACCTGCACAGACACATCAACATGCGCATGTTGTAGAAAATGTTCCACAGAAAGCTGTAGCATTGGAAAATTTTCTGTAAAATTAAATTCCATAAAATTCTGTTTCCAGCCCTGCATGCTGACCGGAGATGCCATTAGTAATTGTTATGATTTGGGGCTCTGTTGTGATCAAATAGACCTTGCTGCTTGGAATTTTCAGTTTCCTAGAAACCACAGTATTATATTCTGAATGAATAAGGGAAGTAATCATCAGTTGGTATATTACCCCATAGAAAACTTTAGCCATTTCAAAATACTCTACAATTAGTTATATCCTCACCTAAAGTTAAATGGAATAAATAAAGGATTTGTATTTAAGATAAAAACAGATGCAGGAAATAAGAACTGGTAATTCTTCTGTGATCAATCCCTGTCTCTCTCCTGGGCTGGAAAATGACACCCCTGTTACCACCTTTAAAATATCCTCCCAGGCTTCTGATTATTGAAGGATTTTTAAAAATCAGTTACAGTTTTGTACACTGAAGGGTTTGGTTCTGTTTCATGTCAGTGCAACAGAAATATTTTTTAGGCTTAGGTTCTGTTCCACTGAACTTGACTACAATAGAACTCAAAGAACTAGTTTTTAGGTTTGAGTTCAGCAAGACTCCCTGATGAACACACAATCCGGAAGATCCAAATCCACAATCCCAAAGACTGTTTAATTTCAAAAGAATTTAATTTGAAAACTTATTTGAACTAAAGCCTGGACATGCAGCAATTGGAGCCACATGTAAAAGATGAAAGTCAAAAAGCAATCCAAGAGAGAGAGAAGGCAGGTTAAGTCTGACATCAAAGTCAAGAAAACACTCAAAGAACAGTTCCTGTTACTACAGTAGCAGCAGACAAAAAGGAACTGAGTGCTAACTGTGCTGGTCACATGTACCAGGGAGGAGGGGCTACTGCTAAAACACTCCTAGCTCTAGAACAGAGCTTTAAAAACTTTTCCTGTTGGTGACACACTTTTTAGACATGCATTATTTTGAGACACAGTGATTCAGTAAGTACAGTCAGCCCTCCACATCTGCAGGTTTCATTTTGTGGATCTGATTATTCATGGATTATCTGCTGTCATCTCTGCTGCCTCCCCTATGCCATTTTTAATAGGGACTGCAAACTTCGCAAGACTGAGATACTGTGAACAAGGCTTTTAAGTGCCTGTTAAAAATGGTGTGGGGCAGCAGCAGGCAGTAAGCCCCCCAGCCACCCACTTCTGCCTTGTAGAGGAACCCTAGTGCCTCAAAGGAATCCATGGTGGGTTGAATATGGTGATCATATTTTTTCATGTGTGTTAAATATGGCTCAAGGGGGCCTAGAGTTATTCACATTTTTTTCACTTTCACGGGAGTCCTGTGCCCCTAACCCTAGTGAATGTGGAGGGATTACTGTAATTTAGTAAGTGGAAGCAGCCCCTCCACATAAGACTGGCCCACCATCACGGTTCTTGCTGGAGTCTTTTTCAGGTTGGGGCAGTGATGGCAGCAGGACAGGCATATCCTCCATCTGGGCCTGGCCCACCGCCACCATCTTCCTTGGTTCGGAGCGGCGGAAACAGAGGCAGCCCCTTCACCCAGGCCTGGCCCACTGCGGTGGTGGGAGAGGCAGCCCCCCCACCTATTATGTTTGCATGACACACCTACACACTGTGGCTGACACACTAACATGTCACAACACACAGTTTGGAAAGCTCTGATCTAGAAGCTTCCCAACCATGCCATGAGCAATGAGCACAGATAACCAAATTTCTGTGAGTCGCAGAGATCACAAAGAAGAATAAGAATTATAGAAGTTTGAGCTCAGGAATTTATCTCAGTACTGGAACACCAAAGAGCCCATGCTCCTTAAACACAAAAATCCACCGCTAGTTATCCCATTCACTTTTCCATATTATGACAGCATGTTTTACAGAAGGGGGAATCATTTTGTTGAAGCTGAAAAGAAATTCTCATTGATCTACTTCAACTAATCTAGAGACCTATCACAGCATCCTGATTTACCTTCCTTTCACTTCTGAGTTAACTTGAAGATGAATGATAAATCAAGATACGAAAGATAGGGTGTATAATCCTTACAGGACCAACTTCAGCTGATACACATCTATTAATTTAGCTTCATTACAACCGCATCTCAAACATTCAGAAGTATGTTTCTAAAGGACAGGGATGTGCTCCTGTCTTATGTCCCGGGAGGGGAACAGAAGAGACCAGATGCATTTGCTACTTCATTTCATTATTTACCCAGTGAAGAGCTTTGTCCCAAATGAAGATAAAGTGAAAGTCTTTATGAATAAGGTAATACGGATTTTTGTCTGTAACAATATATGTATTCCTGTCTCAGACAACTGGACCAAGCAATTTCTTATTTTCTTCTTATAACGGAATTTGAGAATAAAATATGACAGAATATAGAAATAGCTGAATAAATGACCAACAAACAGTTTTATAATCTTTAAATTGTTTGCATTTAAATTAGTATGAACATGCTAATACTACGTTGCATTTGTAGGATCTTAAACCTCGTCTGCAATTCCTTGATGGTTTCTTCCTAAAATTAATTTATGGTATTAGCCTGCGTTTCCTCAAAATACAAAAAACAAAACAACAACATAAACAAAAACAGAAAACATTACGGATTAACCAAAACTAAAAAAAGAAATAAGTAGGGAACTTTGAGGATAGTGATTATATGATGCATAATGAAAGATATAGTAACTGCACTTAAAACATTTTTGGAGAGAAGAAAATTATTTTCCCTTTCCAGGCCCCTTTCAAAGAAAATCTCTTTTGGTCTCTCCCCTGAGTGGGGGGAGGGCTAAAGACGATTGGCAACTGTGTATTCTAGCCAGCATGTCTCCAGCCTTCAAGTGTAGTGGTAGGCTCTGGAATGTGAATGAGTAACATGATCTTTTTCCCTTCCCTTCTCCTTCACAGAAACATTTAGAAAGTAATTTAACCTCTTAAAATGGCATCTCAGCACTGGTTCATAGAGCCATTCTGCTGAAAGCGGGAAACAGTAGTAGCATTTAGACAAACAGACAGACAGACAGACAGAGACACAGTTACACACACACTCACGTCGATCTTAGATACACATCTATAAATAAGCTTCTCTCTATCAGCATGCATATCAGCTCTGACGAATGAAAAAAAGCATTCTGATTTCACAATAATTTGGGCTCAGTGCAATTTGCCTCCCAGTAACTACACTAGACACTGAAACTCCACAACGACAATCTGTAATGCCTAACTAGTTTGATGGCTACATCTAGTAAGAATTTTTCTAAGAAAAATTAAATACGATTCGCTTATTTTGGGGGAACAGGCTTTAATTTTCATGTGCTATATTAACTTATAATGGTTTCTACACGTAACATGTCTGCTTAAACTGAACCATGGATAATGGAGTCACAGTATTTCAATGTTTCCTTTTGATGTTTCTCCTGGAGAAGACAATGTTTTCTTTCTGGTGAAAGAGATATTCAACCGATCACTGAGAATTAAAAAGCATATTATTTATACTGTTCATATCCAAACAACATCCAGTCAATGCTAACAAACAAACTGTGGGAATGATATACAAATACTGCCACAATCATACAACTGTTTCCATACTGCTATTTTAAGTCTGTTTATCATCATCAGAGTTGGCAAATTCCAATGTTCAGTTTACATCAGAAACCTGGTTCAGATGTCCCAGAGAAACTATGATTTGTCTGTGATGGTTGTGCTTTAGCATCTGTATTTCAATTCCTGCTCCCCTTGCTTTGTGCCACCATAACAACTTCAGTTTGATGTTATGCCTAAACAGTCTGCCCACAAACCAGAGCTGGAACCTCAGTTCAAACTATGGTTTGTAATTTTGGTTTGCAAATAAATCATGAGTTGTGGAAACCACAGTATACCTCATTCAGACTAATCTCAACTACGGTTCAGACAAGACAACTTCAAATAGTGAATTCCAATGCTGGCTTGTTTAAAATAATCACATTTAAGATTAATCACTGTTTGCCAGATGTGTATGATGTGCATGTTGTGGTAAATTAAACATTTCTGAATGCATACTCAACACCATGCCGGAGGAAATGGTGGAGGGGAGCACTATACACATTTATATTTCAATAAACCCAAGGCTGAAATTCTGCTGCAGGCTAGATGAAGGTGTTCACTGAAAAATGCTTATTTTGCTTGAAAATTGCCTCCTGTTTTAGCTCATTTGCTCCAATAACAAGAAAATTCCCTTTAAAAGTGACTGGAAATGACTTTCAGTCACCGAAAACCTCACTTCAAGTTGCTCAAAATGGTCTGCTTAGGATGGCCTTCCAAACCTCAGCACAAGCCCTGCCTTGCAGTGAACCAGCAGAAAAGGGAATTTCTGTAGGCCTCCAGATTCTTTTTGAACCATAATTCTCAGCAGTCCTAGTTAGCATAGCAAATTATGAGGGATGCTGGGAGCAGCACTCCAACATTTGGCTGTCCACCTTGGCTTAAATCCAAATGGAGCTACTATTTTCCTGCACAGTAAAACAGGCAACACTCCTGTCACTGTTGCATAATTATGTCTCCTCTGTACATTTTACTGCTTCAACCATGAACAGAGATGAAAGACCTCCTTAGTCCAAGAAGGATAAGTCAGATTATGAAAAGACAAAGCAATAAGAGTAAAGATGATGAACTATGAGTTTGGGAGATATATTCCTATTTCCTACTGGTTCAAAGTGTGAACGTCTGAACAGGTACTACCACAATGATGAAGATCTATAAATTTAAGTTCATAAAAAAAATTGTCTCATGTGGGGGAAGAGGAGGCATAATCTTAAGGATGGAAACCCAATCAATTGATGATAGAACCCATAGTTTTCTGCTGACAAATACTTCAAAGTTGATGAGCACCTAAGCTGAACATACACTACTGTTAGAAGAGAAAGCTAGGCAGATAACTATATAAAGTCTTTTATCTTAGTTCATACTCAAAAAAAGGAATCCTTTTTTTATAAATTAACAGTTCAAAAGCCTACATGTGGGCTGCAGTAAGAAATCCAGAATGAAGCATTCAACATCACAACACTGCTGTCAAAATTATTTTGTGTCCAAACCACTTTTTAGATTTTACCAAAGCATGAAGCAATACATAACCTCAACTACCATTTCAAGCTTACTTGACCATTAAGAGAAAGCAGCAGTGCAATACATTAAAAGCATTTTCATAATGTCTCCTCTTTATTAGGCAAAACAGTCTCTAAGCACTCATTCTGGCATCTTCACAAATAAATTAAGAGAAAACAGATGCACTGGCAGAGATGCATGGAAAGCAGTCAGACTTCAACCATGTCAGAGATCTATTGTGCTATAAATACAACAATATGCAACCTAAGGAGGTTTCTCTACTGATACACTTGTCTTTTCCATAGCTGCAGCAAGAAAACACAGATTAAATATGTCATTAAAAATCAGAATATCATTTGTAACTTCTCTAACACAAGCCTGTGTCAAAAAGTGTAACTATCAGAACCACAGTGTAGTATAGAACAGATCAGGAATTGGCTCTTGAGCATAATATCATTTTATTCAGAAAGCAGTTTGCTTTCCTAGAGCTGCAGTTAAAAACAAGGGTACCATATAGCCAAAGCAGAACTTTTTCAAATCTCATGGATTTCAATAAGAAGTGGCAACAGGGCTGCAGCCACCCTGAGAATAAGCCCGCTTTTAATTCAAATGGACTCATCTCCAAGTTGATGTGTGGAGGAATGCATTATTAAAGCACTTCACTTTGGCTAAGCTGTACCCCAACAAAGTCTCACTTGAGATTTCAAAGCTTATTGGAATCAGATTTACAATACCAAGAAGACTAATTTAAATACAGAAATTTTATTTTTAAATATGTTTTGTTTCAGAAGTATGTGAAGACTTTCCCCCCTTTTCTACCATTATTTCTCTGTTTGTGATCTGAAAAGGAGAAACAGGTTACTTATAGAATCATAGAGCTGGAAGAGACCACAGGTGCCATCCAGTCCAACCCTCTGCTACGCAAGAACACCCATCAAAACATTCCCAACAGATGGACATCCAGCCTTTGCTTAAAAACCTTCAGGGTAAACAAAGTGAATATTTTGAGAGGGCTATATTAGAGGAAAAGAGTGATAAGTATCTAAACATATAATTTCTTTTGTTCTTCTTTTCTGTAAAAACATCCATATTTAGAATTCTTTTGATAAGAACTACAATATTCCCATCTCTTCTTTAAAAAGAATAAGATAACACAGTAATATATTACTAACATGAACTGAAGTATAGTCCTCCCTCTACATTTGCAGATTTTGTGAATTTGATTATTCATGAGGCATGTGCCTGCCTCCCCCCTCCCACATTTTCCTCCTTCCATTCCCTTGTATTCCTCACCCAAGGCTTGCCAGGCTTGTGATTAAAATGGACATTTTTTCTTTTTGGGTGAGCAAAGCCCCCCCTCCCACAGCTGGAGGCATGCTTTCTCTCTCATGTGGCTGTATGTTCTGCTGTGTATTGGCTGCTGATTGATCAGGTGTTGTCTTTGCTCCTACCCTTCCCTCTTCCAGATGGCCACCAGAAGTAACTAGAAGGGAAGAACTGTGCTCTTCTCTCTTTGAGAGGAAAGTACCAGTAAGCCCTTTTGTCTTTTTTCTCTCCTGCTCCCTCAATGCTGGGGCCAGAGGCAAAGGAATGGGAGGGGGAGCTCTGGAGGGGAATTATGAGGGTGAGAGCTATTTGCAATTTTTCCACTTTTGCAAGGGTTCTATGCCCCTAATCTTCATAAATATGGAGGGCCTACTGTAATTTGAAAGACAGTTTACTTTCCTATATAATTATTTCCTCGACTGGTTACTTGCGTACTTTATACGTGTGAATTCTTCATCTGTAGAGAGAACTGTCTAGAACATTCTGCAGCTAAAAGTTTACCGGGGAGAGCCATCTTCTCCCTCAACCATGCATAAACTGGCCATAGATGTTGGGCACAGAAATATATGCTTCAGGAATTCACACAGCCCAAACCTGTAAATAATCAATTCTTCTCCACTGTTGTACCTGTGTATCACACATGCAGATGAACAGAAAAGTGTTTTAGTGTAAATGGGATAAGCATACCAACTTGTTAAGGAAAACCCACACAGCATCTCTCCTGGTGAGAGTGTCCACCATTCTGCACACTCTTGGAACAGATATACTACAGAACGCTGTGGATAAAGAGATATCCCTACGTGAATGCACGTAAACAAAACCCAGCAGCTGATTAAATCAATGATGTCTCACTCACTCATTTTTAGCACAGTTTTACGGTGAAAGAGATAGACATTCCAAGGTCCCAGATTGCAAATAAATAGCCTTAAATATTAAATCTTATAGGTGCTAGTTGACCTGAAGTGTTCAAGGACCAGAACCTGAGATACATCTCAAGTGTGGAGTTAATTCTTTACGTTTGCAGAGCAAGGAAAAAGGCAGGCAGAACAATGTCCTGATGAAGTGGAAAAACAATAAAGCATGCCCTCCTCTGGCAAGACCTCTCTACATGCACAATGCGAGGTCATGCAACGCACTGCATCCCATTATAGTCAATGGATGGAATGGGTATGTTTACACATTGCATCCACTGACTATAATGGCAAGCAATGTGGTGTGTTTTTTGTTCATGTGGGGGTTCCTGGAATGGAACCCCCACATATACAGGTTCTCAAGAAGGCAAACAGGACACTAGATCCAGTGGCACAGAGTTCACCAGGCACAGGTGACAGGTGGCCAATCATCGATATAAAGAAACACTATGACACCCAACAGCAACAGATGAACAGCCACCAAAGAGTAATACTGAAAACTGAACTTGAATGTCAACAATGACATGGAAGAAGTGGCAATAACAGACTGGGGAAAAAAGCATCCTTGAGGTTTCTGGTTGCAAACCAATGGCTCAGGATCACATGTAATAAATCCCAAAACGCAGACAATACTGGGACCAGTGAAGTGGAATCCTGTCCAGACGGAGCTGATAAGATGTCACAAAACTAGTGGGATTATTAACACCACGACATGCAATCCTATAGGCATAACACAAAGGACTTATAGGGTCATTCTTTAGATACATGCTCCCCACTCAATAACAGTCTTAACAGAAAGGAACGTCCCAAAAGAAGCTCTGGCCCCAGTGCGTCCTTTTCCAAGATACAGGAGTCAAAGTACAAATCATTATCCTGCTCATGAGGGCCCCCGAAATAAATGCTGTACAGTAAGACCACAGTATAACACACAACAACAACTGTAGAATAATATGTTGTTTAAAAACAGACTAGGAACTTCTTGAATATTACGCACCTGATAAAATACAGTTTTAACTGCTTACTGGAAGCTTCATATGGAAGGAGTCAGTCTAATTTCCCCTAGGAGGCAGTACTACTTAACATGCTCCAAAGTCATAAGCAAAGAAGAGCTTGAAAACACAACATAATATATTGTAAAAATACAAAAATATAGACTGAAACAAGACAGTAAGAAAAGAGAATGAAATGCAAGACAGAATAAAAGACAATAGAAAGAAAGACACAAATAAACAGTGACATAGGAAACCTGAGGAAACAAGAGAACATTTCTGATGTTACCATAATAGTGATCGAAGAATTGAGAAAAAAGGCACAATCAGTCACACAGATCATATAGAGTCAAAAAAGGGGATAGGGATGAGACTACCTGGCAAAATTTTTCAGCTGTAGAATGTTCTGGATAATGTTACACATATGTAGGAGACAAAGATTTGTAAAATCCAGGCAATAAAATTTTAACTCCATTAGTAACAGGAAAAGTAACTTCTCTTGAGATCCAGGCTGTTTCTGTCTGGGGTGAGACTACCCACCCTTTTCTTAGGCAGAGAACACTGAATTTCTCAAGATGCCTCTGTACTGTTCCATCTGGAAAAATCTTTTAGGTGCTGTATCGATAAAATCCATCAAATGCAGTCCCAATGAAAAAGTTTTACCTTTGTTAGAGGTAGAAATCTCAAATAGTTAAGTCTCAGTCCCTTGATTCCATCTTCTTTAGGACTCTTCTGCTGCAATTAAAATGCAATATCCTCAAATCCAGAAAAAATATCCAGAAATAGTCATGTTGCCCATACAACAAAATATAACAACATCCCAACTCCACAAAACAGCAATAAAACATGCTGCTGCTAATGGGAGTTGAAATTTTATTGCCTGGATTTCTGAGTCTTTGTCTGTCTCCCAGTGCTCACATGGCCAAAGAGGGGAGTGACCTCTGCTTGCCCTCCAGATATCCCTCCAGACCACATTAACTGACAACAGCAAAAATAACATCTTGACAAAATGTACGCCTCTAACCCTTAACATAACCATTTTTTTCCTTTTCCTGTAGGATCTTTAACACATTTGCCTGATGAACAAGCCAGTGGAGCTTTGAAAGCTGGTGTGATTTATTTTGTGCATTTTTGGTTGGCCCAATAAAGGTATCACCATTTTCTGGATGTTGGATGTTGTTGCATGGCCACTACAACTACTCTTGGATATCTTTTCAGAGATTATATATATAGTGCACTTTCTGGTGCAACCTTCACATGCATGAATGCAAGGTTACCTGAAGCATTGCATCCCAGTATAATCAACAGACGAGATGGGTTTATGCCTGCGCTGCTGAAGGTATGCATATGTTGTACCCATTGACTACAACAGAATATGACACTTATGGTTTTTGTTTTACACAGGGGTTCCTGGAATAGAAACCCCACATATATGACAAGCACTCTGTACTTCATATATTTCATCAGCAGTGCATATTTAAAAACTATGAAAATATAGCAGCTTTGCTCAGTCATCCAGCATTTTCCTCTCTGAGCTTTCCAAGTTACTCATGCTCTGTGAATAGGCAACTGGTCTCAGCCTCTGATTGACAAGGTGTGAATGTCTTCATATAAGAAGGCAGAAACAATACAACGGTGCCCTCAGGGGATCCTTCACGAACAAGTGTTGCTCACTGCAAAGGGACTTTGCTCACTTATATATTACATAGAGTCATCCTAGGAGCCAGTCCAATGTAGGAATGAAAAAAAAAAATACTTTTAAGTCCAGAATAAAAATGACAAGGCTAAAATGATTCTTCTATCTTTGCTGATATGATGATTCTACTAGAAGTAAAAGGCAGCCCTGGACTAAAACACAATAGTCACTTTTGCAACTTTGCTGCTAAGTACTCTGAATCTTTTAAAGCAGTGCTGCTCAAAGATATGGTCCAGGGACTGATTCTAGTCAACAAGGCAATAGCTGCTGGTTGCTGAAGAACCTCCAGGAAAGAAGGAAACAACTGCAGACAATAGGCACAAATATGATCCTGATCTCAGGCTTACTGGGAAAGAAATGTCAGTCCCTCCTCCCTGTCTGACAAGCACAGCTTAAGAAGTGCTGCTTTAGAGAACCATTAATTCAAAACCACAGCACTGGCTGTGTCAAGGTAGGAGGAACAGAGTAGATCTCCCTTTTCTTCTTCAACACCACACACCAAATTCCTATTTTCTGACTCCCATAACTCAGAAGGGGGAAAAAAAAAGAGATGAAACAAAAAGAACTCTTTCTCTTCTGCTTGCATGTCCCCTCTTCTTCATATTCTCCTCAAAGGTGGGCAGCAAATGTGGAGAAGGATTCCAACTGTCCCACTGTCATTCCCAAATTGTCTCTTGTGCCATCTCCTTCCTTACAGGCATCCCAAATGTCAACTTCACTTTTCATTCCCCTTCAATTCTTAACAGTTCATACAACCTAAACCAATCAGTCATTAGCTGATAACAGCAAATTATCTCTATTTAATCAAATCATCCTATTTACTATACAGAGACATATTTTAAATCAAGTCTTGCTAAATTATGCTCTCCAAGCTGTTTGGGGAATGGGGTGATAGCTTAGGAGATAATTGGATTCCGATTTGCTATTATTTGACTTCTAATAAACAAAACTTTTGTAAGTATTCCATTTCATCTTATTACATGCTGTGTAAATATTTCAAACATTTCAAATATTTCAAAATATTTCAATATTGAAAAGTATTTGAACAGAAAGTATTGTCAACAGTATTTTGACAAAGAAAAACAAAACAATAAAATATATGCAAGCTGAAATCCTACCCATATTTCCCTAAGAACAATCACCACTGAACCCAAAAGCACTCACTTCTGAATAAATATGCATAGGATTATACACCTAATATGGTTTAAATGCAATCCAAAACTTCTCTTGGACATTATATTTTACTGTAACACTTTGTCTAAACTATAAGAAACAATGAAAGTAATGAAATTATTAAAACACTAATTTAGCAATACCCTAAAGGCATCAGATGCCATCTGATTTTGGAAGCTATGCAAGTTCAGCACTGGTTAGTACTTGGATGCGAGACCATCAATGAATACCAGCTGCTGTAGGCTATATTTCATAAGGAGGAACTGGCAAAACCACTTCTAAGAATTCCTTGCCTAAGAAAACCCTATGAAATTCATGGGTTTGCTATAAGTCAATAGGCAACACATACATACATATATACACATAGACAACTCACAGTCTACATATGATTATGCATACAGACTTCTTAGGAACAGTCATTTTAAAAAGTGACTTTTCAACTTTACAGAAGCCCAATTTGACATCATTTTATGCATTCATTCTGTTTATTATTAATAAGCAGAAATTGATTTCTAGTGGAAGTTTTTCACAGAGTAATATCATACAAGATTTTCTTCTATCAGTGGAAAATGTCTGCCTAAGCTCTTTGTAGGAGCTAAAGCTTATTCCTTCTTTATTCCCACAACCATGTGTTTTTCTGACATGGATGAATAACAGAGAAGTTAAGAATAGGGACAAGATTCATATAGAACCCTATAAAAGGTGACATTAACAGCATCAAGTATATGCAGGAGTGACAGTTTGGCAGCTTTAACCTGTGGACATGTATAATCTTAGCCCTCTGATGACTGGCTTTGATGGGGTAAAACAAAAGCTGCATGGTTAGGAAACAGAATTGTTAGAACAGGTAGATAGGAGCTAGGTAGGAACTGGCTTTCTTATCTCTTGAGTATACAGAAGTTCTAGAATGAGAATGGAGGAGGACACTTTTATAAATACATGAAGACTGGCAGAATCCAGGATGATTGGTGGTGGCTGCACTGTAAAAGGAAAAGGATGGTGCAAAGAGCGAATGAAGATTTGCATAATCTAGACTGCAAGATTCAGAATAGAATGGAAATCTGAAGAAGCGAGTGAGTGTGCCACATTCTTAAATTTTCAAATGGATAGATTCCACAGCTGCTAAGCAGATGCTTAATTCCACATTTTGATTCCCTTTCTTCTAGTTTATTTTTATTGGACATTCTCAAACATCTGTTCTTTGACCATCCTCATTTTAGTGTATGTTTTTGTTCTTATTTGTTGTGTCAGAAAACTTCTCAACACAATAAGTATTTTTATATTAAAAAAATGTGAACAGGAAGAAATAGCATAGCATGGATAGTCGGAAGTCAGGGCACATCCTGATTAACATGGGTTTAAGTCTTGTTAGCAAAGCCTGTCCAAGCCAAACTGAAATAGTAATATTTCTGTAGAATGCAATTCTAATGTGCAAGGTATCTATCAATGCTTACAGTGTTTAAATTAAGGGCATGCTTACAGTGTTTAAAATAAGGGCTGTTTGTATTATCAGACAATCTGAATTTCAGAACAAATAAAACATTACTAATCAAAATTTAAGTTGAATAACAAACATTTTTCCCATTTCTTAAATAAAGTCTGTTTTTTAGGTTAAAAAAAAATCACAAATTTTTTAGAAACCTTTAATCAATGGATTTAGCACACACACATACATACATGCACGTGCACACAAACACACAAACACACAGACAACCTGAAGAGTTAGTCCCTGCATTATGTGGTGCTTCTGAAAGCAAAGATTTAGATTTATGCTATCCCAGGCTGATCAGATGCCCAGTTCCCTTCCTGTACCGAACTTGACGGAAAAGATGAAAAAGAAAAATCCCTTATAAATGTAGGTTTCTAACAATTTGTACCCAAAGTACTTCCTTTTAATGGTAAAATTAAGCATTCCTCTTTCCATAATATTTATGGATTTTGAACTTGTTGATTTCTGAAGCACATCTGATCCACTTATGTTCCCTTAAGAAGAAAATTTAAAAAATATTTTTCATTGAAGTTGACAAAGACGGTCTTTCCATTAACAAGCAACATTATTTGCCTTTTCACCACATGAAACATTCTATATTATGGCAAACAATTAGAAGTAGGGTCTGTGATATCATTCCTCTCCAGGCTGGCCCCTCAGTTACAAATCCTTGGACTCTGGTCATTCACCTTGCCCCTTTGCCCCTCAAGATCCCTCCATGGATTGGGCACTTAGACTTCAAAGGTGACCCCTATATGGACCAGTGGATGTGTTTTTCTGTGGATTCACTGTGGTAAGTGTGATCAGACTCTCTGTCAAAACTCAGCAACCAGACACAGATGTAAAAAAGAACAAGGAGGAGTTTATTAATACACAATTAGATCACATATTAACCCCTAAACTATTTAATCATTCACAGCTTCCCAACTCTATTCAGTTCTTCCCCCTGCTGATTTGTCCTATCTCTATCACAGCTTGTTTCAATTGCTATGCCATCTTTTCTCTCTATCTCTGCAATCTTTTCTCTTATCTGTCTTCTGTATGAAACAACCCTCAGTTCTGTATGCTTTCTCCCCACAAATATTCCCCACAAGCACTTACATAGCTGTGATTTGCTGGCACCAACCAGGTTTGCCCAGCCCCCCTACCCTCCTTCACAGGGTCTCATAACAGAATTGATCTTTCAGTCACATTTTAATTATGATCGTGTTATTATGTTTCTGAAGATGCAGGCAGGGATTAAATTATGCCTTTTCCAAGCTTTGTTAGAGGAAAGATATTTAATTGAAAAAGCCTGAATCGTTGGAAAATTACAGAAAAGTGTGACCATGTTGGATGATGCTGAGGTATGCTTTTTGCTACTTTTGAAGTTTTTTCCTTATTTGTTAAGAAAAAAAATCTAAAACCTTTTAGGAATCTGACATAAACTGCAGATTACAGTTTGGAACAGTAATGATACGCACTGAATAACAGTACAATAATATTCTAACACCTTAAAAATGCTCCCCCATTATGTTTTTATTTTTTTGGTAAGTCGGTAATCATTAAAAAGGAATTAAAGGGGCTATGTGTGTGGTCAAGGCCATATGCTACCATTAGGACCATGGGGAACTTAACTCTTGAGTACTACTAATTAGAAGGCAACAGAAAGAGAGGTTTATTGTTTTCTTATCCCATTCTGTCTGCTGGACACACGCATCTGGTTGGCCGTTATGGGAAACATTCACTAGAAACCTAGTGAGGACTTTAACTTGACTCAGTAGGGCTATTCTTACAATCTCAAAGAAGGAAGCTTGGGCCTAAGGTAAATTCAATCCACATTCTAAATTATTAGGTATGAAGCAAAACTGTGTTATGTTATACAGAAAGGTATGCAATAGTTGAAGAGATCAAGCAGCAAACCAGGAAGTCTTTGGTTCAAATAAGGTCTCTACCATTAACGCACTTGATGTCCTTAGGAAAACCCCTCCTGGCCACAGTCTCCCATCCCATTTGCAATACATGGAATAACGCTGCTGTTACCTCACAAGATTGCTATAAGGAAAACAAGAAAATGCATGTGGTACACTCCCAACACCTGGAAACATTATACAAATCTTGAGGAAGTAGGGACAAGAACAATCACTGGCCTTACCACTGGGCATTGTCTGGTCTTATGGGCAAAAGACCTACTAGCTGAATAGAAACACTAGAAATTCAACCTGGAATTTTCTGCATGCAAAATGTATTGCTCTAGTATAATCACAACTTAGATATAACTAAATGGGATAATCCTTTTGTATGCCATGAACATTAGTGAAACTGATCTGTACACATTATGATTTCAATAATGAGATTACTATAAAATGTGTACCTAAACAGTACAGGATATACAAATACAGAACAGAACTCCAGTTCTGTAACTGTGTGAGATTATCCAAAATGAAAGTGCAACTACAGAGACAGTACTTCCAGTTCAAACGGACGTTACTGAAAGAAGCATAACAGTCATCTTCTGACTGTAATTTGTCATGCAAGGAATATAACAAGCATATATAAGCAACTCCATCTTGTATACCAGAACTACAGCAGAAGTACATAAAAAATAGGTAGTTAATAAGCTGTGAACATGGACTTGTGAAGTTGCTGAAGATAACAATAAAGCTCCTCTCTACACTCAAAATAAAACACTACAACTATTTTCCCCACTCCAAAATACAATGAAAACATTTGATTTTTAAAATAATATTGTAATTATTGTTGAACTCCTTTCTAAATGTGCTTTTATAGCCATTTTGGTTTTAAAATAATTTTTAAAAAGTCTGAGGTTTGTCTATTTTACAAAAAAAATTCAATTATTCTACTCTTTTAGTCCTAAAGACCATCTTATTTGCTATATGCTGCTGCATCTGTTGCTGTCATGCTCTGTATATCGATTTCTCAAAGTAATTAAGCTGGCCACTGTTAGAAGCAGGATGCTGGGGTAGATGAACCCTCAGGCTGATCCAGCTTGGTTCTTCTAAGATTCACATATTCCAACCACCTCCCACAGCAGCAGGGAATGTAGAATCTGGAGGTTTGGAAATTGAATTGGGAACTAGAGGATGATCAACTCATATGCTCAGTCCTCTTAAGGAGATTTAATCCTTTTCCATATCTTCAGCTGGTTATTATTATGGATCCTCAATAACTAGTCAAGGAACAATTATTTTATTGATTTTATTAAATACAGAAGCCAGTCTGAATCTTTATGTAAGATTTCTGCATAACTTTGAAATCTGAACTTTTAAAACATAGGAAACAAATATCTCACAGCTTGACAAAATGTCTCAGTATGGTGTCTATACACCATGGTATTCTGTTAGTTTCAAAGCAAGACATACCAGAGAACATAGTCACATAGGAAGGATTGCACACTGATCTTTTAATCGAATATTTTTAGTTTCAAATGCATTTATATTTAACTTATCCACAGGCAGGAATGTTTAAGGAATTCAGTATTTGTGAATTTCAATACAAATTGGCATGAACCATATATTCAGAACTAAAGTGCAGTTTAGAAATCAAAGTATCCACTGGCTTTTGCACTTTCTAAACATTCTTACACAATTCCTGTTTCTAAAGTGTATTATAGGTGTATAAAACACACATTTTATGAGAAAATTATATTCAAAAATGAATTGTTTTAAATTTACTCAAATTGATTTGTTTAAGTAAATATACAGTGATTAATGCAGAAACAGAGCAGAACATACTTAGGAGTGACACAGGTCAAAACTAAGCAGATTTTTTTATCCATCTCCATATACAGCTATATATTTAAAAACACAATACGTACTATGATAAGTATAGTGGGTACTTAAAAGTATAGATTCACGATTTTGGATTTTTTTTAATTAAAAATGTAAGTTTAAAATAACCTCATTTGAAATCATATCTCATTTGAACACAAAAGAATATGATACATTGTATGCATGTATTAGCAGAAAAACAAACAGCCTCTTAAAATGAATATTGAGTGCCATTAAATATACCAACTTGGTCTGGACGATCATACTTGCTTAATGTTGTGATATTAAAGAGCCTTTTGGCTGGAAATGCTGTCCCTTCAGTCCTCCCTTTGGGGAGCAACAGGCCAGGAAGTTTTATAGCTTCCCATTTGTCTGAACGGGAAAACTATAGTTAATGAATGACTTCCTGGTTTGTCTGCTTACTCACAACCAAAGGATTCATTCATATCTTGGTTTATTAAGTTACCTTGGTGGAATTGCCCTCTTTTTGCAGAAAGTATTTCACAGTTCTATTCTGACAATTATAGTTTGGCTGGAAGACTTAGTTGGCACACTGTGGGAAAGATTACAAATCACAGTCTAGACTTTAGAGGAGACATGCTGCTGCTTTTATTATACACCACATTGATGATCACATGCATATTGCTATAAGTTATGTAATACTAGAATACTTCTGGGAATTATTAAATTTCTGCTTGACTCTCAGTACATATTGTTCAGTATTAATGCATACATTTACTAATAAATCTATTTCTAGAAGTGTGCAAATGTATAACGAACAAAGTTTAATAAATCCATCACAACAAGACTATTTATGACAACAGTTAAGAGTACTCTGGACATTATTTCCCACCAGGTCTCAATGAAATCTTATGGTTATATGAGCTACATAGCAATACAATGTAACAATAATTGTACAACTGATCATTTTGCCTAAAGATATATAACCTTTCAGTTTTGCAGCCAAGATTTTAAAACTGAGCAATGCATCGCTCCATGTGACTGCATGCCTTCCTACTTCTAAAACACAAAGATAATCCTAGAATATCACAACACACACTATAATGACCATGAAAAAACAACAATCCAGTACTGTAATTCCTGGCAAGTGGGAGAAAAAGCAACAAACCATACCAGGCTTAGAGATAGTGTGCCTGATTGTGTATAATGAGCAAGAATTCTCTCTTAACATTCATGTTAGGCAGCTTTACAATAGTTGTTTTTTATTATCTCTTTCAGGCCACAAGTGTCTAAAAGCTATATATGTAAGCAAGCATGTTAATTAAAAAACACCTGTGAACTAGTCAGTTCTATTGACTATTTGCTAGACTGAAATATCCTATAAGCAGAAAACTCACACGTTTCAGAAAAGAGTCTAAAACTTCCCAGAAACATAGTTTCACCAGACCCCTGCAGTTTTGCAGCTATAAAGGCTTTCTATTTTATATTTTTCAGGAACTCCATATGACACATTCAGCTTAATAGATACCGTATTTACTTTCCTGTTTGTTGCTACTTTTCAAAGGGATGCATGCTCATCCTGCTTTCATAAATTGTGAATCATTTAATTGAAATGTTATGACCCCAGGAAATGTGAATTGCACCTCCATCTCCAAATTGGTACCCCTGAATTCCTATCTCACAGCAGAGATCTCCTTGGAGCTTTTCTAGGTAATACCACAACTGTGATTGCCTTAATTCTGCTAGGAATCCAGACATTTTCACTCAAATATTTGCTCTGTTTCAGGGATAGTGTGTTTTCCAGTGTTTCAATTGCTATATATTGTAGTTCATTAAATGTTACTTTTTTTATCCATTCAGTAGAACCATTCTACAATGGAATTCTGTTTTAGAGCACAACTACCTTAATTGTCTATAGCAGAGAAAGGGAGAATGTAGCCCTTAAAATGCAGCTGGACCACAATTCATCTCATGTGCACTATTAGTTATATTGACCAGGACTCATAGCAGCACAGCCCAGTAACGGAAGGAGTGTGACATGCCCTCCAACTCAGTCTAAGGCATCCAGAAGGTACAGATGAAACTATAGGTAACAAGAGACAACTCTGCTCCCCATGTTTGTGCCACATTTTTGTCACCTAAGCACAAGTATTCAACTTATAAAAGAGTGCACAAAGAACTGAAAATGAACAATCTCGTAGTAACAATAAAGGCACCTGCTGCAAACCAGGAGCTCACAGGTGAGCTCACGGACATAAAATCTGCTTCAGTCAGTAAGCCACTCTGATATCACCAGCATTAATGTCAAGCCAAGGGACGTTCATACAAACAGCCCACTGAAAATGCATTTTTATTATTAAAAATATAAACAAGATTAAGGTAAAACTAGAACAAATCACAGTCCATGTACTGGTTGTTTTCTGATCTGACTACTGCAATACACTCTATATAGAGCTACTCTTTAAGACTTGAAAGCTACAGCTAGAGCAAAAGCCACAGCTAGACTGCTGACCAAAATACCAGAAAAGAGCTTGGTTTTAAAGGAATTACACTACCTACCAATACACTTTTAGTCCTAATTCTAGGTACCAGTAATGACATTCAAAGCCCTAAACAGCTTTGGTTCTCAAATCTGGAGGGGCCCACTTCTGTGTCTTAACAGTCATTCCGATATACTGTGGTATCTCAATTACGGAATATTTTCCCCAAGAGGACCAACGGGGACTAATGTTGTTGTCATTCCCAGACCAAGCAAAAAAACAAAAACAAAAACAAAACCACAGCTATTTATCAAAGCTTTTGGGTCTGACTGATTTCATTTAAATTTGCATATGAGAGGCTTTTAAAAGTTCAAACTGTTTTTAAACTGTCCAGTTTTAAGTGTTAAATAGTCCAATGTGTTTTTAGTCTCTAAATTGCTCTTACTGTTTTAAATGGTTTTGGATTGTTCAGATTAATTATATTGTAAACTGACCTGAGATCTTTCAACATTGGGGGATGGGAGAACAAACACAACTGTTTGACAAAAGTGCAGAAGTTGTTTATGAATCTTCTTACTTTGGAATTTGAACTGCAAATTCAGTCATCTACATCTGTGTATCTGTAATGAAGAAAGCTATATACCACACCAAAGATATTCATGGAAACACAGCACGTAATCATTAATTCAAGAGAGCTGTACCACTATACCAAGGGAGAAAGAACCCACATTTCTGTTATAGTATTTAGTGGTTTTCTCTTTATCCTATTCTACTGGCAGACATTTTCCCTCTGCACTAATACAGTCCTTAGTGAACACTTCCCAGATAAGTTTCCTTCTTTTTCTCTATTCTGAGCACATATGTTATACCCTCTCTCTCTCTCTCTCTCTCTCTCACTATTTTTACACACAGTACACAAGTCCTACTCCTTCTATTTATTTAATCCTCATCTAGTACTCCTTCCAACAAATCTCTGCAGTTGTACTTCTCAGTTATCACTTTTTTTCTCCATGTAACTCACAGCACTCTCCTCTTAGCAAATATCTCTCTGTATCCCACTTGTTATCTCCATTTTTTGTTTTTCCCACTTAGAAAAACAGCCTCAATTCTCAGCTAGTCATTCACTCTTTGCACCCTACATCTCTCCTCAACTCTCCAATTCACCACTCAACCCCCCCCCACTTTGTTAGCTTGCCTGGATCACTATACCCTCCATTTCTTTACCTCAGCCTCACTGTAACCCACTTTTTTTTCTGAACAAGTTTAGATCTCTCTCCACAACTTCTCAGTCTCCTTGTTTCACTCCATCAGCTCTCTTCCCTCCTAGTCCACTCCTGCCTTCTCTATTTTCTCTTGCAGAGTTAGTAGCAGCAGCAGCACATACAACTTTAACCGATGTAGTAATTAATACCACCAAGGGTTTTCTGCTGCAGTTCGTGCAGTGCAACCTCTGAATCTAAGGAGAGGAAGAAAACAGTATTGCAGAGGCAACTATCCTCTCAACTCCCCCTTTTGATGGCCTTGAGTAATTTTATGTTACCATAAAGATGCAGGAACAGGCAACAAATAATACATATAGTACTTGGAATTTCTTCAGGGTGCTGCTACAGAATGGGACCTGCAACTTGTTAATGGGTCTAATGCTGCATATGTCTTCTTCACGTGGATTCATCACCGTGGAGAAGGTAACTAAAAACATCAGTGTAAACTTTGTAGACCAAAATATCAAACGTCTATAGCCTTTCTGCATTCTGTGATATCAGAATAGCTAAATTTATAAACCCTTTAAAACAAAAGAGAGTACTTGCATGTGCAATCCCACATGCAGGAGCACTATCCTTACCAAGTCAACAATCTTCAGTTTATGTAGATCAGGGGTGTCAAATTCAATTTCATCTTGGGCTGCATCAACATTATGGTTGCCCTCAAAGAGCCAGTTATATCTGTAAGACTATATAAATGTATCTACTCTTTTATCATACGAAATAATTGCCTCTGCATTTGATTATTACAGGTTTTTAAATTTCCTTCCCTCTGCATCAACTTTTCTTTTCTTTAACATTTTGGGACTATTTGATCAAAGTTTATGGATCCCTTTACTTAAAGTGAATAGAATTGGTCACTATATCCAAAGTGTGCCACTTTCTGCTCCTCAGCCCCCCTATCTGTGCCTTTTTCTGTCCTCCCTCCCACACCCCAGCTGCAGCTGCAGGAGAGGTGAAAGGGCCACATGAAATGGCCTGGTGGGCCAGATTTGGCCTGTGGCCCTTGTGTTTGACAAATGTGATGTAGATTGTACCTTAACATTATCAATTGTCAATAATTGTGTCCAAAAACAGAAGTGTTAAGGTACAATCTAGCCTTAAAACATAGGAACATGTTTTGAACAGATGATCTGAACAGGGGTTTCAGAAGCTAAAATGTCCAACTAATGTGTCTTACTCATCTGTGGCCTGCAGTTTTTATCTCTGATTTTCTGCTAATTTATTACTTAGCTGTTTTCTAACTGGATACTGTATGTACAAGTTTTGTAGCACATTAAGATGACAGTAATAAATCATGGCTCCAATAACAATTTCAGAAGAATGTATATTGCTGGGGAGGGCATGGGAGAGACATGAGCAGCTTGCCAGGTTTATTATTGTTATGTCTTAAATACAACTTGCTTACTTGGGGACAATTGCTATATATGTAAGACAGGAAATAACTGGTATAGTGCATGGTTGAAATATATTTTAATAACTGTTCTCGAAATCTTTCAAATGCAAGAATGTCACTGCCAACCTTAACAGTGAACACAGTAGCGCTTATTTACTTTTGATTAAATAAGCAGAAAATAGTACATAAAGGATGCAGCATTTTTACTCATATGCTACAGTAGCCTAACAATCCTGATGAAATCATGAACATCAGATAAAGATAAGAAACACTGCTAGAATAAAATATGTGTGAAACTCCTAACAATTAACTTATTTGTGCACAGCTTATACATGCCCCAATAACATGTAAAGATTAGCACATTCACTTCTGTTTTACTGTATCTTGCAAATGAAACAGCTTGTTCTGATTCTGATGAAGTAATACCAGTTATTTATTGACTACAATTTATCTGCTTTCCAACTGAAAGTCGTTTCTGTCTGAAACTCCAGAAACTTACATAACCTGAGAATGGGCTTCAAGAACATGTCCCCTTAATCTTTTTTTTTTTTTTTGTAGTGCTCAAGGTAGCTTTAACATTTTATCACAAGCTTTGCCTAACATTTATCTTGTTTCAGAGAAGCCTGCAATTTCAGAATTTATCACTTAAGCCCAATACTATTATGCAGAAACTCCTTGAGCAAACATGTTTAGCCTTTGAGGTCTCTTTCACTTTTGTTCTTTAATCTTTCTTTATTCAAAAGAAATGCATTCTTTAAACAAAAAATATATTAACATTCAATGTCCCCCAAATAAACTTTCACCCAAGCAATAAGAATTCCCAGCATGCTTCTCACTGGAAGCCATCCCCAATATGTTCTCAGGGATCCCCCACCTCTCCAGAGTGGAACTAGGGGTCACAGAAAACTATAGGAGGATGGAGGAGTCATTTCATCTGCTGTATCTGTTCTGCTGGAGAACAACTGGATATAACCCATTTTCAGCACTTGACAGTGCAAGTTATTGCCAAAACGATAATGTTTTCTTGGAACACAGGAGCATCCCTGGAATACAGCAGCAGAATTATAGGAATATTTTCTTGCATTACTATATTGATTTTTTTTTTTAACATGAGAACTCAGGTTTCATGATGATAAGCTGTCAGAGAGAAGGGAACTAACAGGCAGACTTGTAAAAAATATTGCAGCACCAAACACCTTTCTTATCCATCATCCTCAACCATATCTTCTTAGAGGATACTCCACTACCTCTATCATCAATTCTTCACCATTTTCTTCTACCAGCCCACTAGAATCTGTGCCCACCGATCATGTTCAATCTTCTTTTGACTTTTCAGCCCTCCTGCCCTCCTGCCTTATGAGCTTTCCTTTAAAAAAAAAAAAAGGACTTCTGAAAACCAGACTAAAAAGAACATGGATTTTGGGAATCACACATTAACACAACATGCTTCCAATGTACCTACTTACAGGAAGCTTCACATACAGAAACCCTGGCTGCAGATTTCTGTAAAACAGATAAATACAATTCCTCGCAACTCCAGCTCAGACAAAAGAAAAGAGGCACAACTGTGATATAGTTTTTATACAATGAAAGAAATCTGTAACAGTTCTTGAAAAAATTAAAAGCAGTACCCTTCAATACTGGACAGTTTGCTTAATTTCTGGGAAGCCAAGTTATAATTTGTCCAGCATATTACCAGGACTATGATCCTAATGCTCTTACCTAGAGATAAACTACATTCAACTCAACTGGATATTTCCAACTAACAAGTTAATTGTGGGGTATACTAATATCATTTATGTGCAGCAGTCTAAATGTACATTTGACAGTTAGACATTTCATCCTGAAAAATTCAGCCTTTCTAAAAATTGCACAGAAAACGCTTTGCACATTTGGCCTGAAGCAGACATGCTGTACTCCAAAAATACAGGACCCACATTCAACCAACATACAGTACTTATCTTCTCTCTCAACTTCATATTGCTTTGTAAATCCTATGCAATACAGGACCAAGTCAGGGCTTTTGCTTCAATGCCAGTTCACAGTTTCTAAACTACATACAGTATACTATTTGCAAGTCAAGTCATGTATTTAGAATAGAAAATACACCTGTTAAACTTCTCATAAGTATTACTTGCAAACCAGAATGTTTCTCATGAAATTATATTACAAAGAGCAAAATAGCAAAAAAATAAAAAATAAAAAAAAAAGTCAGGAACAACTGAAGACTGGGACAGCAAATCAATTCTGGCACATTACACCCCACTTCAGCGCATTCTGAGACACCCCTTGGGACCTCCCGTCTACTGAGCAAGGACTACATAACAGCAGAGACAGTGGTGCTTCACAGTACCACTGCAAGGCACAGCACACACACCTCCAACAATTGTCCAAGCACAACATATGTTCCCACTTCCTAATACATTTTTGGCATCCATTCTACAGGTTGGCCAGCTATAATCTTCCACAGAGTTGGCTGTGCAATATGATTCTTCCACTGAAAGGTGGGACACACAGTACTGCCATACAATACAATCCACAACAGCAATCCCAATCATCTAATTTTCTTTTTGTACAAGAGAATGTTCCTTATACAGAAGTGAGTCAACATACATTTTCTTCCATACAATGACGGATACAACGCTGTGCTGAACTGATCAAACCATTTTCATTATACTGTAGCTAATAACAAATAACACATCATTCAAGCTGATTAATTCTGGCTATCAGACTGAAGAAAACAGCAATCCAATCACAAGACTGAAACACCCAAAGCTCACCTTATCAGAGTTATTTTGATTCATATTAACACTTTTACAAGAATGGCAGTCCACTCCTAAATAGATTTATTGGAAACTACATCCAGTTTTCTTATTTCAAATGTTAAATCTGCATAGGATGAATTGCTACTGCTACTGGATTACACCCAACCTTTTTCAAGTATAAGGTTCATTAGAAAAAGCAGCACACATCGCACATCCCACTGGTGTAGTTTAATTACCACAGCTTTCAATTCCTTTCATGTTTATTGTTTACTTTGGTGGGTGCAGTAGAAAGGATATGAAAAAATTCTGTTAATTAAAAAGTAATATAGAAAAAGAGAGCCCCTCCCCTATATAAACAGTACTTTTAGTCTAAGAATACAACCAAGGGCAAAACTAACCACAGGTTAAAAAGGGGGAAACAAGGAAGGAACAAAAGGAATTAGCAAGGGGGAGATGAGGACTCATCACAGGTAAGGTTCCAGGTAAAGGATCCATTGGGAGAGGCGGGATAGAAATAAATTTTATTATTATTATTATTATTAAAAACAACCAAGGGTCTAGTGGCACCTTAAAGACTAATTTTGGTACAAGGATTCCTGCACTGTTGCCACCTTCATCAGATGTCTGGAGTGCAAGACTGATTGAGCTCCTCTTCTTCCCCCTTTTTTTAAACGAACACGAAAATAAGGGAAGCAGTGTCACAATACAGGCAACTACAGGCTATTTCAATTAGCCCTGCAAGGAAGCGCATCGGGCTGAGTTATTCAATTAGTCGAATTGGGGGCAGCAAAAACAGTGTGTGTGGTGGGCGACGGCGGGAGGGACAGAGAACTGTGAAAAGGGGAGGGCGCTGAATGCTCAGACGACACACTGAGGTCTTTGCGAAGGGCCGATTTCATCGCCCTCGCCTTTATACACACACACTGTGGCCATTTCCGCACGAGGCTGTTAGAGCGCGATGATTCCACTTTCAGCCTCCTCTGGAATCCTGGGGTTTGCAGTTTCGGGAGGGGCCGGCCGGCCCCTCCCGAAACTGCAAACCCCAGGATTCCAGAGGAGGCTGAAAGTGGAATCATCGCGCTCTAACAGCCTCGTGCGGAAATGGCCCCCCACACACAACCTGTACCAGACCGATCCCTCGTCATTTTGCGGGGAAGCAAATGGCACCGTGAGGAACTGTGTTGACTTGAAAGCGAGTGCAAAACAGCAGGTAAAACCCCCCACCCGCCTCCCCTCAGCCAAGGTGTGTGTGTTTCATTAATGCCATCAGCCAGGCCTCCTCTACCCTGTCTGGATTCTCCCCTTCCTTGCTTCCCATCAGGGAAAAGGCAAACGGACGAAATGCAAGCGAGCCCAAGAAGGAGGAGGGAATGGGAGGGGGGGGCCACGAATCCATGTCTTCCTGCCGCCATTAACTTCTCTTCACTACCTTTACCTTCCCGGTCCCCCCCCCCGCACCGCCAGCGTCGCCCACTTACCCGTGGCGGGGGGCCTTCATAGTCTTCTTTGTGTGCGGCTGAGGCGGGGAAGAGTCGGTCCGTGTGTGGGGGGGGAGGCAGGGTGGGGGGGTAAAGCTTTGAGGTAGGAGCACCCCCCCTCCCTTCGCTTCGGGCCTGGCCAGAGACCTTCCTCGGCTTGCCTACTCGACGCAGCGCCGCTCGCCAGGCAAAGGCCCACGGACCAAAGGGAGGGAAAGGTATCCAGACAGCGCAGGCCTCGCCGCCTTCCCCACTGCGGCGGCGGCGGCGGCGGCTTCGCCTTCTTCTCCTCAGTCAGTCGCTCGACGCCCGGCGGGTCCAGCGCCGTCCTCCTCTCCCCCCCCACCCACGGTCAGAGTGTGGGCGCGCGCACGCGTTCTGGGGGGTGGAAGAGAGGGGAGCGCGCGCGCGCGCGCACGAGGAGAAGGAGGGGGGCAGCGTCGGGAGGGAGCCGAGGGAGGGCGCGCGCGCGCGCGCTCGGGTTATTCCAATCACTGCTGGTCGTTAGGAAAGGAGAGCGTCGGGGAGGCAGCAGGAGGAGCGGAATAGAGGCGGGAGGGTGTCCAATGGGAGGAAGAGGCGGCGCGGTGGCACCATGACGGAGGGGGGAGAGGAGGGAGGGTGGACTGCGGGCGCTACCTCAGACCTTTCCTCCTTTCTCTCAGACGTTCCTCAGGCGGCCGAGGGGGTATTGGTCCCCTTCGCGCTCTTCGACGGAAATGGCCGAACTGGTTCGGAAGGAGTCGGCCTACAGTTACCACACACACCTCGTTCTCCCTGGTACGGGACAGACCAACCTGGGCGCAGGCGTACTGCGTTCTTTGTGGGAGACGGACTCGGCACCTTTCCCGAAGAGACGGGAGGGCGAAGGAGGCGGGGGCGGCGGGGGCTCCTTCGGACCGAGCTGGCGGCGGAGATTGCCGAAGGGAGGCCGAGGCGCCTTTGGGAGTCTCGTTCCTTGGGAAAGTGTTGAGAGGGGCCCGTTTTCCCTTCAGGAGTTCCTGACGCTACCTAGGGAATGGTGGTGGTGGAGAGGGGCCCACGCAGTCTGAAGGGGGGTGTACACGACTACTGCCCTAATATTTCCCCGTTAATAATTACCTATTTTAAGCACCCCCTCGCCCCGCCCTGCCACGGAGCCTGGTACGAAGATCAGTCATGGAAATCCGTCCCCCGCCTCAGATTTACAATCTAAAAAGGAGAAAGAACCCCAGACTCGGGCCACTTCCGCACTGGGCTGTTATAGCGCTATGATTCCACTTTCAACCTCCTATGGAATCCTGGGGTTTGCAGTTTAGGGAGGGGCCGCCCGAAACACCAAACCCCAGAATTCCATAGGAGGTTGAAAGTGGACTCATAGCGCTATAACAGCCTAGCGCGGAAGTGGCCGCTGTATAGGGTCCTCCACAGATTTCCCCACTACGCAATTATAACACACAGGCCACTTCCGCACTGGGCTGTTATAGCGCTATGATTCCACTTTCAACCTCCTACGGAATCCTGGGGTTTACAGTTTCGGGGGGGGGCCGTTAGAATTCTCAGCCGGGGAGCTCTTTGGCCTCAGTAAACTACAAACCCCAGAATTCCACAGGATGTTGAAAGTGGAATAATGGGACCATAACAGTGTAGTGCAGAAATGATGCCACTTGCATCGTCATGGCAACATCCTATGGAACCCTGGAGTTTGTACTATTTTGAGAAACTAGAGCTCTGTGACAATTCTAAGTACCCTCATTAAAAAAACAAACTCCAGGACTGCACAGGATGGAACCATGGAAGTTACAGAGTTATAGAGTTGGAAGAGACCCCCAGGGGCCATCCAGTCCAACCCCCTGCCATGCAGGAACACATATCAAAAGCACTCCCAGCAGATGGCCACCTAGCCTCTGCTTTAAAAGTCTCCAAAGAAGGAGACACTACCACACTCCAAGGCAGCAGATTCCACTGCCGTACAGCTCTGACCATCAGGAAGTTATTCCTGAGGTTCAAGTGGAATCTCCTTTCCTGCAGCTTGAATCCATTGCTCCTTGTCCTGGTCTCTGGAGTGGTAGAGAACAAGCCTGCTCCCTCCTCAACATGACATCTCTTCAAATATTTAAACATGACTATCATGTCCCCTCTTAACCTTCTCTCCTTCAGACTAAACATCCCCAGCTCCCTAAGTCACTCCTCATAAGGCATGGCTTCCAGACCGTTCACCATTTTAGTTGCCCTCCTCTGGATACACTCCAGATTGTCAATATCCTTCGTGAAATAAATGGAATCATAATGCTATAACTGTGTAGCATCAAAGGTCTCCCAGGCCATTTCTGCACTAGACTGTTATAGTGCTATTATTCCACTTTCAACATCTTTGGCCCCTCCCTAAACTGAAGACCCCAGGATTCCATAGGATGTTGAAAGTGAAATAATAGCACTATAACAGTCTAGTGCGGAAATGGCCCTCGCTTACTATAAAGTTTTGCTAGAAGATTATTATGGTAATTTGTTGATGCAATATGACCGAAGTATTATTTTATAATCCCTATCCATTTTTTTAAAGGAAAGGTTTTCATATGTGTAGCCAGATGGGTAGGGAGTGTCCCTCCTATGTGGTACAGCATAGGTAGCTGGACTGCTGGCTTACAGTATCTGTTCTATTCTATGTTTTTGCTAGAACCGAAGGTTGTAATTGAAGCCTGATGCAAAAGGTTTACACTTTATCATATTTTGAGCCAAGGAATTTGTTTGGAGTACCAGATACTGTAAAGGAACCAGATCTTGTCTGATCATAGAAGCTAAGCAAGATCAGGTGTGGTTAGTACTTGGATGGGAAACCGCCAAAGAATACTAGATGTTGCAGGCTGTATTTCAGAGAAAAGAACTAGCAAAACCACCATTGAGTATTCTTTGCTGAAGAAAACCCTATGACATTCATGGGGTCACCATAAGTTGATAGGTGACTTGAAGGCACAAATATGCATGCGCGCATACGAAAACAGGAGCCAGTGTGGTTTAATGGCTTGAGTGCTGCACTAGGACTCTGGATATGAGGGTCAAATCCTCACTTGGCCATGGAAACCCTCTGGGTTAACTTTGGCCAAGTAGTATTCTTTCAGCCTTGTGAAGACAAGGAAAACCTCCTCTGAAGAAACATTTTCTGGACAACTTCTCTGGTTAAATTCTATTAATGGGGCAGGGTAGTTGCAAAATAAATGTCTTGTTTGAAGCTGTTCCAGTGGTTCTGGACTGGGAACAGCAACTCAAAAATAAAGCGTACAGAACAACCAAAATAAACAGTTTTGCTCTTGAATGCCACCTTAAGAAGTTTTCAGGCGCTTCTGAGAAGAATAACAAGTTCAAATTTGGATGGATTCTAAAGAAAGGGAGTTATATACCTGTGACAAAACTACCAAAATGCCTGTGTCGTATTACCCACTCCCCCAAAAAAATGCCTGTCTAAACACAACTAATTTTCCTTTGCTGCTAAGATGGTGCATGGAGACTGATATTCTAACAGCACAGTCATGAAGGTACAGAAGTCTCTTGAATTACTTGAGACCACATTATTAAGGGCTTTTATGGGTCAGAAAGAGAGCCAGAGTAGTATAGTGGTTTGGGTGTTGGGCTACAACCGTGGAAGCCAGGGTTTGAATCTCTACTCAGCCATGGAAACTCACTGGGTGACCTTGGGCAAGTCACCCTATTTCAGCCTCAGAGGAAGGCAAAGGTACCCCCCATTGTCCATATCTTGCCAAGAAAATCCACTGTAGGATTCCCATAAATCACCTGGAAGGCACGTACCAACAGTGAGTCAAAACATGCACCTTAAATTGTGCTGAGGGAGGGGAGAGCAGGCTCTTCAAATTTCACAATGGGCTCCCGAATCATGGAGGATGGTTGAGGGTGAATCACACATTTGCTTTTACCCTACACACCCCCATTGCATTTATGGAGCTTCAGATACTTTTAATTTTAGTTTAGGGTCATTAATTCCTTTTTTAGATTTGTTAAGGTAAGAATTTCCATCTTCTCTAAGATGAACAATTCTCCTTAGCTGAGATACAGACATATCATTTAACATTAGAAGATGATGGAATGCCTTTCATTCTGACCTGCAACATTTAGCCAATTTCTCTGTTCTACAGTATATGTTTTCCCATTTTTTTCCCCTCTCATTAAACATAGACAACCTATAGTATCTATGGCAAAGATAACCATAGAAAGAGAATTTATCAAGCTGAAGAATGTATGTACATGTACGTGTAGACTGACATTAGTACACAACTTCCTTGAGCAGCTGCTGAAGCACTAACAACCTGGCAGGATCTGGCAGTAGTGCTTGCTCAGGATGTTCTTTAGTATGTGTGCACATATGTGTATTATCCTTAGCATTCCAAAGGGCTGGGTTTAGCTACCAAGGTAGTATCACTATGGGTCATGGTAGGATAAGCCTATAGGTACTAACGGCCCAGGAACAGATAAGAGGGGTCACCACTGCAACCAACCTCAAACTCAGAATTTTCTCTGTTCACCTCTGCCTCCATGCTGATCTTGTCCTGTGAAAAATCCTGGTTTCTGACTTCTATGTCAGGGGTAGAGTAGTAAATCCACTTAGGGTACAAATTTAAAAGGTGCCGAAGGTGCTAAGGTAATTTGGGGAAAATGTTCAGCATCTTGGACAGCTCCTTTAAATTTCATACTAAAACCTGGAATGGATTCACCAACCTCACTGACCTGGAAACCATCAGCTTATGCATGTCTTACCACCCAAAATGCATGTTTGTTGCACCAAATTGGGAAATTCTGGGCAGGAGAAATATTAAGTGTCTCTCCATCAAATGCTGTTTTACAACACAAAAGCAGAAAATTCAAACCTCATCTTGGCAGGAAAACATTTCTTTTCTTCCAGTACAACTTTATTTGTCAATTTTCATTAACTTGGAAGTAAGTGTTTTCAGAATACTTTATGTTCTCAATTAAATAACAGTGTTGCAAACTATGTTTTAGGTTGTTGTCTTCATCATTTTAGGCTTCTAAAACTCTTTCAGCATTGTTCCCAGATTTGGGACAGTTTCAAGGCCATTTAACTGCTTTGTATGGGATGAGGGAGACTGAAAGAATTTGAAGAGTTGTTCAGATTGTCCTGAGCTGAGATTTAAACTGATTGGATTTTCTCTATCTTTGAAGAAAAGAGTGGAGAACATCAGAGAGGTTTGTAGAGCCGAAGCGGCTGATAAACAAAAGTACAATTCTTTTTGCACAGGGTAGGAGTAGGCTGTAAAGGTGAGTTAGAGATAAGAGAAAGCAGACAATGGATTTGGGTAGGCTTTATGTTTAGGAACAACAACGTCTTTCAAAATAGCTCTTTTAGAACATCACAGTTCACTCCATATGTTACACTTTTGTTTTTAAAAGATTTCAAACCTGCACTGCCTTGAAAATGCAGAAACTACATTTCCATGTTGTCTCCAACACCACATATATCCATTTGAAAAACTGTCATTTCTCATATGGAAATACTCCAGTTGGCGTGATGAAAATGAAAGAAGAATTTGGCTTGGAAATGTTAAAAATGAGTTGTATTGTCTGTGAAACCTACTACAAAGAGGCTCTTGCACTGTGCTAATGTACTTGTCTTTTCCTTGACAGCTGGCTAGAATGTTCTGTGGGATATAGTAGCAGTTTCTCATGGCACAGTGCCCTCTTAGTCAAGCAGTTTGTGGAGGACATGAGATTGGGAATTGCATTGAAGATGCTTAAAATTGGCAGCTGGCCTTCTGTGAAGATTCTGAGGGAAACACAAGGGTGTATTGTTAGTGTTCCAGCCTTCCACAGTCCAGTTCCAATATTGTAAGCTGGCATTTAGAAAGAACTGCTTCGGCTTTAGAATAGGAGAGGATAGCTTATGCTTCAAGAGCAGTACAAGCATCCTAGTGTTCACAACACTTTGTATTCATCATCTTAGTGACTAGCACCTCCCTTGGTTTTGTTGCCTCCACTGATTTTGTTGGCTCCATGATCTATTGTTTTAAATAATGTAAATTTCCTTGAAAATCAAAGAAGGAAAAATGGAGATAGAATTTTTTAAATAAAGCTTTGTTATAAATTCACACTCCTGCATCTTACAAACTGAGGCAAATGGGTGCTGTGAATTCATGGCTGAGATGAGGTTTGAATTGAAGTTTTCCTGGCTCACAGATCACGATTCACAATATCTGATTTTGTCTGTGTGGGTTTTTATATATCTGTTCCACATATTGTCTAGTGCTAATAAACAAAGCATAATACACTCCTCTCTCCACATTCACAGTTTTGACCTTCTTGAATCTGATTATTCATGAGATATGCGTATGTCTTCCCTCCTCCCATTCCCTTGTGTTTTGCTGGGTACAGAGAAGGAAGGCAGGCACCCAGGAAAAAGACAAAGAAATGAGGGGAGGCACACACACCCGTATACACCTTCCTTCTCCCCTTCAGAGCTCCCTCATCCCATTCCCTTGCCTCTGGCCCCAGTGCTGAGAACTTGGACCGAGGCAAAAGGCAAACAAATGAGGTCGGGGGGAGGCACATGTGAACCTTTCTTTTTCCCTCTGAAGCTCCCACTTCCTTGCCTCTGGCCCTGGTGTGCAAAAGACAAGGGAATGGGAAGGGGGAGCCCTGGAAGGCAATGGGAGGAAAATAGCAGACAAGGAGTTATTCACTGTTTTTCAACTTTCACAACGGTTCTGTACCCCAAACCAACACAAAAGTAGAGGTGGCTACTGTATTTTATCACCAGCTAGACCCCAGAGTTGTTCTTTCCTTTAAGGAAATGATTGAGACAGGTTGTTGTTGTTGTGTGCCTTCAAGTTGTTTTCAACTTTTGGTGACCCTAAGGCAAACTTATAATGGAGTTTTTTGGGGTTAAGAGTGTGTGATGTGCCCAAGGTCATCCGGTGGGTTTGTTACCACGGTTATGATATGTCTGGTGAGAGCACTAGATATCCTTTCGATATCAAATAATTTGGCTTTTGTTTGACCTTTCTCTGCCACCCTACTCCACATGTTTGCAGAGGTCCACCGGACAAGCACGTATTAGGCGCGGCCGTTAATGGTTGTACATTCCAAACCTCATTTAGGCAGGCAACTTAAGCCTCTCCGATGCTTCAGGGACCACTCCTTCTTGCAAATCGGCCTTGCTCAGCGTGACTTTACACAAAGACGCTCTGCCAAGAGGCCGAGCCAGTCCTTTCTGTTGAGCCATTTGCATATTGGCCATACTATTGTCATCCAGTGCTAAGCTCATCATGTAAAATCTGACCTTTTCCAATGCCTTTGTCCAGATACAAATTCCCTTTTGTTTCCACCGATCATGGCATGGCCTGTAGGTAAAATCCACCCTATAAAAGAGCTCCAATTCCGAGCCCTCCTCGGATCACCCTGGACTTCCATCCAGCCTTGCTGCCGCTCTGTCCAGTGAAGTTGTCCCCTCAGCGAGCCACGCTGAGCTTTCTTCCCTGCAACCCTCCGTTCTCTCCAGGACTACGTGAAAAGGTGTCGTATTACCTGCTCCCCCCAAAACTATCCATTTCCATTTCTAGTTAGTGGTGTGCATGTGTTGTCTTGTTTGTTGTTTGTCTTTTAATAAAACTACTATTTTTGTTACTTTAAAACTTGCCTGGCTACTCTTCTGACCTGACGCCGTAGACATAGAGTAAAAGATCCTAGCTAAGTTACCCTGCCTCTCGTTAGCTTGAGAGAGTGCTCGAGTCTAATTTCCCCCATCTTCTGTTTTTAATTTGGTAATTTGGGCGTCCCTCCTGGGACCCCCAACATACAAGGTAACAGGTTTGCATGGCCGAATGGGGAATCCAAACCCTCGTCCCCAGTGTTGTAGTCCAATGTTAAAACCACTAAACCATGCTGGCTTTTTATAACAGGTACCTGGCTATTTCCCCTCCTTCCTTTATTCATATATTGTGAGGTTGCCTTTTCATAAACAGATTTTTTAAATGGAGGCAAAACTTCAAAGATGGAGGGAAAAATACACTTGTTATAATATATAAAATGTGCTGCAAGTTTGTTTTTAAAAAAATCAAGCTGCACTTGTGAATTCTTGATTTAAAAAAAGGTTCCCTTTATGCCACATGTTCTTAAGTAGAGACAGTCTTAATGGAGCTAAAACAGCCCTGAAAAATAAGTACAGGAAAATAAAAACAAACTATGTAGAAGAATTAATAGCACAATTGTCTTAGATTTGCATATGTGGCCGACGGGGGGACAAACATTTTCCCCAAGCATAGAAGTGATGACCTTGACGTTAAATTTGAATCCAGATGTCTTGTTCCAAGTATCATTCTATCTGAAATAAAGAATGCCACTTTTAAATGAAGGATTTTGCATCTTTAATTTTTCTGTCTTAATATGGAAGACAGAATTAAACCTATAATGGGAACATTGTGTTATACATGAAAACAATAATGTGAAAAGCAGTCCTTTAAAAAGTGCCTCAACCAATTGAATATGTGACTGGCATAAGACAAAAAAAAAGGGGGGGGGAATCAAACCAACAGAATTATAAATAGGACTGTGAGGTTTTGGTGTGGTCTCTGTGTTTGTACCAGTGGTTGCCAGAGAGTCTAAATCCGGTTCCAAAAGTCTCTTATTTTTACATTAATAAACGCTTTTGTTTATCACAAAAATCCTTTCTATTTAACAATGTGTTGTAAAACATGCTATTTTTAGCCATGAAATAAGCTATTGCCTACCAAGAGAAACATCTAACATATACTGTTAGCTGTATCAGGCATGGTTCTGTGTACCTGCTAAATCTCACTTCAAAAAAACAAAACAAATGATTTTTTTTGCTAATAAGGGGAAAGGCCTGAATATTGGACTCGATGGCCGTTTTGGTCTCTTCTAGCTTTATGATTCTATGATTCTATTTTTATTTTACAGAAAAAATTGTACTTTGGACCCAGCCTTTTAAAAAGTGCAGCCTACTATGAAACTTACAGTTAGATTTGTATATACCCTTCTATCATATTAAGTGTTTGAATATTAGAATTATATACACATCTGTTCTCCCACTACCCATTAATTTCTAGCCATGATTCTAAGGGTCAGACTGTTGGTTATCATCTATAAAGCGCTATATGACTCAAGTCCAGGCTATCTGAAAGACTGTTCTCTCATATAAACCTGTGTAGGGTGTGTTTTGTACATTTTGGTTGGCCAGTAAAGGTATCATTCTTTTGTGGATTTTCGATGTTTGTTTTATTAGACTTTGAGATCCGTAGGAAAGGGCTGTCCTTCAGTTCCCCACCTTCGGACAAGATTGTTGACATGAGACGGAGTCTTCTCAATACCTATTTCCCAATTATGGAGCCCCCTTGCATTGGAGGTTAGATGAAGATCTTTCCTTTTCTCACTCTGCTGGCCAACAGAGACCTTTCTGTTCAAGCAGCTTACTATTCAGAGTCTAGTTATTTGTTAGCGTTAGAGGTTTTATAATGTGTCTGCTGGACTTTCTAATATTTTGTTATTATTAGTGTTTTAACATGTTTAATTAGTGCTTTAATTGTATCATTAATGGAAGTTCTAATTTCACATGTATAATTTATTTTGTTTTTAGTGGAATCTTTTTAAGATGTTGGAAGCTGCCTTGCATTCTGAATCTGGGAGAAAGGCAGGATGTGAATCAGTCAAACAAATAAACCTTAGGGTTGCTTTACATCTGATGATGCTTATGCTTCAGCTGTTGTTGTTCTGGCTACATATTACAAGTCTCTTAAAAACTTATGCAGAACTAGAATGGAGAAATGCTACAATTTCCCAAAGGGTGATTGTGTTAATCTGTTGCAGCACAGAGTCTTGTGGCACTTTAAAGACCAACACGTTTTAGTCGTTTTTAAAAATCCTCTTTGAACTTTTTCTGGAATTACAGAATCATTCTACACAATGCGACTCTCTTTTTATCTGTATTCCTTCTACTACTATGCCTGACTAAGTGATAATGTCACAAGCCAGTATGTCAAGAGCATTTTGCGGTTACATATCAAGCCATTTGCTGTGTCAAGAATGACTTGTGTTGGACACCAATATGTGGGTGACAGTTAGGATCATGTGCTCAAACAAGCCCTCTTATCTGAGCTGCTTTTAGGGCTACCTTCCTAAATATTTTGCAACAGGGATGGGGGCTGCTCTGAAAAGCTGTTTGCAACATATGGGGGGGGGGTGAGGCAAGGATAACCAAGTTGTCCGGAAGAGCCTTTCTTATCTTTATCATAAAAATGTGGTTTTGAAGATAAGCAGACAAGAACAAATATGATTTATCTGTTCTTTTATCATCCTAAACATTTTCCTTTCCCGTAAATGTTAAGCTACAATTAGATTCTTGTGTGCACTTTACTAACTAAGGCTTCAATCCTTGATAGTCAGTTCAGAGGGTCTTACCTTTGGATACACATATATAGAATTGCCTTCAGTGGTTGCAATTTTTCACCTACTGTCTTAGGAGTCAGTCCCATTGAATTCAATGGGCTTTACGTCTGAATAGATGCATGAGATTATGCTGTGGAATGAACCACTGATAGTTTTGTTCATAATACTAAGTGAAGTGGATTGAAATCCCAGTGCCAATGTGCTGTGTTTTCAGCCATTTTAGCTCTGAAGTACTTGTTTTTAAAAGACTGCCTTCTACAACATGCATATTTGACAAATTATTATAAATTGTCCAAACAAAATTATAGATTGTTACAGATGTGAACAACAGCCACACAGGAATGTTTATATTCCAGTCATTAACCTTTTATCAAAAAAGAGTGTGAAGTTGAAATGAAATTGATAATTAATCAATTAATGAAAGAATCATGTTTTTTCATTAATTCCCTTGAATCCACACATTCTCTCTCTCTCAATACCTGGAAATCAAGGTGATAAAATATTGCAAATGTTCAACATATTAAAAATCACGGCAAACATTGAAAGAGATTTAATGTGCAATTTAAAACCTTAAACAATAGTTCCTGTTTCATGTGCAGCCACAGGAAGCTCAACTGTGCTTCTCTTACAATTAATTGCTTCCGCTGTATGTAAAATTGAAAGTATTGGGTACTCTGGAGCGGAAAAAGGATATCCTCATACGCTGCTCCTATTTCCTTACCAAAGGCTATTACCAAACCTTTCACCATTAATTCATTTATAATACATTATCCTGTGATGACAAAATTGACAGAGAAACACAAAGCTAACTATTACCAGGAAGGCTGTAGATTTTCATTCTCTCTTGCTTTGGATTATGTTTACAGAATGCATCTTCGATGCATGCTTTTTTTTTTATAAGTACAAGGCCTTGACTATATTCAGTTCTTTAAAACTGCATGTACAATGTAGGTATGAAATTCTGGGGCCTCTGCTCAAATGGTTCTACAAAGATACTTTTTTCCTGCTTAAAGGGTGTGCATACCCTCTAACATTTAACTGATGAAAACGAGGACACTTGTGGCAAAGGAATGTCAGAGTGTGGACAAGATAGCAAAAGTTACTGATGAGGAAGAATGCATAAGCTATGAGATGCAGCACTTTGCTTTTGCCTGAGCTCACTGGGAAAGACAAGATTCCACCTGCTTCACTCCTTTCCAAGCAAATCACTTTTGCACTTTGAACTGAGTTTGCAGCAGTTGAAGTATGCTGTGGATGTAGAGGAAAAGTGAGAGGAAGAGAGAGAAATGGGGCATTTTAAAAGCAGATGAAAAAGTGGGATGCCAGTGGATTAATTGGGGCTGATCCTACCAAATCAAGACATTTGGAATGTATGGGTGTGGTTTTTACTTTGTCTCTTAGCACAATTCAGGTTTGGCATCCTTAGTATAAATGGCTGATAGGTAGGCTTCCATGTAATGTTTGTAAACCTTAAATAAATCCTTGTTGGGAGGGGCTGCAAAGGTCAACCCGCTGCCAAGCAGGAAAGCAGCACCACAAGGTGATGGTAGTGCTGCTGCTGCTACTACTATGAGTTGATGTGCAACTTGTAGTCATTTCTGACTTATGGTACCCCTAAGGTGAACCTATCATCGGTTTTTCTTAGCAGAATTTGTTTGCCTTTGCCTTCCATTGAGACTGGGAGAGTGTGTCTTGCCCAAGGTCTCCCAGTGATATTTCCTTGGTTGAGTGGAGATTTGAACCTTGGTCTTTCAGTCTACTAGTTCAAAACACAAGGTATGACACCATATTAGGTCTCGCTACTACTCCTAGACCAATCTTGATAAGGTGGCTTGTCCAGCATCTCTTTAAAATCTTTCCCATATCTCCACAAAACCTGCTATATGGAATAGCTAATATTCTATGCCTGGAATAGTTTATACACATCAAGCAAATCTGTGTATCTTTAATATGCATAATTTATTTAACCACTGCAATTCAGAGGTTCCAAAGAATTCTGAATTATTTATGTTTGTGAGAATTCCTGGAAGAAAGTGTATGATGCAACCAAAAATAACAAAGCTCATGAAATCTGTATGCTGGGGAACTGTAGGCTTGTAATGTGTGCGCGTGTTTAAACACCAGTAAGTAGTATTTATAAATAATTTCAGATTCCAAGAAAAAAGTATTGCTGGTTAACTTAAGTGAGGTTAATGATGGCAAAGTGGGTGGGAAGAATACACTCCTGCCCAGAATGTGCCTTCCAGAGGGTAACTTCCGTGTTGTTAATCACAATTGACATGGAATCACCCTATTTGTTTAAATAATGCAACTGTATATCATTCCTAAATGCCTACAATTGACAACACAGTTGCTTGCTGTGGCACGCTCCATCTTAAACATTTCAGTGCTGCCATAGCCAATCATAAGAGGATTTTACACACAGGACAGATATAGTCTTTGAGCCCCCTTTCATGCTGTGTATGCTGATACTGGGACAGTGCTCTCATATGGAGGAAAGGCATCTGGAATGTGAATGAGCATTCTGAGAAAGACAGGTTGTACAATGCAGGTGAAGCACGAGCCAAGGGCTGCTTTAAAACTTTTCTGTGCAAATGCAATTAGGAGAGTGGCTGAATCAGAAATAAGGGGTCTAGTGTTAAAATATCCAGAACAACCAAGGAGATGTGTCAGGATGGTAATCTCATCCCTTATTGTTTGTCCAAGATGCCAGTTACTTAGAAGTTTGGCACCTCTGAAGTGGGATCAGGCATCATGGCTCATACTGTTGAGAGACCTAACTTCCACTAACTGATTACATTTTTCTTTTCAATAGTAGATTCTAAGTGTCCCCTTGAGAGCCAGCATGGTTTGAACATTGAACTATGACCCTGGAGACCAGAGTTTGATTCCCTGCTCAGCCATGGAAACTCATTGGGTGACCTTGGGTGTGTCACACACTCTCAGCCCCAGAAAACCCCATGATAGTTTCACCTTAGGGTTGGCATAAGTTGGAAACAACTTGAGGGCACACAACAAGAAGTGTCACCCCACTGTCTTTGTCTGCTTATATATCAATAGGCTTCTTCATAGTCTTGCTTGCCGTCTTGTAGTTCTCCTCTTTAGCCCATGATCATGGCTGGCACACAAATACAGGTTTCAATCCAATGTGTACTTAACTGGAAACTCAACTGGGCATACTTTTGAAAGATATGAATTTCAGCCTTGAAAAGTCACTTGTTTTGACCACGCTCCCAGCCATTTCTCCAGCAAGCATGACCACTGGCTCCCTTCTTTCCCCACAAAGATCAGAAAGAATTTGCACAAGATTTTCCATTTTGGTAATATTTTATTTTTGTTGGCACAGTTAATCCATGCAAATACTCACATCTCACAAATCACACTTTACACTAGGAATCTGAAATAAAAACCTTAAGTGATCACATCCAAACTCTATGTAAAAGTAAGGTCACTTGTGTTGTTTGGGCATTTCCATACATTTTTAAAAAGCAAAATAGTATGCTTGTGGCAGAGAACACATCACACCACTGCTCATTTTAACTTCATTTTTAAAAAGCAAAATATTAGCATCAACTACTTGGTCTTTCCAATTAACACTGCAAGACCCAGCAGCTGCTACTAATTTGTACTTAGAGCTATAACACTGACATTAATGAATACAGAGATGGCTTTGAATTAAATGTTTAATCCAAGCTACTGACCATTGAAGGACCAAACTCGTACCATTGTTTCTGTGTATTTTTGTAAATGTAATTATTTTTGGTAAAATTGTATCTTGTGGACTTCAGTTCTGAAAAAATGTGATTTATGCAAAATGCTTTTTCCTTGAGGCCAGTAGTTTACATGTCAACTGCAAAGAAGGTACAGTCTAAAACCATTAAAATAAATAAGAGTTTTGTTGTAAAATTCAATAAATGGCACTCAGGAAGTTTTAAACAGGTATTTCTTTGAGTTACAACTTTAAAGAAAGCAAACAATTACAATATGGTATCATTTAACAAATCTCCTGAAATGGATTGACATAACTTTTATTTACTTGGTCATTCACAGGTACAGTATTTGATTTTTCAAGAAAAAAAAAGACAAAAATCACTACCACACTCTCTGGTGAAGCAAAACAGCAACAATAATACTTCATGTTTAACCTAGGTAATTGTTATGGGCCACAAAGACAATGGATAAGTAAATATTCCAAGTGTTTTTGCCCCCACAACAATTAGTTTACCACTTGACTGTGGGCCCTATTCTGTATTACACATGCACGGCAATTTTATCCTTAAAAACAGTGGTTTTGGTACCACAGATGAATGAAAGTCTATTCAAGTGAAAGCGCTGTTTGGGTGTTCTGCATTCAGATAAACACAGGAGATAAGGGGGTCATGCTAACCCAGCCCTGTCTTTGCACATTTCCATTGCTCTCTGTGTGCAATCTCTGTATGATTCAGAACAACAGGAAATCAGTGGGCTGAAGGACATACAGAGCTTCCATTCTTAGAGGAGTTCTCATCTTTAGAAAGCCGTTCTCCACACACAGAGAAATATGTAAGGAAAGATGGGGCTAGCACATTTCTCCATCCTTGCATGTTTACCTGGGATTCTGAACACCTGAATATGGCTAACATTACTGCTCTGATCTTAGATAATTTCCTTGACAGAAAGTGTCACTGCCAACATTATTTTGGAGAGGCTTGCTTGTGACAATAAAGCATTTGTGCAATTGCATGACTTGCGTAAGCAGTGAGACATGAGAGGAAGGGACTTACAGCATATCTTCTCTTTCTCTCTCTTTCTGTTTATCCATGGTGGTTTTCTTATCACAGAAGACAAACTACAATGTCTCACAAGTGCCCTCGTTCTGCCTCGTACTACTCACTCAGCAACCTCTGCTCTGGCTTTTAGTAACCAGTGGCATCAACTTAATCCTTTCCAAGCTAAATGTGTTTAAGGTCACTCTACAAACTACCATACATAAACATGCATAAACCTCCCGTAGGGATGTATAAAACAGGATAGTTAAATAATGGATCCTGTTCTTTAGCAAACTGTCAAAGTTGGGTGAATGCTTTTCTGTACATTTGCCACTTAAGGGCACTGAAGCCAGCAAGGGAGCTCCCCCCTGCTTCTCACTGCTCTAATTTTAGTCATTCAAGTATTACTGGAACAGGAAGGGATATAGCCACACAACAGCTGCAACAATGCCATGCCTGCAAACATCAGAACGGGCCTCGCTTGAGAGACAACTCAATGAGTAATGACAGTGCTCACACAGTGCAGTCAGTCCATTATCTATTGCAGGGTTTGTTTGCTGTTGTGAAGCAACAGAGAACACCCACTGTCAAATTGCCACCAAAGAGAATCTGAACTGGAAAGGAGCACTAGGAGCAGCTGAGTCTTATTTGTGCGTTGTTGCCTTCTCACATCATAGGAAACTACACTGTCACAGTCACCAGCTAAGATATTAATTCTAAACATGCAAATAAAAACAATTGTGTCTCAGACTTTTTTTTAAAAAAACCTAACTAAAATGCTAAAAATGTTTTAAAGGAACAAGCAATAATCACACAGTTCTGCAGCAGTCCTTGTTAAAATGACAAGATCAATAAGAAGTAAAGTGCTGTACTTGCATATGTACTACAAATCAAATATGCTTCACTCTCCAAAATATGGATTGAACAGAAGAAGTAAACTGTTGTAATACTAGAAACATGAATGTTTTGTGTAAAAGCGAGGGACTGAATCCAGTGTGTTTTAGTCCACTTACTTTTAACCAGGGAATAAAGCAAAATCAAAAGAGACGTTAAAATGCTCTCATACTGTATTTCCTAACATAAGGCACAGTGTATTGACCAGGAGGCAACACTACATGAAGCAGTGTTTTGCCACTGCTTTATTGATAATAAAATCCACTTAAATGAGTTTATTGATCAGTGGGGATTAAATGGTAAACATCATCACAACTAAATTGTTGTTTTCTTTTATTCTTTGTTAATGATGACAAACATACTTTCCTATAAATAAACAGTCATACGTTTCAATGCTGAACCTATTAACTGGAGAGTGCAGTACTGAGGCTATTTTAAAATAAATGCCTTTGTCCTTTTGCCCATTTTGTTCATCCCCGTGCATTACCTACAATGATTTGGGATGTGTGTGGACAGTCACAGTTTGGGAGGCTCATCAGAGTAGACATGAAGCCCAGCCTAACTGTCTAAAACAATTATGTAATACTAACATTTTAAATATCAAAAAACACAGTTGGAATAAAGACATGCTGCCAATCACAACAGTTCAAAAGCATCAATATTTTTTGAGATACTAAGTAGGATTTGTTCAAAAACCGAAAAGGTGGTGTTAACATTAATTCTGCTCTAAAGTGCTAAAGGCTTTATTTCCTTTAGCAGCAAACACAATTACATGTCAGAGATGCCCTATTTTAAAAATCTAATCACAGTTATATAACTAGGCATGCATCTTACTTGGGTCTCCCTTGTGAACAGTATTAATTTTGCACCTACCCAAAGCATGGAAATAAGAGTGGGCTTCCCTCTGGCTTCTTCCTGTCCTCCTATCTTTTTACCTGATAGAGAACTAGAAGCATCTCCTGTTATCCTCTCATTTCATGGATCAGGTCTTAATTCATAACATGAGGAAACAGAAGAGGAAAAGTGCCTTGATTCCATAAAGAAATACAATGTAAATCCTCTCCTCTTCCTCTTTGCTTAGGTACATAGCAAATTATGGAAAATAAGTTTCCTTTTCATGCTCTAAATGAGGTAATTCACGACAACTCTTTGATGCTATATACTCTTTCGATTCTCTTTCCCCAGCTGGAATTACTGTTAGCCAACTTACCTCCACCCCACCCCTTCTACCACCCACCACAGCAAACAAGTCCCATCCAACATACTCTCAGCCCTTTTTTGTGGGGCTGCTTCCCTATGGTTTCATCCCACAGGGGTACAAGATATAGGTAAATACCACAATGACTTGGGGATTGTTGATTGTTTAGTATTCACATGCACATCAAGGCTGTGTAAGATAGCATCACATGGAAACAGTTCCCAGGCAGCTTTGGGTACATGCAAAAGAGGGTCATGCTTGCCCCTATTTTCTCTTTTTTTTACACTAGGCCAATTCACACCCACAGCAATTGTAAGAACTGCTTCCCCAGGATGGTCTTCTGTTGCTTTGATAATGTGAGTACGAAGAACTATGCGTGGGGAATCAATGACATGATTTATTTCACTATAAATGCCTAACAGTTAGGAAAGATTGCACAAATTTCATATAGGAGGAAAAACTCACACCACCGGTCCTGACAATAAGGTTTCCATGTATAAAGATGAGACCAGGGTGACTTGGAACTGTATTTACCACAAGGAAGCCATTCCCATGTCACTGTGGAGAAATGTGAACAAGCTCTTGTGTCTGCATCCATGTCTTGACAGGGTTGCTTTCAGTTAATTCTATGTGGTCTATACAAGCCTATATAATATCTAGTATTCAGAAGAATCATGACATAAATAATGGAAAAGAATTCTCTTTTGTGAAGAATACTTGATTGATCTGTTGCTACAAACTGTTACTGTAAAATGTTACTGTATGCTACACCTACTATTTTGGCACTTTTGAGTTGTATCATAGTTCTAAGAATGGTTTCTATGCATTTTCTGTCACTGCTGTGCAGCTAATGTCTGCCCTGGTGAACACAGTAGAAGATACTAAAATTTATAATTTTATGTTATACTTTTAGAAATGATTTTATCCTTTTTTCTTATTTATTTTGCTCAGACATTTGCAGCAATAGCTCACTGTCAGGTTTTGAATATTCATTCACTTTTGTATTAAGTATGCAAGAATAAGATCTCCACATATAAAAGCAACTGAAATCAATTTCAGAAGAGTTCTTATTTCACCAACCCACCATGAGAAAGCCATTGTTATCTATATTTCATTTGTTGAACCAACCACTAAATCTTTCTGTTTGTCAGCTTCTTGTTCTTCCTTTAGACATTGATGGCATGGGCATGCTTCTTGCACAGTGGCTTATCCTTCTTTGAATAAAATGGCTGACCTTCCAAATTCACATGGCACACCTGAAAATTAAGAACATATGACTGTTAAAGGTAATCAAAGATTATAAGAATCTAATTTGCTAGATGGGTTTAAGCAAGGGTTAAGCAGAAGTAATAAATATTGGCTGTGCTTCAGCTTATATCACATGGAGAAAGAAACTGGGTAAACAAGAAGCAAAGATACGTATAACCCAAGGGCAGGGAAAGGATTTTCAGTAATCGTGCACTGATATACTAGGGGACTTGCAATCAACTGCTTAGACTTAACAAGGAGCTGCAGCAAATCAAGTTTTCTGTTTTCTGCTACCTGTATTGCTGCAAACTCCATACACTTTCTATTCCAGTCTCGCCTACTTTGGGTTCTGGCTCCACCTACAATCATCAGTTATATCCTCCAGTTGCCATTCCCCATGGGTCAATCACCCTTTATAGGAAAAAGTCTCCCTGCCCTTGAAGTAAAGGATGAAAGACATCTTTCCAATTCAAGAGATGACCAACAGTTTCTGCACTACACTGTTATAATGCTATTATTCCACTTTCAACATCTTGTGGAATTCTGGGGTTTGTAGTTTACTGAGGCCAAAGAGCTCTCTGGCTGAGAATTGTAAATGCCGCTCCCTAAACTGCAAATACCAGAATTCCATAAGAAGTTGAAAGTGGAATAATAGCACTATAACACTGTGTGCAGAAATGGCCACTCTCAGCCCTATAATCACTGTATAGTAGAAGTGAGAAGTTCTCCTTTGCTCATGCATTTTTTGGAGGGTGGGCTTTTGTTCTCCCTCTTGGCTGCAATGATATGATCAGGATGGACTATTTGCCTCCCATTCATCTCCAAGTGCTTCTTAGGCCATTTCCGCACGGGGCGAGGGAATTGCCCCGTGACGCTACTCATTGAACTTTTGGGCTCCCCAATCTAGTCCACGCTGCTCCGGAACAGTGCATGGCTGCCGCTCTGCACTGCTTTGGGGACGAAAATGGTGGCTTCCAGTTGGTCGAGGGTCTTGACCAACCGCTGAAGCTTGCCAGCCTAAAGCCCACCCTTGGCAGATCTCAGGCTTGCACCAATGCGAGCCTGTGAATCTGCATAAGGGAGCAGGCTCGCAGTGGCACGCTCCATACTTTTGAAAGACCTGTTTTTAGTGGTCTTTTAAAAGCATGCTGGACGACCACTTGGGGTCGTTCCGGAGTGGGCTGGGGTGTGGATCTACATTAAGTAGGTCCAACCCAGTCCACTCCCAGGTGCAGACGTTCTCCCTGGAGGACGCTTTGCCCCATTTTAAAAACCCAGTGCGAAAATGGCCTCAGCAACATCACATTGTCATGAACAGCTAAAAAGGGGAAACATTTATTCTGTGGTGGATGCAAGTATCCACATTGTGGGGGCAAAATTGGTCCATGAAGAAACCCTTTGGGCTTTCACCATTTATAATGAATATGAGTTCTTTCTTTCTTTCTTTCTTTCTTTCTTTCTTTCTTTCTTTCTTTCTTTCTTTCTTTAATTTAATTTCTACAAAATGTTTTTGATTTGGGGGAACACTGTCTCACCTGCCTCCCATCCACCTAGCCCACAGCAAGTGAAAAAACTAACGCTTGAGGAAGAATATTAGCTTAGAGCAGTTGTTCTTAACCTTTGATCTCCCAGAATGTTGAGACTTCATCTCTCAGAGTTCCTGGAAACTGAGGTCAAGTCACCTGGAGGATCAAAGTGACCTAGACAATCACTGGCCTAGAGCTCTTCTTCTTGTCATGGTAGCTTTCTGTGAACAGGGTTTTTCCTTCACGTGAGGAAACATTCAATCATGGGAACTCTTTCCCTGCAGTCAAGAGGGCTACCATCCAGCTCATCTGAAAGTTCAGAAAAGTCCCAATCTGATTTAATAAAGGAACATACAGCACAAATGAAGCAGGTATCATGCCAGGTGTGTCCAAGGGCTTCAATGAACTTATCTCCTGCTTCCACAGGGAAATCACATCCATGACATTTGGTGCTGAACAACGCAACATAATCTAGAAGCAGAAAATAAATAAATAAAAATTAAATTTAGAACATAAGCAGTATTAACTCTCTTTCAGTTCACAGGACTACTGGGTTAGACATCTTGCGTTTATTTTTTCTGAAAATTCTTTTTATGCCTTGTGAACTTTTTTGGAATGGCTTTTGAGATGTGCTCATTTTGCTTTCATTATAACAACCCATAGATTTGCGCACAGGAGTTGTGTAGACTGGGATCAGGGTGAAAAGGCTTTGGAGTTCCATTTTGTTAACAACTGTTGCTTGGGTAAGTTAGGCCAGTTGGTATATCTTGCCTAATCTGCCTCTCGTGGTAGTTATGATTATAAAATGGAAATGGCAGGGAAAAAAATCATTACATCACACTGAATTTTGGATAGAAAAAAGACACAAAAATACTTATACTAAAAAAGGGCAAAATGAGTTCCTCTGGCATCAGGAAATCCTGTTGAAGAAAATCCTAGATAGGCCAGAGTTTTCATGATTCCAGACTTATTCTGTATGAAAAATACGTTTTTTTGTGTATGTGCGGAAAATGGCATTTTCTATGCTAAAAACAATTTTTCTACACAGTATTTTCTGTGAAGAAAACAACATTTCTATGCAGAAAACAAGCTTCCTGTGTGCAGAAAATCATATTTCTATTCACAAAATGCTGTTTTCTGCCCTCCCTCAAACCACATACACATTCTTTTGCAAAGAATAAGTCTTGAACTATGAATACAATACTCTTCAAAAACTATGCAGTTTTCAATATATTTCTCTATTCAAGAAGAAAGATAGCAAAATTACTCATTTTTGCCAAAGAGAACAAAATTTACAGAGATATACATACCTATAGACCAGTTGGTTAGAAGGAAGTTGGTTAAAAATGTCACTGACAAGGCATACCGTAATAAATAAGAAGGCTAAGACTAAAAATGACTTGCAAATGCAACAATGCAGGTTCACCTATCATCTTCCTCTTTTATAGGTGCTTCTTGATCTACTGCAACTGACCACAGTTAATTCTTCTGGAGCAGCAGTTATGTCAGGATTTTCAGATCTGGAAACTCACAATTTGTAACATGGGACCCACTTTTACTTTTTACATTCTTAACCAAATATGATTTATTTTTACCTTTCTCTCTTCTTTCCTCACAAAAATAGGGAAGGTTCAGAGTATGGAAAAATTATCTTCTGGATTATAACTCCGAAGGCTGGCTTTGGAGATTCTGGGAACTGTACTCTAAAAAGTAACTTCCCTGGTAAACTGTCCTGTGTACATCATCAAAACATTTGTCCATGTAGCCCTGATCTGTTAACTCAAAATGGAAATGGTTCTTCAGGATTCCCTTCAGAGAGCTTCCTCATCACCTGCTCCCATTTTATTTTTAAACTGGAGATGCTATAGTTGAAATGGGGTCATCTGGCACACAAACACATGCTCTTCCCATCTGCTATTAGTCTGACAAGCGTGCTGTGCAGCATAGTTCCTGTGTCATGATTCCAGGAATGTCCTGTTTCCCTAAAGATCATAGCCCTGCTCAAGCCTTTACCTGAAGGTCTCGGAGGCTAAATGGGTTGGTGTGAAGTGTAAGTGCACTTATGAGCCCCATATCTCTGAACATTACAACACACTCAGTAGTCTCTAAGACTATTCTGCATAAGACTTGGCTGCATATGATTGCAGGGCTCCTGTGATCAGGAACCATGACAAGTCTGGGTTCCTGATGATGGGATTTATGAGTGCTTTGAACTAAATATGTGAAAATTTGGGAAGTTGACAAGTGCACAACAAGGCAGGTTGGGACCTATGTGCTCCCCCACATCCCTGACCCCAGTTTAGCCCTACTTAAGAGCAGGCTAAAACCTGCACAGTGCTGTAAAAAGTGGTGGACTATGGCTGGAATCTTGCATTATGCACTTTGGGGGCAGTGTATCCACCTGAGCAATAATAACAAGGAAAAACGGAGACACTGTCTCAGAAGGTGAGGTGGGAAGGGGGGCATAACAAAGTGACCAACTTCCTAAGAGGCATTAATTCTAAGATATGTATGGCTGGAATCCTGTGGCATCTACAAAGGCCCTTTCTGCACCTTACTTTTTCCTGAAGTTGTCCGGTGGGGACCCCACCAGTGGCGCCTCTCTGCGCCAGCTGGCTCCCTGTGGAAGGTAGCATGATGGCCACACTTCTTCTTTCTGCAGCACAGCCAGGTACTTTCCCAGGCTGCGCTGGGGCAGGAAGCACAGCCATTGCACTTCTGTGGCTTCCACAGGACAGGTAAGTGGAGTGATTGCATGTCATTGACATGGAAAACCTGCCAATGATTTAATCTGTGATTGTGTTGCCTGGGGATGGGAGAAGGATGGGACCGTGACAATGTCAAGCAGAAGTGTCATCACCGTCCTGTCCTTCTCTTGTCCCCATTGCAGAGTGGACGGGTGCTATGGAAAGGGCCTAAGTTAAGTGTACTGAATGAAGTGATCTGCCCCAGCTCCAAATCTGACAGAAACATCATTCACCCTCTCTCCAATCAGCAGTGGAACAGACCTCCTCCTAACCATGCAGCTCATGCCCAGTAAAGTAGGTTTAGGGAAGGGTTTTGATTGTGCCAATAGTGTCACAACCATAAGTAAGAAGTGATTGTAAATACAAAACAGTTACCTAGATTTACTTATCTGTTAATTTTTGTGTATTCATAATTGATCCTTAGTCACTATTGCCACAATCATAACTTCCCCTCCAACTGACTTTACTGGACATCAGCAGCATGGGGAGAAAGAGGTCCATTTTCCTGGTGACTGGAGCATGGGTGGATGATGTTTCCATCTGTCTTCAGGGGTAGGGGGCGGTCAGACCAGAAGAAGCTTGTTACTTAGTTAAGTACACTTAACTAGTTAAATATTCTTAAGTAGCTGATACAGGATTCCAGCCTATATTTTTTAAACAACTTTGTGTTTTATTTGGATTTAGAGACCTCTCATAATCTGAGGCTCTAAATTGTAACTAACCAAACTTGTTAATAAATCCAGTACTACAACTATGATACTGGGAAAGAAGCACAAGGCCATGGGCCACAGCTGGAGTAAACAGGGTGGTAGCACCATAGGTCTAGAAGAGAAAGAGTAAGGTGGCAGCCCTTGGCATTGGGGGACAGAAACAGGGTGAAAACCTCATCGTTCTTGTTGTGTGCCTTCAAGTCATTTCCAGCTTATGATGACCCTAAAGCAAACTTATCATGGGGCTTTCTTTACAAGATGTATTCAGAGGGGATTTGCCTTTGCCTTTTTCTGAAGCTAAGAGAGTGTGACTTGGCCAAGGTCACCCAGTGGGTTTCCATGGCTGAGCAGCGATTTGAACACTGGTTTCCAGTCTTAGTCCAACACACAAACCACTACACTACACTGGTTATCAAAAGCCCCATAGGACAAGAGTAAAAGTGTCTCTGCAGAGTGATGAGGGATCCCCTTCTTGCCTGGCAGAGCCACTGTCTGTCAAATGCTACATCATCATCATCATCATCATCACCACCACCATCATCGTTGTCATCTTCAGTTTCAAGGTCTATCAGGTGTTACCAAATGGAATTTTGAATAATCAGCGATGCAGATTCTATCCCAGAATCAAGGAATCAGTGAGGTATCAATGTCACTTGTTGGACTTGTGATATTGTGATTCTATCTATGGTGACTTCTTTCAGATGTCTTGTCAGTCCATTTAGCAATGCTCCCAGGGCAGTTATCACTACTGGGACTACAACTGTAAAGATGGAACTGTGGATCATGTTAGCCGTTTATGCAACAAGATCACAGAAACTGAATATAAGGAACACTATGATAAAATGGCTGCAATGATACATTGGGGATATGCAAATAAATAAATAAATAAATAAATAAATAAATAAATAAATAAAATAGTAAAAAAATGCCATCTGTAAAGAACTGGCGGGAACATGGGCCTGAAAAAGTTGTTGAAAATGGTGACATAAAAATCCTATGGGACTTTAAGATTCAAACTGACAAACAATTAGAACATAACAGGCCAAACATAACTGGGGCTGAGGGGAAGAAAAGTCTGGATTATAGATGTGATAATCCTGGATGACAGCAGAATTGAAGACAAAGAGAGGGGAAAGAGTATGAAATATCCAGATGGCTGAGTAAGAATTTGAACCCTGCTCTCCAGAGTCTTAATCCAACACACAAACCACCACTATTACTACAAGCCACTACTATTACTACTACTACTATTACAATTATTACTACACTACTATTACTACTACACTACAAACCATTATTACTATTTCCCTGCCTTCTGCCCAAAACGGAAGCCATTTCCGCACTAGACTGTTATAGCGCTATGATTCCACTTTCAACATCCTATGGAATCCTGGGCTTTGCTGTTTAGGGAGGGGCTGGCCAGCCCCTCCCGAAACTGCAAAGCCCAGGATTCCATAGGATGTTGAAAGTGGAATCATAGGGCTATAACAGTCTAGTGCGGAAATGGCTTGAGACTCCAGATGGTATAGGACCTTATCATATGTAGATATGATTCCCACCATGCTTGGACTCATATGGCAGGGGAATTACCAAAGGAGTAGGGGGGTGGTGAAGGAAGAGAATAATACAAACTGTGTTTTTGTTTTTAAAATCAGGCAATGACAGAAAGGTATCTGAGAGCAAAGTGACTCCATTTCACACTTGATCCAAGGTGGGCACACATTAAAATGTGAGAGTTAGATGAGAGAGCAGGGTCCGCACCAGATATGGCCATTCTCTTGGGCAACTACCTTCATTCTTGCCTGCAAAGAATAACAGACAACGTGCACGCTGAAAAAACGGATTTTAGGAAGGTTTCAGTAGCACTACTGTGTGCAATACCTTTCTCGCAGTAGGGCTCGCCGTCCTCCATGTGGAAAAGGCTATTCCCAAATGGTTTCCTGCAGGCAGCACAGACAAAGCAAGTTGTGTGCCAAGTCTGCCTTAGGGCATGCATCACTTCCTGAAAGGCAAACAGAGCAGATATATCTTGCACTGCTGAAACACATTTCACTGAGGGAGAAAAACAGACCAAAGGCTAGGCAGCGAAGGGTGGAATTCTATGGGCTGCTTCAACTAGAGGGGAGAAACTTTGGGTGAAAAGGGGGAGGTGTTTAACCCTTTCCTCATCCAATGATTTTCTGCCTTGCATCTGCCCTACACAAGGCCAGGCAAAAATGAGAAACCCCAATGAATTTTTTCTCCCTCAGTCCCTAAACTTCTAGCATTACACTAACTTAAGACTTCAGTTATATATTTAGAAATACAGTTTCAGTATCCAAAGAAAATTTGCAGGTAAAGTTATCAAGGGAATGCAAACACAGCAAATAAAAGAATTGTAGATATTTATGATAATCATTGTCTCATTCTCTGCAATGCTAGAAATTTGGGGAATTAATAAAAAAATTCACTGGGGGGAGGTAAATTGGGGGCAATGGCTTCATTTCATCCTCTCTAGCTACACCCCTGAGTCTCTACTAGATATTTTCCTCCAGAAAACGCAGAACTAGAACCTAGAATGAAAGAAAATTAGCTGGTAGGAAGGGGTTGGGATAGAGGAAGGCAGTGAACTGGTGGAGAAGAAAATGATTAAGGATGAAAATTCTCCATTGCCATTTCTCCATTGCCTCCTCCTGGCACCAACTTGCACCAAAGAAGCAGCTGGGCTTTAAAGACACGTTATAGTACAGCATAGGTGGCTGAAGGGTTTTGGGAGATATAGTTCAACATATGTGGAAGGCACCAGGATGCAGAAGACTGCAGTGCTACCATCCTAATGTTTGTATTTAAAATCTTCAAGCTTTAGGCCCAGTCAACACAAGCTTTAAGCATCAGGTCAAAGTGCTTTAAAAAAGAGAGAGAGAGAGAGAGAATGCAAGCCTCCCCCCCCCCCCCCTATTCATTAAAAAGGAAAAACAAATCTTCTAAAAATTTGAAGACAGAATTACTACATGCTCCCAGCCGACTATGAAGATGGGGAGGCAGACATATTTATGGGCACTGGAGGAGAGGCCATACTTATTGGCAGACTGTGGGATTTGTGATCCAAAAAGTAATTTTCGCAAGCTCTGTCTTTGAGCAAACATGAGAGAGGGGAATCTGGTAGAGGTTGTCATGTCAGACTTCAGTGAAGCAATGGGATAGAGAAAGTTCAATAAGGGGGCAAAACTCTGAGCAAAGTCTGACAGCCTGCTCTCAGACAGATACTGAAAGATTAAAAAGAGTGTGTTTTAAATGCTTTGTATTATTATTTAATTAAAGTGTTCATTAACTCCTTTCTAATATTTACATGTCATCTTACAACTAAGTTCTTAGGACAGCTTCTGACAAGAAGAAAACCGTATCACAACTACAAACAATAAACCAGATCAACAATAAAACACATGAAAGCAACATGAAAAGAGTGGTGAAGATAGAATAATTTAGGAGAACAAACTGAAAGGTTGTTAACTTCACACACACACACAGAGGGTCTTGTGAAAATGAACTCAAAGGTGGTGCCAGGTGAGCCTGTTTTGGGAGGGCATCTGCTATGTAGCATGCCACCACTGAAAAAGATTTTTCCTCTGAAGCTACCCACCACACCTCAGCAAGTGGGGATATCCAGAGAGGGGCCTCAGGAACACAGAATAAGGCCCAGACAGACACATGTGACATATGTCCTTTCAGTTTCCCAGGGTCCCAGCAACCAAGGCTTTCTGTTTCAGAAGCAAAATTTAGATTTGATATGGAAATGAACTGTGAGCTGAGTAGTTGATAGAACACCAGTATGACCTTCTCCAAACTTCTTGTCCCGGTGTCAGAAATTGTACAACCATACTCTGAACTAATCAGAGTTTCTAGATTATGAAAAGGACCCCCTTGCATAACTCATTTCAGTAGTCCACACATGATGACATTATAACAATTTTAACACATACAAACACATGCACACACATATTTCTAAAGTGAAGGATGTTATATACACATAGCGCATAGGATCATTTTATTGTTTAGAACTTCAGGCACTGAATGTACAGAATCACACATGCTCCTGAAGAGCAGTGGTACATACTCTGAAACCTGCGCTGACACTTATTGAGAGCCAGATTACATATTAAATCCCTCTTTTTTGTTTTTTTGAAAGAGTGCCAGTGTTTCTTCTTCTTTTTTCCCCAGGAACGTCTAATGTAAAATATATTTTGGCCCTAAACTTCAAGTGACTAGAGCAAATAAGAACTGGATGGACTTGGTGTAGTTAATGCACCAGTTGCAGGTCTGGCAACAGCTAATTACATATCAGGCAATTGTTTAGAGGCTCAGATGGTGAGATGGGAAGTGCTTCCTCTTTCCAGAGTTTTAATTCATACTTACACAAATATTATGTAATTTAATCTGGCATTCTGTCCTTCTCTCCTGCTGTTGACAGCCCAGCATCATTTATGTTAGCAGCGTGTCTCATTAATGAGTCATCAGCAGTTAGTTTAATTAACTTTAATGAATGTTTGCGAAACAACCTGACAAATAAGCCTAGATGAAGGTATGGAGCTCATGAAGAAAATTCAGATTGCAAACAGGAGCAGGTTTCTTGCTCGTCTGCAGAGAAATCTAGGAAGCTAAAAGGGCAGTATGTACTGTTTACAAGGTGATTAGAAGCTTTACCAAATTACTGTAAAGATGGCAGCACTGAGCGTCAGTTGATGGGAGCCAGAGAGTGTCTGACCTTCGGTGTAAACTAGGTCACAGTCCACCCTTCAGCCACTTATACCAATACCGTGATAACTGTAGCCCTTTACACACCCTGCCTTTTTGTGAGGATGTCCAGTGGGAATCTCGACAGTGGCTCTGCCAGGAGGGTAGCACGACAGGATGCTCCCCTCTGCACTGGCTGGCTCCCTGTGGAACGGAGCATGATGGCCATACCTCTTCCTTTATTGCAGCTGGGTACCTTCTCAGGCTGCGCAGGGGCAAGAAGCGCAGCCATTGTACTTCCTGGGCTTCTGCAGGACAGGTAAGTCCACAACAGTGGTGCGATCGCAGGTCATTGAGGGAAAAACCCCGTCATTGATTTAATCCATGATTGCATCACCTGGGGATGGGAAAAGGATGAGACTGTGACGATATCATGCAGAAGCATTGTTGTAGTCTCATCCTTCTCCCATCCTCATGGCGGGTTGGGAGGGTGGCACAGAAAGGACCTGTGTCTCCAGATGTTGTTAGACTACAGCTCCCATAGTACTTGATCATTGACCAGACAAGGTAGGGTTGATTAGCACCAGCAACAACAAACATCTGGAGGACCACAGATTCCTAAGCCCTGACGGAGCCCTTGTTTGTAGGCCTTTCTCTGTTATGACATGGTTGTATGCATCTTTCTGGCATTCTTCTGTGTTACCTTATGGACTTACCCCCATGATCTTTGTATGGCATCTGGCACAAGTTGGGGCAAAGAATTGCTCATAGCAGCGCTCACAGTACACACTGTTCTGTTCTTCGACAAAGCCCACATCAGCTAGGGAGGTCTTGCAGTAGGCACAGTTGAATTCTTCTGGATGCCAAGAACGACCCATGGCTACCAGGAAAGGGCCCCTGTAAAATTGTTTCAGCATTAAATATTTCAAAAGATGCAAATAAATCAAAACAGCTATTTGACAAAATTTTATTAATTTTATAGCACCTGAATCTCCATGGCTTCTCTCAGCAAATCTTAGAAATTATGTTTTGAAAAAGGCTCTGAGAATTGCCTTCCAGAGAAACAGCTTTGTTGTTGTTGAAGTAGCATTCCGCCCCTCCCCAAATAAAAGAGTGTTAAAGTATCTTGAATTCCTAAATTCCCAAATAACCTAAAGGCACCAGAACCCGTTTGATCTTAGAAACTAAGCAGGATCAGCATTCGTTAGTACTTGGATGGGAAAGTGCCAGATGCTATAGGCAATATTTTAGAGGAAGAAACTAGCAAATTCACCTCTGAGTATTCCTCACTTAAGAAAACCCTATGAAATTCATGGATTTGCCATGTTAACAGGTGACTTGAAGAGCACATATACGTACAATGTGCTCTGAAAACTCATTCCGTTAGCTTTTGAGGGCCAAAGTTCACATCACCAGGTACACAAAGAATAGTCTTTAAGTAGCCTGTCTGTTTGCACATAAACATGAGTATAGAAATGGGAAATGTAAACAGTAACATCAGTTATATCCAGCTTATATCATTACCACTTACTGATGCTTTGAAGATTTGCTATATTTTGTATGTTTATAACTTTAATTAAATAATCCTAGCTATACCCTTTGTATGACCAACTCACCCATTATTTACAATTCTTTAGTCGCTCTGCTTTATACAGTATGTGTGTGTCTCCCTGCCACCATGAATCTGATGAATGGGATCCTAATTGATGAAAGCTTATATAGTGACAAATTTGGTAGTCTTTATAGTGCCACATGACTCCTTGTTGAGAATTGTCTCTGACAGATGATAGCCATTTTCTTAAACTAGAACTCCCAACATTAGAAAGAATGTTTTTAGCATCAGTTCATATTTGCAATGTAGAGATGTCAGAGGTCTATTGAGCTCTACAAATAGGAACAATGCTATCTCAATGTTCCTAAAAGGAAAAAAAATGAGACAAAGACTCAGTTAAATATGTTGTATCTTTACATTCAGCCTCTGGAAGTAGGTGTGCTCTTTTTCCTGCTCTCAAAAGCAGCAATGATATCCCTTTGGTTTTCCAGCAAAGATTTGCATACCCTGCCTCTTTCCTATTACCGTCCCGGACAATATATGTCTGATGGTCTTTCCTGAAATACTTTGTGACAAAGAGGAAGTAATGATGACAGAAAAAGAATCCCTCAAGCAAGAAAACAACCTCATGATTTAAAATCAAATCAAAGCAAGGACCCTTTAGTGATTTAAAAGAGCCTGAAATCTGGTAGTATTCCATAAGGGTATATAAGGATAGAAGAAAAATTTTTATGGGAACAAAAAAAAATCGACATGAATATATCTAACTGGATTTTTTTCCAGTTTGTAGTCTTCTGCGATTTTTCTTCTACATTGTCTCACCTTCTGATGGGCCAGCAAAAGGGAAGCTATGATGAATATAAGAAAGGCTGTGATACAAGGAGGACCCAGAGTGGCAACCTAGTACCACAAGCAGTGGGACATGCAGGCAACAGTGTTTTCTCCCTTACTAAAGCATGGATGGTCCATGGTCTGATGTAGGAAGGTCACCTCATCTTGCGACTGTGAGATGAGATACTGTGTGGTTTGCAACATAGGCTGCAGGTGTGGCATTTTAGACCAGACCACCTGTTTATGCTGAGGAAGGATAAGGTGTCCTCTAGAATGGGCTGTTCAGCATTATTATTCTCCTGAAGGAGAAGCCCTTGCTTTGTATCCCACAAAGCATATTAAAGTGGTTGAATGGAACTGGAGGTGTTCCAGAAATAAAATCTCCTTTCTGCATATGTGTAATCCGTTCTAGGAGTGGTAGCATTAAAATTAGTTAATTAATTAAATGAATCAAGAATACAAAAATACATAGTACACTAGACAGCAGTGCAAAACTCTTACGGCTCTTCCAGATTGATCTTTGAAGCCAGTGTTCTTGCAGTACAGTTCCAGGGGTTTTGTCAGGTTCTGCCAATTGTTGTTTTTATATATACCTGTTCCATTCTTTTGTGGATTAATTGTAGCTATTTCTTAGACCTGCTTAGGGCTCTTCAGAGTTTTTTTTTTAAAACTGAGGCACAAGTAGTTGAGGTGCTCCCATGGTTTGAAGAGCAAATATTTTCCTCTCCGTTTTTTTTTTTTTTGGTAGAATTACAGAGTTATAGTGCAAAAGTGCCATTTCGCTGATGCACTCTAAGTCTAATAGAGGAGAAGGAGGAGATAGTACATTGCTCCAATATGTGTCAGAAAAGAAACTCACTTTAGGGTGTGAATAAAATGCCACAGCTGGTGCTGGGAATTACCAGAGAGTAGCCAGGGAAAACATAAACATTGTTTGGGTAGTTTAACCCTCTGCCCCAAGAACTGAAGCAATAAACACCACAACCTCTTGATAATTTGCTTCATCTGGATTAGCCTTTAACAGGACACCGTGTTTTAAACCCTGCAACGTCAGTGAGCCTAATGCCTGATCTCATGCATTTTTATTCAGTTACTCAGCGCACAAAATGTTGATATAAGAGAAATGTCAGGAGATCCATGAAGTGGTAATGGAAGAAAAAACAAACAAACAGAAAAGTATACTCCAGAACTGGTCCCCTGACCAGTGGGGAGCCTAAGGCAATTTCACCAGTTGAATGGCTGGTAATTCAGTTCTGGAACACCACTTGATATCACCAGGCTGTGCTGAGATCTGATATTTTCTCATTCCCCCTCCCTCCGGAGAGTCCCACATGGCCGTACCTGATTATGCTATTGCAGTGTCCACAGAGTGGAGTTCGGCTGCTGGCTGGGAAGCGTTCAGCCCTTTGAATCGTGCCTCGGGCCACAGCAGGTGCCTGTGAGGAGGCCGGAATTGAAGGAGGTGAATAAGCTGGACCAGAGGCAGTGGGTGGAGGGACTGGAGCGCCCCGTGGCAGGACATGCTTTGTGATGGTGGTGGTACTTTTCCCAGGAGCAAATTTCTGGGAGAACGAGTCATCTGTGACCCAGGGAGGACGGCTTGAAGGCTCAGCTTGGCTCGGAGTGTAAGTATGTACAGGCGCTGGTGCTGGTGCCGGTGCTGGTGCCGGAGCTGGGGCTGTTGTGAGGAAAGAAAACCAACTCTCATTTAAATGTCTTAATTTTTTTACTATTGGAAATCATCGTTATTTACCAGAATCATCTCCTTCAAGTCTCAGCCGCCTTGGATGACCCTAATTAATGGCTAGCCATGTTATCACAAATCAAGTGCCACAGCAAATCCAAGGATATCAGATAATCCCCTGTCTTGGGAATAAACTAAACTATAAAAAGGCGCTATCCAGCTTCTGTTTTTCCTGTGTTTATTAAGGACACTAGCAGTAACACTGCAGTAATTAGGTTTAATGGGGAGGAATGGTCCACAATACATATGAAGAAACATGGTGTCTGGAATGTTACTGCATATATCAGCCTTCCTTCACTAGCTGGGATGATGAGAACTGTAGTCCAGCACACTTGGAGGTGCCAAGCACAGGTAAAGGCTAACATATTTCAGACATGCATTCATTCATTTAAAGACTTCCCCTTCCTATGCGCCTGTGTTCAGAATGTAGAGGCAGCCTATGGAAGGAAACCTAACAATGTCTGTGGACATTTACATGCATTTAGACAATTAGTAATTGAAAAAGGGTGTTGATGGCTTCATTTCAGTTTGATTTTCCATTCTTCCTTTAAGTGGGTTTAAGATTTGTGTTCTGTTGTAACCAACCCATGAATTTTCCCAAAGAGAAACATGCCAGGGCAAATCCTCCCACCCAGCCAGGCTTGCAGTTTGCATGCATATCCTTGCATAGTTCTTTCAAGCAGAGGACAGCTGCAGGGACTCCCTCCTGGAATGGCAAGTATTTTGTCTTCCTTATTATACTGCTTCCTGGCTCTCCTCCCCCACCCCCGCTGTAATATCCCTTTACTTCTATTAAAAGCTCTGGGGTTTGCCTTTCTTCCTCTGCCTCCACCTCTTTCCCCACTGACTTGTTCCAGGTTGTTCCCTTCCAAGACAGCTTATTCACTCCCAGCCTCCCAGTTAGTTTGATCTGATCTGATGGCAGCAATTACAGAACAGCAGTGGTATTGTTTGGTAGCTTGTTGACCTCTCCTTCTCTCAGTCCCCTATTTTTTTACTGATCCATAGGGTTGCTGTTATGGTCCCTCCTGAAATTCAGCTGCCTTTGGAGAATGCCACCATTGTGCAGGGCTCAGATATTGTGCTGCTCCACCATCTTTCAAATACCACAGCTGCTACACCCAGGGTAAAAGAGCCATTGACATTTAACCCTTTGCAGAAGCCAAGTCATTAGGGACCCTTTCTTTCTTCTTGCCTTCTCAACTTCTACAATTCTACTTCTACAATGGTCAGAGAGCCCTTCATTCATAGAAGGTACATTTTAATTACTGTGGTCAAAGATTAAATTGTGTTCAGTTTAAGTTTTCCAGGCTGTTGGCTGTGCAATTTAGAAACAAGTCGTATGATCAGCAGACATTGCAGCTATGAGGTAGTCCTTTTAGGTGGCAGGTGCAGGCATGTGTGAATATGTGCATGGGGATGGCAGAAGCCTCTCTAGCTTTTGGGCTCCCTTTGGGCTCTCCAAACTACTCTGTTTGCTTGGAAAGGTGTGAAGAATACTATCATAACACCATTGCAGAGACTGACCTGCTGATCTGATTGGCTTCTGTATATAGAATGAGTGCGTGTGTTTGCATGTGTGGCATTTTGTCCTTTTTTTCAAATAGCAAACCATCCTGAGTGAATTATACTAGGTACAAACTAGTGTTACCTCACTGGTTCACTCTATCCCAGGGACTACATGCCAGAGAGGTTGCCCGGATGAGCACACAGGCAAAAACGGCCAAGCGACTGAGAACTAGATCAGGCCAGTAAAATCCCCAGTCACGTAGCCCAAGGAAACCTCAAGCTGTGCAAACCCACAAAAAACAAAGGGTCCTTAGCCACAGAGGAGCCAACTTGAGGGGATTAGCGTGTTTTCCCCAAGTTGAGCACTTGTGATTCTGGAAAAATCATGCAAGGCAAGGACCATCTACATAAATTTACTCTACAACCCATTGCAACTGAAGATCCTGAAACACTGGCAACACATCATAAAACCATCATGCAAAACGAGTTGCCATTGTTGAGCATCTTTTCCTTTGCGGTGCCTATTGTTCTCCCTGGGAGAGGATTTGCCCTGGAGGTATGTTCTGCCCTACAAGTAGTCCTAGTTTTTGAGACTTTCTTTGGAGAACTCTCTGCCATGCTAGCAAACCGTCACTCTGTTAGTTGAGTAATCCCCTCAGCCGTTTCTTTGCTGAGTTCCATTTTTGTTTGCTGCTTCCAGGACCATGGACTGCAGGATACGTGCAGTATCACCCCATCTACAATCCCTTGCTATATCCTCTATCCACTTTTCACATCTTTCCTTTCGCAATAGTTCTTGTGTGAGTGAGTGAGTGTGTTGGTGCTTGAGAACCTTTCCATTCAATAAAATCATTTATTTGACACATTTGTCTGGTTTTTGGCTTAGTCTGCCACCATAAAAACTGAGTAAAAAGACTCCGTTAGGTTACTCTGCCTCTTGTATTGCTACTGCTTGTCCACCTTTAAATTCCCCACCCTTCCTGATGTGGAGCACATTGAGGTGTCTCCCAAGGGACCCCCAGAAACCGGGATAACACTAGGGAAATTGCTTCCAGCTTTAGCTAGCCAGTTGTTTCTGGGGTACTCACAAACAGGACACAGTGGCAGTATCTCTCAGTTACAGAATGTTACCAGCACAGGGGCCCTTTCTGCATGGACATCTGTCCCCATGCCGGGACACCATGTCCATGCAGAAAGGGCATGGGACCATGATGACACTTCTGCAAGAAGTCATCACGGTCCTGTCCTTCTCACATGCCAGCCAGTGTAATTGCAGAGTAAATCATTGATGGATTTTCTCTGTCAATGACTCCAATCATGTGACACTCCTGGAGTTATCTGCCATGTGGAAGGGCGGGAAGCCCGATGGAGGTGCTTCCTGCCCCAGTGCAACATGGGAAAGAGCCCAGCTGCACTGTGGAAGGAAGAGGCATGTCCCTCGTGCTCCCTTCCGCAGGGAGACGGTCTGGTGTGGAGGGGAGCATTCCCATCACACTGTCTTCCTGGCAAAGGTGCTGTTGGGATTGCAACTGCAGAGTGATGGGGTAACGTAAGGTGTGGAAAGGGCCAGGGTCTTAAGAGGCATGTTGCCTCTGACTGTGGAAGTTCTATTTATTTATGTTCCTAATCCTCACTTTGACATGGAAAGCCATTGGGTGATCTTAGACAAGTCACATTCTTTCCACCTCAGAGGAAGGCAAAGACAACAAATTTTGCTTAGAAAACTCTCATGATAAGTTTGTCTTAGGGTTACCAACTGTCAGAAGTGGCTAGAAGGCACACTACAACAATCACTCTTGAGATGGACCTTCGTTCCAAGAATTCACATATTCCCTCAGGACTCAGAAGGAGACGGGCTCTCTCTGCTGGAGTTAAGCAGCAGATTGTTGATGGTGCATATTCGCATCATGCACTGCACATCCTACACTGAGCTGACCTTGAGTGTCCCTTTCAGTTTGGAAATTCAATGGTTCTAGGAAAGGTTGAAAAATATACTCCATTGGACTACAACTCATGGAATTACTTAGCCAACATGGGAAGTGATCATGTTGGCTGGAGGATTCTGAGAACTGTAGTCCAAACAGGTAAATTTCCCAGGCTCTAGTTCTACAGGAGTTAACAGCAGAGTCCAGATTTCTAAATGTGAGAGTGACGGGGACTGAATTTGATCCACCTCATCAACGAGCAACATATTTTAGATATCCACCGTGTTTAAATTTGAAAAATGGCCCTGTCCTTCTGTTCTGAACACTAAAATGTCCTTCCTTGTTTGGTTTGGTTTTCCTTCACACACAGTAAGCACCAAAGGTTCCTGCAGTATGTGTGCATCTGTCCCCACCTTAGCTGCGGGCTTTTTTTTTCTAATGCAGAAACAGTAAACAGAGTTTAAAGATCTCTGAACCAAATTCCCCACCACCCAATCAAATTAAGCCCCAGGGCGCTGCTATTTCTGCCTTATTAAGTCAGTCAAAATTAGGGGCAATATTTCATCCCTAATTGTCAAGTTCAAAACCCTCCTACCCCTGGCATTCTGTAGTTAAACATGGTGATTCCTTCTCTAGTTTTCATTATTCAAGAATGTCCGCTGGCTTAATGAAACAGTTATTATTTTTTTGTCTTGCAATATTCTTTATATATGCTCGGGCAGGCACCACCAACCTGGGATCCTTTTGAATGTTGAATTGCAGTTGCCTGAAGCCCCAGGGCAGCATATACTTTCACATATTGTATGAATGCTCCTCAGGGCAGGGGAGCAGGATCAGGGCAAAGAGTGGCACCGCCAATACACACATCTTCATTTCTATGGTTTGAACTGTGCCCCTGAGCATACAGCTGTGGGTGTGTAGGTTCTGGTCTCTCTCTTTATCTCATCCTGCACAGACTGAAAAAGAAAAGGCTCTTGATCATGCAAAGAGAGCCCTCCATGTATAGAGTTCAGGCTTGGGTGCTCTTTTCTTCCTTTTGAAAAGGATCCATGCATGTTAAAGATCACCATCCTAGTCTTGCCACTAGCCTTAATAAAAGCATTTGATCACATTAATTAAAGCATTATAGTACCATAGCACTATACTGTCTTGATGTTAATTATAGAAAAGCCTTACTGATTGTGCACATTGATAATTGCTAACTGAACCTACAGCCTGGTAAGTGTGCCCCTAAAGACAATTTGGACCCCACCCACTTTTGCTAGTTCCCCGGCTGATCAGCTGGGCTGTGTAAGAGAAACACTGCTCCCAGGCTTGCAAAATCATCTGAGGATGGAAAATTTCAAAAGCCTATACCAAAGTTCTGCTCCTGAGACCACAGCTTTCCCACTGCTAGCTGCATGGGGGGGGGGTATATACAAGTTCATATAGCCTCCAGCACTTCCAGCAATAGTGGATGTCCCCCAGATCTATACAAAAATGCCTGTCAATTAATGTATTTGAATGTCTTGAGGTGCCCCAGAGATGGCCTTTCTCTAGTGGTAAATTAAAGAATCTTCCCCTGTACTCAACCAAGCATGTCTGCCTGGCACTTCTTTCTTTTTTGTCCTTAAATTCCAGATTAACTCAGTCCTACTCTCCTGCGCTCTCCAACATTTCTGGTAGCTGTTCCCACCCCTTTCTAATGGGTAGGCTGGTGCATTTTTCTTGCTATCTCACATTCTCACCTTCTATAATGCAGTACTTCTATTTATTTCTACTTTTTTAAAACTGTTTTCATTGTGCTATTTATTCTGAGCTGCCTTGAGGCTTACAGCAAAACTAGGCTCTAAAGGGGAAAAAAGAAAAAGAAAAGAAAAAGAAAGTAAGTCTAGAAATGAGAGGCACTGGATGGTGAAAAATCTGAACAAGAAGAGAAGGCTAAGTTGCTTTTGGCCACAGTCATGTCAATCTTCCTTTTCATCCTAGCTTATGTTACAGTTGATCCTCCATATCCACGGATTCTGCATCCATGGATTCAACCATCTATGGCTTGAAAATATTTTTTAAAAAATAAATGCCAAAAAGCAAACCTTGATTTTGCAGTTTTATATAAGGGATGTCATTTTACTATGCCACTGTATATAATGGGACTTAAGCATCGATGGATGGGGTGGGGGTGGGGGTCTTGGAACCAAACCCTCGTGGATATCTAGGGTCCACTATCTTGTGATACCTCTGTTACTCTGATTAGGACAATGACAACATTTTATTTATGGGTATAAGGGATCTCTTTCTTTAAAATATGGAATACATTGTAGCAGCGCAGGTCAAAATATTGGTCCCTGGACCATTCCTAGTCCTTAAGTCAATGGCTGCTGGTTTCTGACAAGTTTCTAGGAGAGAAAGAAGCCACGGTACCCAATGGGCACAAATCTAGTGCCTGTTCATGGCTCACTGGAAAACAATAACTGCTGCTTCCCCACATCTGATAGCCTGAGAAGTACAGCATTATAGTATTCCAGGGATCATGTCTGGAGCTTCCTCAAATGCTCAACACTCAAGACAGTTGCTTACAAAATGTGAGGCTCCTACTTCTTTCCACATAATGACTTATTCAAGCTATAGCTTGGGAAATCTGCTTGGGAGCAAAGGACTCTTTGGTCCTTAGCTATAAAGGGCTACCTGTTTGGGCTTGAACCACACCTAAGCAACATAAGTTTTGTATCATACTCTATGGAAGATTGTCCTCTATTTGAAGGGCTCTCTGCTCCAAGTCCCATTAAATATAAAGGATTGTAAAGGAGGAAGAGGAAAGACCTTGGAGCTGCTCATCCGTGATGCATATAGGTTACCTGGTAACAGTGTTATAAAATTTATTTTCAAATGGGCGTGCAAGCACGTGCATATATGCACAGCTCAGTTCTGACAGCTGCCTGGAGAATAGTGTTGCTACTGACTGTATGACAAATGCCTTTGTTCCACATTTCAGGGCCCAGTACCCAAACCATGACTACAGAAGACCCTGCAAGGGACACATTTTTGTATCCGTAGGAAGTGCTCTTTCATAGCAGAACTTTCAGCTGGATTGGGTCTATTCTACTATATTTCACATTAGCAGGCTGTTGTTGTTGTCCTTGTTTTGAATCTCATAAACTCTGGATCCCATTAACTCCAAGCATGTATGTGCTGCTGTGTTCAGTGGCTTTGCTCTCAAGGCGTAGGATTATAAATTATAAAATTATATATTGTTTATTCAAATATGATGTGTATGGGATATTTATCTCCATATGCAAAACCTAAAGGGCTGAGTTTATGCAAATAAGAGAATGAACTGTTAGGGGAGGGATGTCACTTAGAATGTTTACCTTTGTTAGAAAATATTTAAAGAAAGCACATCGGTAAGAAGGATTCCATTCCTTCCCATGATAGTTTTCTACTTTCAGAGACCTTTTTTTAGTTTAATATAAGAGGGAATTAAACAAATTGATTAAGTGAAGTCCATCCTGCCACTTCAGCACTCTGCTGCTTCCTTGTCATTTCGTTCTGCTTCATGTAGAGACCAGGACATTGAAATGAAGAACCTATGTCCATTTCTGAGGTGACCTGAGAAACTCATCATCACCTGGGTGCCTGAATGTGTTTGAACTGGCTGGGAGCCAAAACAACAGCCTGAAAATAGTTCTGAGGGTTCTGAGAATATTGAAAACTAGGAAAACGTGCCACCTAGTGACTGGAATTCAAAACTGCACCCCACAACCCTTCAAAAACTGATTTCTGGAAAAGCAATTTGGCTCTAAAAGCACACATATGCAAAGGTTTTTAAAATGTAAATGGCAAGCACCTTAAGGCATTCTCAGAGGACATGGATTGCCTAGAACCATTTCTGTTTGGTTTGAGGCTAGGGTGCAGTACTGAAATGGACTTGGGAACCCTGAAAGCTTGGGGGGAATGCTGCAATATTCTATCTATCCATCTATCTATCTATCTATCTATCTATCTATCTATCTATCTATCTATCCATCCATCCATCCACCTACCATCTCTCTCTCTCTCCATCTACCTATCATCTATCTACCTATCATCTATCTATCTATCCATCCACCCATCCACCTACCATCTCTCCCTCTCCATCTACCTATCATCTATCTATCTATCTATCTATCTATCTATCTATCTATCTATCTATCTATCTATCTATCTATCATATCCATGCACCTGTCAATCTCTCTAAAGGAAATTAAGCAACTATGAAGCAGCATAAGAGCTCTTAGAGGTAACTGGTACCATGATGGGATTGCTGCAATGATTTTGAACAAGGCATCTTACAATATCAATTCTTGAGAGCCATTGCTGGTCAGTGGAGACAGGACTGAGAGAGATGGACCAACAGTCTAGTTTAGAAGAAAGCAGCCTTCTATGTTCTTAATTCTGCCTATTGGAAAATAATGAAGGATCACCTGGGGCAGGGAACTTTGGTCCTGGATGGGATGTGTCTCCTGTCTTTTTTTCAAAGGATCCTTTAAAATGTGTCCAGTAACACTTTCAATGACACATGTAATATATTTGCACTCTACCACTTTTAGTAAAATGTGCATTCATTTGGAATGGTGACTCAGAACTAAGGCCTACTGAATTCAGTAGGATCTATTCCTCTGTAGGTATGTAAGGGGTAGCTGTTTTAAACTCTAATTCTGCAAGATGGAAACAAAAAGCAGAACGTGGAAGAAATGTGGGTTTCCTTTCTCAGGCAAAACTTACAAGGATTTTCAAAGCAATCTCACAAAATTGAAATAAAAGTAGTACTTATTCTCCAGTAGGACTCTGTGTATTGTAATGTCAACATAAACTTTTTGCTTTTGGTAAAAATCAGTGCAGATCTGGGATTTCTGAAAGAACTGAGAAATTCTGAACAAAGCTAAATAGGTTTGATAAGACCAACACAATTTCTCATGATAATTTTTCATATCTCTACATGTATGAAGACTTGCAAGAATATATGAAACCTTAGTGAGATGAAAGGGGAAAAAATAAGCATGTACAAGTAGTTAGGCAGAAAAAACAATCAATCAGAGAAATCCAATCCTTGAAGTTACAGCAGCTGGATGTAAAAGAGGACAACTTGCATGAGGTCTGTTCCTAGGCACTTCGCTCATGCATCTGATGAAGTAGACTTAAATCTACAAAAGCTTATGCTATCAACCTCTTTCTCTCAGTTAGGTCCTCTCTGCAGAACGGTGTCCTCCTGGTATGGAGATGCAAGAGGAGTGGGGCTGCAACAATGCTTCCACATGACATTGTTGCAGTCCCGCTCTTCTTGCGTCTCCAGCCGGCATGATTGCAGGGTATATCATTGATGGAAAAACTCCATCAGTGACACCCGATCGTGCAAGCCTTCCATCACAGCCAGCCATGCAGAAGTGCTGGAAATGCAATCATGTGCTTCCTTCTTCACTGCAGCATGGGAAGAAGGCTGGCTGCAGTGCAGAAGGAAGGGGCATGTCCTTTGCATTCCCCTCCGCAGGAAGCTAGTGAGGTGTGGAGAGGAGTGCTGAGGACATGCTCCCATTCCAGCAGTGGCACTGCCAGGAGGATTGTGACAGGACATCCTGTGGAAAGTGCCTTAGTCCTAAAAGTGCTACAAGATGCCTTTGCATACCGATCCAGACTAATACAGCTGCACCTTTAGTAGTTTAATAGTTTCAACAGTTAGCATATTTGGCAAGCTGCTCCTGCTGAAATCTCTTCTTCTACGTGGCTATTAAAGGTGCTGAATCAGGCACTCCTGTACCTCCAGGCACCTTCCCATGAAGCATGGCTAGGAATGTTCTTAAGAGGAGAGCAAACAATGGGACTTGGAATTTTTTTCAGGCGACAGTTCCCAGGGTAACAGCCTTGTTGGTCTGTGTGCAACAAAACCAACAAGAGAGTCTGTGACAAATCTGTGTACAAACTTTCATGGATGTGGGCTATAGTCCATGAATGCCCATGCCAGTTAAACTGGGCTAGTCTTTAATGTGTAACAAGTCTTTCTGTTATCTTTTTTATTAAAGTACTGCATCTGAATACTGTTAGAAGCCATTCTGCAAGCACAGTATCTTACTTCTATTCTCAGATCTGTTTGCAAAATTTCTCAGGAGCCATCCAAGAGTAAGGTAGTTACAAAAAACATCCCCTCCCTGAATGGGTTTTAGCGTTTTTGATCACAAGCTACACAATCTTTGAGCAGTGGTGAAGGCCAAGATTTGATCTATGCTGACTTACGTTTACCACATGACATTGGCTTTTGTATAAGTGTAGTCAAGCTCGTTTTCCAGATTTCTGGGGTGTTTTTGTAATTGTGTGAACCCAACTCTCACTGTAAAACAGAAAAGGGCGAAATCTGACTTTTCAGATGCTATTGAACTGTAGATGATAGAAGCTACAGCTATAGCCTCTGAGGGAGCATGGGTTGCCTACTCTTGGCTTAGAGTGTAAAAGACAAGGTGGCAGCACTCACAGTGAGAAATTATTCAGAGAGATCCAGTCTTGGAAAATGAAGGCATCTTCAGTCCCAGACATCTCTTTGGAGGATTTCACACTGTTTGCTGTTTTTTCCACATTTTAAAGTTTGCTGTTATTCTGCCCTTGCAACCATTTACCAACTTTCTGCCTGAGCTTCTTTCAGACAAAAATCTAAATCCAGTGCTATTCAAAGGGATCTATTATATGTGACATGGAAACAAATCTGAGTTTTCATTGTAAGGTGCCCTAAGCAGGAAGCCACAGCTAATCTCTACTTCTCTGGCAGGGTAAACACACAGTGGCTACCAAGCAAAGCTTGGAAAGATTTTTTTTTAAACTACACTTCCCAGAATCCCCCCGGCCAGCTTGGTCACCATATTGGTGAGGAGTTTTTGGACCTTTAGTCCAGCCCGCCCTCAAAAAAATCCACCTTTCCCAAACTCTATCATCAATCACTCTATTCCACATTTCCAAGGAGTCTTGTGGATAGTGAAGCAAATATGGTTAGGCATTGTTCAGTGAATGCAATATACCTGAGATTTTTGTATTCATACATTACATCTTTAGGCATTTTGGGTTTTTTTGGTTGTTTGTTTGACTGATTGACTATTACATTTATACCCTGCCTTTCCAATTAGGAGATCAATACATAGGCTGCCTCCTCCCCACTTTGTCTTCATAAGAGCTCTTTGAGGTAAGTCAGGTTTAGAGAAAGTGACTCTGTTATCTCTTACATTCCCATCAAACACTCCAGCTACTGTACCACATGGCAACCAACTTAAAAACATCATATTTGAAATGACTCCCAAATTTAATTCATTGTGGGCCATGATTAGGTAGCATTCCTTACGTTTTGCAGGGTTGTATTGTTAAGTAGCAGCCATAGTGGAGGTGACTCATATACACATAGCGCAATCATATACACATAGCGCAATACTGACTTTCCTTTAAAGTGTGTGTGTGTGTGTATGTATGTATGTATGTTTTTTCTTCTTCCTCTTAGGGACTGAAATCATGTAACCTCCAGACAGCATGTGGCCCCCAAGCTCCTTTTGTGCCTCCTTCCCAGACCTCCCCAGACACATTTCCTCTGTCATGTTTTTGCTCAAAACTGAGAATTGTCCTCTAGGACAGTCAGTGTCCTATACACACTGTTCCCCCAAACCAGGATGCCTCTTCATATCAAAGTGACCCTTCAGGTTCATGTGGAGTGATTAGTGTGGCCACTGGGGGTCTCTAGAGCCAGAAGATGGCTCCTGGACTTAGCCCATCCCTCCTTGCTACTTTAGATATGGTAAAAGGCAGCCCCATTTTAACCACTGAAAACTTTCTTACCTGGCTGATAGACAGAGGGTCTTATGCTGGCAGTGGTGACAACTCTGGGTTTCGAAGCAGGAGCTGGGGCTTCGGTATAGCCTGAGTAAGGAGCTGGGCCATGGGCGACAGGCACTGACGTATAAGTTTGACCTGGACTTCTAAAAAGCAAAGTAAAGCCATGAGCAAATCATTTGTACACCAGAAGATCAAAGCTGATAAAACATCTGGAGAAAGATGGTTTCCATAGCATGTTGTAAGCTACTAGCTGAAAGTTCTATACAAACAGATAAAGAGATTAAATTGTGAAAACTCAGTACATTTAGCCTGCATTGGAACACTTGTGTTTAAAGAATGAGTTACAGGCATTCAATCAATCCATACAGTGTTTACAATATTGGCATGCTTAGTTGTCAAAATCAGCACCCAAGGCTATGCCATTTAGAAGGTTTATATTCCAACAGGACAATATTTATTGTGTCAGATCACAGGAAAAATATTGTCAAATGGATTGCATTTGACTGGGGCATGAATGGCAAACATGGAGTCTTCCAAATGTTATTGGATTGCAGCTTCCATAAACCACCATCATAGGGTCTCCTTGTCAGGACTGAGAGGAGGCACATTTCAACAACATCTGGAAGGCCATATTCCCTCAACTCTGGCCTGGTGAATGTTGCCTATTAACTCACTTAAATAGGAAGCAACATCTGGAGCACATGAAAATTACTTAAAGTAGTTATAAGAAAGTTTTGAAAAACTCATTTCATCTGAACTCTCTTCAGGAGAACAGTTAGGGCAATGAGGAATGGAAAAAAACCCCCCAAAATCTAGAGTAGAGTTTGAATCACATGACATTCTTCCTTCTGTCCACATCATTGACTAATACAGTAAACTAAAAAGTAGCATTCTCACTGCAGAAGGAATTATGTTTTTCCACGTTAAGTCACAACCATAATTTAACACAGTTGTTGAAAAAAGTTAATTACTTTCTTGAGTAATTCATTTTTTTCAACAACTATCTTTTTCTTGGCATTGCTGTAGGATGAACAGAAACAGGGTCCTGGTTCTCTGTCTTCTCATTGCCCATTCTGCCCAGACTGAAGGCACTGGCAGGCACCTTTCAAAAATTCAAAGGAGAGGACGCTTCCAAATAATAAGCCTCAGACTTTTCCTCTCTGCTTGTATCAACACAGCCAGCTACTGGCTCAGAAGTAGCATGTCTTACATCATTTTTCAGCTTTGGCAGCATCAAAAGCACCATTTCTGGTCCATCAAGCACCCCCCTCCATTGCTTAATTCTCTACCAAAAGGTCCAGTGGACCAAGGCAGCAGATTTGAAATGTCAAAGAAATTGTAAGCAATTTAATTTGTTATTATTGTAGGTTTTGTTCCTGAGGATGCAAAGAGGCACTGGAGAATTTTTCTTCCCTGTGTGCCAAAATAACCTGGCTGGCTATGGGTGGTAGCTACCTTGACTTGGATGGGTGGTTGAATGGTAGAAGATGGGTATGTGCAGAATGTCCTTGTTTCTACTGGGCATGACACTTGAATGTGGGCAGGAATGATAGCACCAAATAGGACATGGAAGCCTGCTATTTGGACATCCTTATCTCGGTCAAAGATACTAACGCTAGAACAGTCAGGTTCAAAATGTAACCAAAGAAAACTGGCTATTATTAAAGTCACCCACTGCTTGTATAATGGGACAGATACATTCAGGACGTCATCAGTTAAGACAGAACATAACTGTGACATCCAAAAGTTACTACAGTGTTTTGGAAACTTGAAATTGTATTAAGGATTTCTAGAGCATTTTAGAACACCTAGAATAGCTAATCTGCAGAAACTGACCTATGGTCACGATTCTAGTTCAGAAGGTTATTGGAAATACATATCAACCTTGTTGTTGTATGTCTTCATCAGTTCTGACTTGTGACTTGTGACTTCAAGTCATTTCTGAATTGTGGCTACCTGGACATAAATCTATTATGGGGTTTTGTTGGCAAGATTTTTTCAGAGGTTGTTTGCCATTGCCTTCCTCTGGGCCTGAGAGAGTGTGACTTGCTCAAGGTCATCCATTATGTCTCCATGGTTGAGTAGACATTTGAATCTTGGTCTCCTGGCATCCTCATCCAACACTCAAAAGACTATGCCACACTAACTTATGTTAGTATCCATAGTCTTATTATTGCACAGCTATGTTTTGCCAGTTTTTTTCAAAGGATAGTAAATTAAATTAAATTAAATTAAATCTCTGATATGTTTGAATCTTAAGTATTATTGATTTTTAAAATGTGTTCCAGTGACAAATACTTTCTAAACAGGCACAATGTTTTTCTGAGTTCGCAATATGCACTGCAAATCATTGGATCAAACTATTATTGTTGCAACTGTTACAGAGATAAATGAATTCATTATTTGTTTAAATAAACGTTTCTAGACTGCCTTCTTCACATATCAGCATACACAATGAAAGATTCATCAGAGTGATTTATCAGATCACAGTATATAATTTTTAATGCATAGTAATAATAAATCAGTTAACAAAGTAGACTAGGAGCCTTTCCACACTACAGTGTTACAGTGCTATTATTCCACTTTCAACATTCTATGTAATCCTGGGATTTGCAATTTAGGGAGGAACATTTAGAATTCTCAGCCAGAGAATTCTTTGGCCTCAGTAAACTACAAACCCCAGAATTCCATAGGATGTTGAAAGTGGAATAATAGCAGTATAACAGTGTAGGGTGGAAAGGTTTTACAATATTTTTCTAAGAAAAAACATTGTACTTAAAATTCTAAGTGGAGACAAAAATGACACCATATAAAACCCCAACCTTCCAATATTATAACTTAAAAGAAGAACTCTAGCATTATAAGGAAATTAGAAATACAGATTAGACTTTGTAATAATGAAAACCAGAGGCTCCTGAAAAAAAGAAAAAACACACTGCTTCATTAATAAAAGGTTTTAGCAAAGCTAGGTGAGTCATGAGGCGATATCAGTCAAAATTCCTGCTGTGGAGAGTTAAAACAATTGATGAAATTTGGAAAATATATAGTCTAAGAACTGATTATTTCAAGGAATAGCTCAACATACGCCCTCCCCAAACCATCGTTATTACATTTGTGACAAGTATCAGTAGGTCTAAGAAGCAAGTGCGTCTAAAATTATTAGTCATCAGGAAAAGAAAGCCAACAACAACAAGAAGGCAATTGTTTAGATTAATGTTTCATCAGCTGGCAAATGGAAAGCAATATGCTAGTTATTAGCATCCACATACAGAAGCAATTTATACCTCTTTTTGGACTGGTAGGTGATGGAAGTGGAAGAATGCCGGTTCAAGCTAGAAGAGACAAAAGGTGTTTTTTTTCATGCAAAATCAAACACATCTGAAATTTGGAGTAATCTGCTGTGAAAGAATTGTGCACCTTAGGATTAATAAAGTATGAACAAGCTTTGTTAAATGTAGCAGTAGTTCAGATATGTTAAACTACACGAAATCCATGATTTTCTTCCAAAGCTGTACTTCCAGCTAACACACTGAGTGAAAACTTACCTACTATATTCAGGTTAGGAGGTTCAATGAAGCAGTGCATTTACAGTCAGTGGGTTATTAGTTCAAACAACAGTTGAGATTTTTCAGTTTTGGGATTCTGAGTATACGTGCTTAGTAAATGTGCACACTAAATGTGTTTGGGGGTGAACATAGAGCAAAATAGAGCAGGGAGTGCATCTTGGCTAGATATGAAGGTACTTGACCTTGAATTGGTCTACTCAGTCTCATATACTCTTTGACTTCCATGACCAGTGGATTATAGATTTTGAAGACACAACCTTCCTTCACACATTTCAACCTTGTAATCCAAGCAAAGCTATCCATTCCCCTTGTTTACTCTTGCTATAGAATAGGGTAGGCAGTGTGGCCTGTAGGTCACACATGTTCCCCAGAAACCCCCAGAGATCAAAAACATTTTTGAAAAAAGAAGCAATTAGGTCATGCTTTATCTTCCATAGACCATTTTGAGGCCAGGAGAAGCCTTTCTTCCAATAGGAAATGACTTGTAAGTTGGATTTTGGGTCACTTCCTGTTGAAAAAAATTCCTCTTCTGGAACTAAAATGGCCCAGACCAATCCAGAAACATGTAGAATTGGTCCCCTAAATCCCCTATGGGGCATAGGAGGGAACATTTTTTTTTTCCTGGGGATGTGGCCTTCCAAGGTCTCCAGAGGTGATCCCCTAATCCCAATAGTTAGCCATCTTTATCATAGATCAATCTGTCACAATTTGGACCACAAATGTATTTAAAATGAAGATCAGGTTCACCACAGAAGTTTCTTATAGAGTAATGGTCCCAGAGGAGAGACAGCAAACAAGTGAAACAGCATTCTTCAAAGAAAGGCAGCCAACGACTTGAACCTGAACTGTATCGGCTGGCTGTTATTTGCTGCTGTAAAAAAGATTTTCTTAGTGATTATGGAGAATTTACTACCACCACCACCACCAGCAGCCCTATTTAGCATTTAAATAGTACTTTGTGTACACCATTTCTGGAATTCTTTCCACAATCCTGCAAGAATTGAATGAATTTGATGAATTTGATGGGAAGAACTAGAGACTGAAAAGGAAAACAAAAACAAAAACAAACAAACCTTGAATGTGTGACAAAGAGAAACTTTGCACATCCAAGCAGAAAATCTTGCATGCTTAGCTCTTCAAAGGTGGCTTTGAATTCCTGTATCTTCCTTCATGTTTGTGGGACAGAACTTAAATTGCCATTATTCTTTTCATCACTTGGTCAAATATTATTTGATTGTCCAGGCATTTTAAACTGGTATATTAAGATGATTGATATGAATTGTTTTATGGACCTCCTGGTTTTTGGTGTTGCAGAAAATGATGTTTTATTGTTTCTTTTTATTACATATTATATTAAGAGTTTTTTTTTTTGTTGCATTTCGTACACTACCCTGGTAACACAAGATGAAGGGCAGCATATAAAAGATTTTAAAATAAATAATAATAAATAACAGTTGAGAAGCACTTGATCATTATTATCACCTTACCAGAACTGCAGCAAGGAAATCTATGTAGTTACAGCTGGCTGCTTTTGAGTTAACAATTTATTGCTGGAAATGTCACTACTCACCCCTTTTTATGGCATTTATTTCAAATATAGCTAATAGTGGAGGAAGAAAAATTGGAATGACAAGATTTAAAAAAAAACAAACAGAAAATGATTTATAATACATACTTCCTACTTCTGATTATTGTACTAGTCTGTATCCAATTGGCTTCAACGCCTCTGCAGAATCAGGTGTTTCCACACTATTTGCTGAACATGTGGGGAGGGAAAGAGATTTTAAAGCACTTTTAACTTATCTTTTTGTTTTGGATGTACAGCTTCAATTAAATAAAGCTTCTTTACAAACAGAAATGTAGAAATGTCTTTGATGTTCTCCAAGACATGGTTCTTTCTCTCACCTTCTTTCCTTTTAATTCTCTTTGCTGTCACATTGCACAAAACAAAGCAAATGGACAAAGCAAACAGGCACCGAGTATTACCTTTGGCAAGTGGATGAGATGGACTCGTGCACCGCTGAAGTAGCCATGGCCGATGACAGGCTCATCTGATGGGCAGCACTGTGAGCAGCAGTAGCGGGTTGACTGGATGAAGCAGGCGGCATAGCAGAAGGGGCACAGCTGGTAGACACTGGTGCATGCTCAACAGGGGTACTAATTAAAGTTAAATTGGATAAAACAAGGGGCATCTTTAAAAGCTGTGTGTTTACAGGCCACAACCATTTTGTCTGGGCACAAAAAGATAACGTACAAAGACATAAGCAAAATTACTAGAGTAATTTTGAAGCGGAGCTTAAAGCATAAGTGTTGACATTTGTTAGGCTTTGGCCACAGTTAGAGATAAGATGAAATTCTTGAGACTAGATCCCTTTGCACACAGTTTTATATGTGCAAGCAAACAATTTCATAAAGAAAGGTTAACATGAATGAACAGATGGTACACGGGGCATATCAACAGCTGCCCTGGTGGGAAAAAAACAAACGCCAGCAATAATAACCAGGCAAATAGCAGTAAAGAGATTGAGGGCCCATATCATTCTTTCACACTCTTTCAGAACTGACTACTTTTGAGTGTTTTGAAGAAGAATCATACACAAAATGTGACAAGATTTGAAAGGAATGATGAGCGAAAGGACTAACAGAAAGCCAACAGATTCCAAACTTCTTCTTTTTCACCTCTCTTTCACTGCCACCACTTCACTGTAGCCAAGCTCTTACCTGCAAATGCTTCCTCAAACACACAGGAATTGGCAAATGGAGGTACCTCATACATCTTATTTACTCCTGCTCAGTTCCCTATGTATCCTCCCACTGGAACCTGCACTAAAGTTCAACATATGTATCATCCAGTTTACAAAAAGAGTGATCCATATTCTTTTGTTTTTTTAATCCAATTTACAATAACCTTCCTCTAAGGTAGGTTTCAGAACCATGGTATTGTTCAGATGTTGTTGGATAACAAGTCCCAGCAGACTTATTTAGCATCGCAAACAGCCAGAAATGGTGGGAGCTGCACATTAATGCTGTTAAATGGAATTTGTAGCAACAATGGCATAAGAGAGACAACATATGTGCAAGAAGCCACACTCCCCTTCATGCTATCCTATTGGATCTTTTGCTCCTGAGACAACCTGCGGGGTTATGAATGGAGCTACACATAAATCTAATGAGAAAAGTGAACTTTTAGTTGTTTAACCCCCCTCAGCTTCCCTACACTAGTGGTCTTTTTAAAAAAACACTTCAAAATCAGGGATCTTACAATCTAATCAGGGATCCAATCAGGGATCTTACAATGCACACATCAACATCACAGTCCAATATACTGTATTTGGTTTTGCTATGTGATGGCACCACAGAAGTCTAAAGAAGCTCTCCCATTGCCTTTATTCTGAATGTGAAGAATGGGAATGAATCCTCATGGGGTAGTAATCAGATGACATATATTTTGTTCTGCTGCACTGGCAATTAAATGATCCACCAACATTGCACAGCAAAGCTAGGCTGTAATCGTGCACAGATATGCATGATTAGTTGGGGCAGAATATGGATAGCTACATTATTTTAAATCTCTTCCTTTAAATAACATTTTAGATATACAGCTTACCATAGCTTCCAAAAACCTATCATAAGCCATTTCCACACTAGACTGTTATAGCGCTATTATTCCACTTGCAACGTCCTATGGAATCCTGGGGTTTACAGTTTTGGGAGGGGCCAGCTGGCCTCTCCCGAAACTGCAAACCCAGGATTCCATAGGATGTTGCAAGTGGAATAATAGTGCTATAACAGTCTAATGTGGAAATGGCCATAGTTACAATTTTTATTTTTTTCACAAACAATATTTCCATTATTTTCAAATATAACTTTTTTTCACTTAGTACCATATTTTCATATACATTAGATATATTCACCATGAGCTAAGGGCTTGATCAATAAGTTATATAGATTAACATCACAGATGAGCAATTCACAGCCACAGGACCAAATCAAGCCTCATAAAAGTACCATCTGGTTCTCCAATTGCCAACAGAGAGGAAAGACAGGCATGCAAAGGAAAATGCAACTGCAGACATGATGTTAACTAGTAATGCATTTGAAAGAGTGGTGGTAGGATTTCTGGCCATCTTTTCCTCCAAGAAGCCCACAAGTAAGTCTAAGTGCTCACTGGGATTTTATAGTTATAGCCTAGGACATTTTCCCCAATATGATCAAAACAGCTCCAGATCACAGCATGGCCTCTGAATCAACGAGACCCTAACACTTCTTTCAGGAAATCTTTCCTGCAGCAACTCTCTGCCACAGAATACCAGCATCTTCCAAAGGGTTTTTTTTGAGAATAGCTTTCAACCTTTGATCCTCCAGATATTTTGGAATTCAGCATCCAGAAATCCTAGCCAACATGGCCAATGGACAAGCATTTGGGAACTGGTTCTCCTAACAGGACCATAGGTTAAGAGCCACTATTTTAGATCACAATTGTTTGTAGGAGTAAGGGTGGGGTGAGAAAGAAGGGAGAAGGGGGAGAGAAAGAGAGAGCAGTAGAAGAAATAGTGTGGAAATCACAGAGTAGCCACAGAAATTGCTTTCAAATCCCTCCAGCTAAAGGAGTTGAAATATTACTCCAAGATGATAACTCTCTTTGAGCACATACTAAATAAACTGCCCAGTATTACCCTTGAGTTTATTTCTATGTACTAATTGATTGTGCTGAATAATTGTTTTATGTACGAAGGATCTATCAAAACTGTAGAGTGATATTCCAGAAAAAGTGCACAAAAACAAACACACACCCTACTGAGTGAAGGGCGTTATTTTTGAACAATTCTTTCCCTGTTTTATAGAAAGTACAATCTTTATCACTCACCTGGTGTGTCCATTTTAAAAGAAACACACTGTGGTTAGCAAATGCTACCCTGCATATAGGGCTGAGATGTTCTGTGGCATTTTAAATTCTAAGTGCACACACATGGATACAACCAAGGTCAGAATTCAAATGCTATAACTAGCTGAGCATCAGAAATCTGTATTAGAAACTTTGGGTGACCAATAGGCAACTACAAAACCAGAATAAAACTACTCTTTTCACAGTAATAAAGCAGTATTATAGCAATTATATTATTAATAATATTTTGTAATTTGCATGACACAATACATATACTAACATAAAACCTAATGCAATAATTTAATGTCTTACTTGGCAGATGTAAACAGTTCTGCTGTCCTTCAGTGGCAACCAGATGCCGTACTTGCACAGACAAAAACCTTGAGAATCAGATGTCTGGGTTCCCCCTACCATCAGCTTTTGTCTATAAGTAGTCCAGTTTACATATAAATAACCATTGTTTTATGGCCGCAACACCAATTGATGACCTCTGTGTGTGAGTGAACCATCACAGATCTAATGCCAGAGATTTTTGGAATCAGCAAACTTTTCCTCAGTTCCAAGTGTTTTCAGTGGAACATAACATAGACTGCAACCTATCAAGTACTGTATAACTGAGAAATGAGAAATCATTTAATATGCAAGCTTGTTTGAACCAGGCAAATACTTTGGATCATCCTTTCAGTTTATTAGTTTTACTAGGTTTCAGATTTATAAGGGGAAATCTAAGCCTTTAAACATATAGCATCATACAGATGAACACAATACAGATGAAATACCATTCAGGGTAACACCACACAGATGAAATACACACACAGGCCATGGAAAAGCTTTGATTCATTCTTATAAAGCATGAAACAATCCAGCATATGTTAAGATGGCAAAATGGTTTTTAAAACTGTTTTAAAAACACACAAAACCCACACTAAAACATTTAAGCAGTAAGTAGATAGCACACTGCTCACATGGAAAATAACACCTGGTCAAAGTGTGGTTCTTTGCAAAAGAACATACAATGAAAATTGTGGTTACTCTCCTTTAGGAAATGCACAAGAACACCTGCACCTTGATAAGACAAGAAATGCACCTGCATCTTGAATAGAATTTGAATCTGGCAAACACTGGCACACATGAACTGCAGGATGCATGTTGATCTGGACCTAATTTGGAGATGCTTTTGATCTTTGCTGCTGAATTTTATTTCAGTAGAATTTACTCCAAGGTACATATGCATGTAAGAATGACAGTTTCTGTGTGTAATAGATTAGAATAAATTCTGAACTTGATTGCCAGAACTGGATACAGTTTCAGTGTGCAATGACTTCATTAAGGATACTTTTTACCTTTCTAAAGATTTCCACATTGATGAAATAATTTCTTGCAGCTATGGGAAATGTAAACACATACCTGGTACTCCCATACTCTGTGCTGCAAACTCCATTTTCTTTCACAGAAAGAGTAGGGATATCAGACTTTGCTTATTTTATCCTTGCATACAAAAATGAAAAATTTCAAATGTTTCAAATGTTTACTCCCTGCTGGGTAAAATTATGACTTTTGTTTTTGTACAAAAAAAGCTTGTTTGTACAAATTGCAATGTTATTTTTGCAAAAAAAAAAAAAAATTGGGGTCCCCCCCAAAATACAACTTTTTGTCCTTGCTGATAGTGGCAAAAATTTTCCTAATCTATCCATTCTCTTACAAGGATGAAAAAAAAAATTCTTGTTGTGGGGGTTGCCTTGACTCACTGAGATATTTTCCTCATCAAGGACCAGAAAGTTTGAAAGTATTCTTTATATCTCGACGCAGATGCTTTATGGATATACCAGAGCAGATTGAAGTCCTAGTCTCCATTTGTCCTTGTACCTAAAACTTTGTTGTTGTTGTTGTTGTTTGCCTTCAAGCCATTTCCAACTTATGACATCCTTAAGACAAACCTATCATGGGGCAAGATTTGTTCAGAAGGGGTTCACCCTTGCCTTCTTCTGAAGTTGAGTGTGACTTGCCTAAGATTATTCAGTGGGTTTCCGTGGCTGAGCAGGGACCTGAACCCTGTTCTCCAGAGTCACAGTCCAACACTCAAACCAGTACACCAAACTGTCTCTCATGCCTAAAATCTGCTTTCAAAGAATGAATTACAGTGACTGATATTTGTTTTGTTCGTACTGAGTAATCTGAAGGTCTGATTCACAGAACCATAAAAATGGAGGGGGCATTGCAGGCCATCTCATACAAACTGCTGCTTAAGGCAGAAAACAATCTAGAGGAAGAGAATCCTGAGCACATGGTTCTCCAGCTATGTTTGAAGATCTCCAGTAATGGTTTCCAGACTTCACTATCCCTCTAGATAATTAATTTTGTTGTTGACATAGCCTTATTGTCAAGAAACCCCTCCTAATATTAAAACAAAATTCGCCTTGTGGTAACCTAAATCCATTAGTTCTTGTCCTGTCCTGTGTGGCAGGAGAGAACAAATTTTCATCCTTATCTATGTGACAGCTCTTCATGCGTTTTAGTTTCATCAGGATAGGAATATCCAATTCCATAGTCAGTTATAGCAAGCAGCTTTAGTCAGCTATAATCGTTTATCACAGAAAATAACTGACAATCATGTGAGGTGTTACTTCAGGGCTATCACATATTTACCACCTGTAAATGCACCTTCAAACAGGAAGGTACTTTAGTTAAAAATATTAATACTATAAATACTATCATTGGTGAACCTCCTTACCTGAAAATGTGAGGAAAGCTGCATTGCACTGTCCCACCCCCTGATGTTACATGCATTATGTAGTCTGCTTTTTCTACAGGATTCATAGCTATAGTGTGAAAATCTGTAGAAGGGAACTCTGCCCAAATATAGCTGTAAGTGTGTATACCTTTCATCTATAGACGATTGCTCAGTTTCAAGGAACAGATGTATGCTGTGAGGATCCACTCTGTACACAACATACAAGCAGGTTCAGTAATGCCCAAATAGATATATATTATATGTACATCTTCCTCTCTTCTCTCTCTCTCTCTCTCTCTCTCTCTCTGTGTCTTTAAACATTAATCTGTTCCATCCATAGTTAGAAGATGTTATTACAAACCCATAGCAAAGAACCAAACAAGGTCAGTCATGGAGTTATATGGTGCAATGTACCTTTGGTTACTGGATGAAGAAAGAGAGACTGTCTGGCTAGCACTGGTGTGGCTGGCCTCCCTCTGACTTGTACCTGTTCCAAATCTCACAGAACTTTTGGAGGCCATTGCTTTGGTTCTGTCAATGTTGGCATTTGTGTTGCAAGACTTAGAAGGATGCCAAACACTTGACGTCACATACTGTGCCTCATGAGCTGTACCTGCAGGGCTGGGTAACAGAGATTATAATGGTGTATGGTACAAGACAGAGATATATATAATTTTTTTTTAACCACATCTATGACTATTATGATCCTGGTGGTGGAAGCAGAGTGTCAAAAACTAGCTAGGAAAGCAGCTGGCACATTAAGCACATAGATCTACATGCTCACTACATCTAGACTACATCTAGACTGATTGAAAATTCCCAGATTTTGTTCCTGTTCTTCCTGATTTTATACTGGGCTAAAATAAACCAACCTGGAGAACTGGTATAAAAAGTCTCTAATTGTTCTGAGAGATGACAGAAAATTCTGGGATAAATAAAACATGCATGGATCTCCAAAATAAAATTGGAAAGAGCAGGAACAAAATCTGGGACTTTCTGATTTTTTAATCAGTCTGGCTGCATCCTTTATCTACTATAGGATGCCGTGCTTTTCATTTTCTTGTCTTTTGCTGTGATCCAGAAGCAAGCTTCAGCATATGCAGGCAATGAGGACGTACACTGATATTGGCAACCTCAATGAACTTCAACATTGCTTTGCTCATCCAGATCCCACTTTTAAAAAACATAAATCTTCATCTTCATCTAGGGCCACCAGTTTCTGTGTACAACTTATTGCATGGGAATAGGACTGGATCAGTGCTCCCATTTCCAGGTGCTAGGAACTGTATTTAAGGAGGCAACCCAGCAGCATCCATTGCCACTCGAGCTTTATTAACTTCCATGTTGTGGGGTGACGGGGGAAATTGCTTAATTAATTTCTTCTTAAATTTGAAAAAAGTCTGAAAATGCAAAGATATGTTAGGTGTCCAAGTGAAGCTCTGATAATGAAAAACATTTTTCCTTATTTGTACTGTCAGAGAAGAAATTCACAGCAGCAGAACTCATCCTTTATAAGCTTACTTTAGAGTTATTTGTGTTACTATTGTGGATTCACATATTGTTATATTTGAGAACATGCCATTTTTCAGTGGCACAAAATGTTTATTAGTTGAATCCACAGAAGTGAGATGAAAAATAAAAATAACTGTTTGCTCAGTTCCAGTGGCCGTGCCGACTGGGGATAATGGGACTCCATTATGTCCGGACAGTGCCTGGTTGGGGAAACTAGTATGCCCACTATCATATTAGGAAGGTTCTACAGAAAAATATCATCCATCCCTTGTTCATGATGTTCTGCAAGCTCTTGACCAAACCCTTGAGCAAACAGAAGAACATCTTTGGAATTAGTTTCCATTTTCTCACACAAAGTTGAAACAGCTTTTCCATGAACAGAAGATGGCTTCTGCTTGTTAGAAATACACCTTTGGATCCGAGCCACAACTCAGGAATTTACGCTTCAGCCAAACTGGGATGTCCAATACTGAAAAGCAAGATTATGCTGTAGAGAATAATTGTGAGATACAAATGGAAGATACATGTGCCAAATGTGGTTAAATTCCACAATAGCAGCCAAATTAATTGCACTTCAGCAGCAATGCACAATTTAACAAAGAGTGAAATGGTGAAATGGATGTAGGCAATCCTATTACCTAGATTTTACTTGATGTAATTTTGGAATAGAATTTGTAAATCAGTATTAAAGGAGAATCATCTTATTACCTGGCCTTTTTTTTTTTTTTTGAAAGGGGTAAATGAAAAACATAAAACTGTATCTATAGTACAGTAGTCAAGCTGAATTATGTTTGAAATTCTGATAGCCATCCTGATGGAAACAGAGATTCATCTAGACCTCAACATTCTAAAGGTACAGACACCTTTACATACGTAACAGAAAAGTTCAAGCAAATTTAACCAGCAACAATCATCATCAGTATGTATTGTCAAGGAACTCATAAATCAAATGTCCTTCAGTCCAGGATGAAAGTAGGTGTGTTTAAACTCCAGTGATCAGTGGGAGTAAAAAGCACATAATTATTCCCTAGAGGTCATCATTATGAATCTGAGGGTAGACTATGATTGAAGTGAGCTTCTGTAACAAATAGAGGTGTCAAATATACAACACACATTACCTGTTTCCAGACGATTCAGCAACATTTTTCTTGCCACTGTGGAAGGAGGGGAATACAATATGAACAAAATCAACAAATTTTCCCATGGTGAGGGAAGTATTGATCTGTGCAAAAATGCATGGCCAGTTTGAGGAACTGACAAAGCAGAGGCCTTGCTGGTATCCTCCACACACAGAAGAGGGACTGATTAAGAATGTCTGAGGAAGCAAGTTAAAACACAGCACTGTGTTTGTTCCACACAGTCATAAGCCCAATTCTTACTGAAGTGGTGGTACATTTGTGTCTGACTGTCCTACTTCTGATAGAAAGTGGAATCTCACATGCTTCAGAGCTTCTCCATAAAATTAACAGAGATGCTTAGGTTAATTCATTTACTTAGAAAGCTGGCATTTCAGGAAGAAAACTAGGCTTAATTAGCATCTATCTGCTTTCACAGTTCGTTTTCTACATGGAAGGCTGATTTTTTTTATTTACATAAAAAAATCAATCATTCAAGTCCCCATCTTCAGTAGAAGATAGCATAGCACAAAAAGCTACAGTACACAGTGCACTGAAATTTACAGTGCAATCAAGGAAGGGAAAGGAAGAAGAAATGACAAATAAGGAGAGAGATTCTGTAATCTTTTGGGCATGTGGTGGCAGGATGGAGGTATATGGGTAGGTGCCTTTTTTCTAGGGGTGTGTTCTTTTGTTCCATATTGCTTTCAGTGGAAGGGAACTAACTTTAGGGCTGGCAGAGTTCCTCCCACCTCATGTGTGTGGTAGCACATTAGGAGAATGAATGCTTATCCTAATCATTTCTTTGTCACCATCTAGCATTTTCCTACTGTGCTTCCCATTTTCCAGCACTGGAATAATGATAGTAATCCATATAAAGCCAAACTCTAGCTATCAGGTGGTGAACAACAGAACAAGACATTGCTCCTAGTCAGGCAGTACATAAAGTCTTGGAATCCAGATAGTGAATGTTTTGTTTGCTGCTCATGATACTATATTTAATCATCCAAGTAACCTCAAAGTGTTGGAAATCCAAGTGCTTCATAGATGTAAGCACAACATTTTCATTTTTTAAACATGTAGGTAAAGAATGGGCAACTGCCAAAGGGTGAAGGACCACATTGACCTCTATGGAACCACTGCGCCACTGTGGCCCTTTCCGCATCTTACCTTCTCGTGGTGTTGGGGCACAGGGATTGCGCGAGCAGCCTCTTGTGAGAGGCTCTCGCATCCCTGCTGCTTTGCCTCCACAGCCACTGACTAAAGGAAGAGGGCTCCTCCTCTTCCTTCTGCAGCTCAGCCTGGGATTTTCCCAGGCTGTGCTGGGCCAGGAAGTGCAAGCACCGTGGCTTGCACTTTTCAGCTACAAGCCGAAAATGAAATAGTGTGCAATCGGCGCCTGCCGGCCCTGGCAGCATCATGCAATTGCAAGGATGTCATGTGGACCACTCCTCACAATTGCGTGATGATCCAGAGGCCCTTTTACATGGCGAATGCCGTGCGAAAAGGGCCTGTATCTCACACCTTTGGTTTTTTAAAAAATACACACGGGAAGTGGAAGAGACTTTTTTTGTTACACATTTGGCATGTCTCTGGGTTATTTTACACTGAGGAGAGGGCTTTATGTAACAAGAAAGTAAACCAGAGTTGAACTTCCAGTTTCCTTATTAAATAAAGCCCTCATCTCAGCCTAAAATAACCCATGGAGAAAGGTCCAAAGCATGAAAGAACTGACCTTCCCTATCCACTAAAGGTATCAGGGTTGTTTTGAATTTTTTTTTCAAAAAATTTGAAAAAATGGGGGGGGCAGGGACTCTGAGGAGGGAGTTGTATGCAGCTCATGGGCAGCATTTTACTTATGCCTGATTTAGATCTCTAGTTTCAAAAACTGCCATTTTTAAAAAAAAACAGAAATGATCTTCTTTTAACCAGAAAATACTCTTTTGCAAAACCCAGGACTAAAAACAATTCTTGAGCTGCCAAGATAGTAGAACACAAGAGGTATTTCTTCTCATGTGAAAATCTTTAAAAACTGCATAGTTTTCTTGGACTATTCACACTTTGGGACTTACCCTATGCAAAATTCACACACCCCTTTTTTGTGCGGAAAACAGCATTATCTGTATAAGAAACAGTATTTTCATTCAACTAGGACACAGTTACCACTGACTTCCAAATTATGGGGTCCTTCCCAAATTTCTCATTTTTCCTTAGGAATAAAATTAGAAATAAAGCTGCTGTTTGGGAGCTTTAATGCAAACAGTAAAATGCATGACAATTTCAGTCCCTTTTCGCATGGTATTTGCCATATGAAAGGGCGCCTGGAGCATCGCGTGATTGCGAGAAGCGATCTGCACAATGCACATACAATCGCTCAATGCTCCAGAGTAGGGCAGGCACCACTCGTGCACTTTTTCATTTTCAGCTTTCAGCTGAAAATGGTGCACAATCGCGCATTGCTCCAGGGCCCTGAGCGCACTTGCCATGCGTGCGGAGCCTCCAGAGTCGCGGTGGTCGCATTTCCTGCCCCAGCACAGCCCAGGCTGCACTGTGGAAGGAAGAGGTAGGGCTCTCACGCTACCTGCTCAGCAGCGGGCAGCTTATGCGGAGCTGAAGCAGTGGAGACACAAGAGCCTCTCGCTGGACGCTGGTTGTGTGATTCCCACACCCCAGCGCAGCGCCAAAAAAGGTAAGCTGCGGAAGGGGCCTCAGTTTGGGGTATGATTCCACCAAAGCTAAGCAGGACAAAAAATTCTCAGAATTTCAAAAATGTTGAAACTTTTCACTCTGCCCATTAGCTATGCATTTGTATTTTGCATCCTGTTGGGAAAATTCCCATTCTAGCATAGGAAGTACTCATGTTTCACGAAAACAGGGAATTTATTAATGTTTGACAATATTAACTTCTTCATCAGGACTACTTTTGAAATGGGTTGGGATTTGTGTTCAAGGCAGACATATCAACCAGGCCCAGACCTTTGAGATTGAAAATTTGAGACCAAAATACACCTTCTTTGTTGTAGAGCTACAATAAACTACATGGAATATAGTTTATTATGGACATGCCAAATATTGATTCATTTGCAAGGTCTCATACAGAAAAGTGGTCAGACTAAAATAGGTGCTTAGTGGTGAGAGTGTATGTTAGAAAATGTAGTCTGTGAATAAAAAGGAATGTTAAAATAATATAATGAAAACCAAAGGGCATGCAAATACTAAAGTATCACACCCATTCAGCTTGAAAAATATGAAGCATAGTTTATTTTTAATATAGCCAAATTTACAGCAAATAGAGCAAATGATCCAGACCAAAGACAAGACCAAAGATTAGGCTTCTAGCAGCATTAGGCCTCTATAGTTATTGTAAAAGGAAAAAAAAAACACCTTGTAGGCTATAGCAAGCCTATCTAGATTCAGTTCATCTACCCATTTCTCCTAATCCAAGGAGATATATATATATATAATATGGTATTACCCAGTGGTAAGGGCCATATGGAACTAGTTCCAATATGAGCACCAGCCTTTCACAGATGATTTTTTGAGCCTTGCTGACCCTTGATTTGAATTCAGAGTTCTGGTGAATGGAACTCTACTCACAGAATGCTTTTTCTGGAGCAAATTTCTCCCCCGCCCTAATTTGTCTTTATCTTGCAACTGAAAAGCTGCTCCAGAAGGGCAGACACCCATTTATAACTTGTGCTTGGAAAAATTACTTCTTTTACTACAATACCTAGAATCCCCCATACAGGTCATACTAGCTGGGAGATTCTAGGAGGTGTAGGGGAAAAAAGTAAGTTTTCCAAAGAGACGTGATTCTTTGCTAATTTGATATTTAAGGAAGTGATGAGTAACTTTTGCAATTTTCTTCCCACTACAAGAATGCCTTTGAAACCTATGAGTTTCAAAGGTAATTCAAAGACTTATTCTATGCAAAATTCAAATGTTGGCTTTTTGTGCAGAAAATAGCATTTTCTGCATATTTCTTGGGCAGAAAATCTACTTTCCATGCAAAACAAAAGACAAAAACTAAACAAAAATTCCACATATGAATTCTGAGCAGAATAAGTTCCAAACTGTGCATATTCTCACCTGTAAAAGCCTTTACCTATCAGCGTTTTCTAACACTCAGGAAACATATTCTTCAAGTATTTTGCAAATATTTTAAAATATTCTTTCTATTCTTAAGCTCTGTCCAGGACACAGAGGGAGATGATACAAAGATTAAATATTAAAAATATTAAAAATATTCCTTTCTTCACTCAGAAGGAGCCTCTCCTGGATCTTAGTTCATTCCTCAAATTTTATTTGCATAAAGAACACTCCTGACAGACCAGACTAAGTAAATAAGACTGCCGCTTATTTACTAGCTGGTATTTTACCACAGTGTGCATGTTACCACCAGACCTCTGTTAAATACACCCACATCCCTTACTACAACATAATGAGTGAATACAGATTACCACTTAGCAAGGAATAAATTATCATGTCACAATGTAGTCGTTTTCAATGACATAACTGTGTTGGTCTATTCAAATATAGAAACAAAAAGGGTGACAGGAGGGGGAAGAAGCATAATATTTAGGCCATTTCCACACTACAGTGTTATAGGCCCTTCCCTAAACTTCAAACCCCTGGATTCCATAGGATGCTGAAAATGGAATAATAGCACTATAACAATGTAGTGTGGAAATGGCTTTAGACTGACTTATTGCAGCATGAGCTTCCCTGGATTTCAAACCACTTTTTCAGATGCACTGATGGAAAACATTATGTATCCTAATACATTCTGATCTCACCCCCAGAACCACGTAACTGTCCTAATAAACCTGGGTGTTTTATATTGTTCTCCATTAGTGCATCTGAAGAAGTGGATTGGACTCTACAAAACCTCCTGCTGAAATAAATCAGTTAGCCTTAAATGTGCTGCTACATTCATTTTTTCCTCCCTCATGTTTTCCTTTTAATCATACCATAATAACTTACAGCTAGCATGGTATAGTGGTTTGAATGTTGGAATAGGACTCTGGGAGCCCAGATTTCATATTCCTGTTCAGTCATGGAAACCCACTGGATGAACTTGTAACAAGAGCCCTGGTGGCGCAGTGGTTAAATGCCAGTACTGCAAGCCATAAGGTTGTAAGTTCGATCCTGCCGGGCTCCAAGGTTGACTCAGCCTTCCATCCTTTCACAGGTCAGTAAAATGAGTACCCAGCTTGTTGGGGGCATGTATAGAAATGTTTCGAAATACATGCTATTTGTAAGTTGTTCGCCGCCTCGATCCATATGGAGAGGCGGGATACAAATAAATAATAATAATAATAATAATAATAATAATAATAATAATAATAATAATAATAAGTAACACTCTATCAGCCTCAAAGGAAGGCAATGCCAAACCTCAGCTGCATAAATCCTGCCAAAAAAAAACCTATTACAGGGTTACTATAAATTGGAGTCAACTTGAAGATGCGTAGCATGATGTTAACTGCTCTGTATGCTAGTTGTCTAAGGCCCTTTCCGCACTGAGGCTTCTAGCGCAAGCGGGGGAGGCCGGCAAGCGCAAGAAGGCTCGTTCGGGAGGCTGCCGCTTCCCCCTCCTTCCTTCCGCAGGCGAAGGAACCAGCGGGGAAGCGGCACCGAAGGAGGGTTGCCGCGCAAGCCGCCCTCCCCCCATGCAAAGCGGGAGACCTCGCGCCGGATTCCCCCCCCGCGCGCGCGTGAAGCGGGTGGCGTCGCGCCGGATTCCTCCCCCCGCGCGCGCCGGATTCCCCCCGCATGCGCCGGATCCCCCCGCACGCCGGATCCCCCCACGCGCGCCGGATTCCTCCCCCCGCGCACGCAAAGCGGGTGGTGTTGCGTCCCCCCGCGCGCGTGCGCGCGAAGTGGGCGTCGCGTCCGTCGCGCTACCTCCCCACCCCGCTCCTTCCTTCCGCAGGGGCGGAGGGAAGGAAGCGCGACCCGGCCAGCTCCCAGAGGCTCCGCACGAAAGGTAAGTACGGGTGGACGCCGGGAGCGTTGCGCGAGCGCGGGGTAATTTTCGCTTGGACGCGAAAATTAAAAAACCCGCGCTCGCGCCGCTTCAGCCCCGTGAGCCGGGCGGAAGTGGGAGTGCGTCGTGCGGAGCGACGCTCCCACTCCCGCGAGGCTCACGGGGCTGTCGCGCGAGCAAAGGCCCGTGCGAAAAGGGCCTAAGTTATCCCACCAAATTAAGGACAATTTTACCATACAATATTCAGTTTCTGTTAAAGGAAGCAGGTGACTGGTATAATTCCTTGAAGAGTATCATTATGCAGGTGACCAGATCATTGAGGTTGTTATTGTTGTAGTATGCCTTCTACTAATTTCCAACTTATGGAGATCCTAAGGCAAACCTATCACAGGGTTTTTTGGGGCTGAGAGTGTGTGACACACCCAAGGTCACCCAGTGGATTTCCATGACCAAGCAGTCATAATTCATCACTTGTCTGTATTCACACACCATCTTGCAAAGGGGAAAAGTGGCCATTTGAATCCTGTCTAAAGCATTCACTCAAGTTTCTGAATCAAGGGAGTTACTGAATGATGACGGCAGGGGAGTTGTGACAATTTAAATGAAAGAGAATGATATGAAACAATAAAGGAAAAAAAATAAAGTTTCTTATAGCAGCATCGAAGAAGAAGAAGGGATACAGGTTTGTGTGAGTAAGGAACAATCAGTGCAGATCTCAACAAGCTGTTTTGAATTCTAAACAACTGTCTGGTTCAAAATAATTTTTCTTGTTGCCCTAGCAATGTGCCATATTACACAGTCTAGTCTGCATCTATGAACAAATGGAAGGAAGCAAAGTTTCTGACTACACCCCAGCTGGTCAGGCCAGAAGGAAGAGAACTACTGGAGACATCCAGGGCCATTTGATAATCACATGTTCATCACTGATGACCAAGGCATAAAGTAATAACTTACATATGCAAATGAGCCATGACAAACCAATCACTATAGGCAGAACTTTTGTAGCATCTCAAAGTCCTTCTCAACAGAGCCAGTTCACACATTGAACATACCATCAGAGTTAACATACACTGAACAATCAAGCAATGCACTTGCATGTGTGAATCAGCCCTTTTTGGCAACAGGTTGCCTACATGCTATAGTCCATACCATCTCTTTTCTGTTTTAATAAGGACTGATCTATCCTTGGTTGTTTATCTGGACTACAATTTGGAAAGTGGAGGAAGAGTCTAACCAATATATGAAATTCATTCTGGATCTGAGGCTACCAGCTGGCATCTTCATTGCACTTATCATGGCATCTGATCTTAGACTAAAGAAATCTAGAACACAGTAGGTCAAACTATTGTTGTTAAATTTAGCAAAACGTCTTTGGGTCTTGACAGACGTTACTTTGTGAGTCTGATATGAGACAGAGAGAGAGAGTTTTTTACAGGACAGTTTTCTTCAGTTAGGAAGCAACAATTAGCATGTTGTTATATGGGCAGATTAAAAGTCATTCTACACATTATTCAGAAAGTGATGACAAACTTTCAGACTGTAATTATAGTCTAAAATGGTAAAATACAGAATAGTGCTGTCTTATTTACTGTTTTGCATAATGTGAAGAATGGCTCTTAAAAACTAGGGTAAGGAGCAGAAGAATGGCTTCACCTCTTTTTTTCCTCTGATACAAAGGTTAGCAGTTACTTGCTAAAATGAATTGCATTGTCTTTACTCCCGAATTAGCTAGCATGGCTAACATAGGAGGACTGGTTTCTGCCTGAAAGCATCTTGGTTAGTGGAGATGGAAAGACAAAAATCGCTAGCTTGAAAACAAACTATGGTAGAAGGCAACTATAAAATTACATGCTAACAGCCAGTCATATAAAGTCACTCAAATCATGTCACTGCCAGAGCTTCATTTCTGCACCATTCATTCATTTGCTCAGGGCTGTGTGCTCTTTTGTTTTCAGTCATGTTTCTGCAAGTGAAAAATTCTACTCCAGTTCTACCCTGTTCACAAATTTTGCTCCCAGACAAATAGAAGTCAGCAGCTCACACATGTTTTCTGATTTTGGTAATTTATTCTGCTTCTATTAGTCATGGAGAAATTCTTGGCACTTCAATGAATCTGGTATCAGACAAGGAAGATGTATTACTTTTCTTCTCTTCTCATTTTGTTTTTTATAAATTTCCTATACATTTTTTTTAAAAAAATTGCAAAATATGGGTAAGAAAGTTATTTTTTTTCTTCAGATTGAAAGCTGAAATTATCTTAAGATGATGAATCTAATGCACAGTCCTAAATGTTGTGCCTTTTCTACACTTGCTAAAATGTGGAATGCACACAGCTCTGAATATAATGTTAAGAAAAATGAAAGCACTGACCATGGGGGGCCAGCTAAGAGGGCATATCTATACTACAGACTTAAAATGGAGTCATTCCATCTCCCCAGGGAACTCTGGGGACTGTAGCTCTGCACAGAGGTACTAGAAACTGTCAACAGAGACTCCCAAGCACCCTTATCAAGTTATCAGAGCTGAGACATTATTTTAGGGGACGATGACTCCACAATTCCACTTTAAAATGGCCAGTTATGCCAGTGAGGGAAAGTGTTCTTAGAGATGCAGTCTAAACAAGTCAATTTTCTAGGTACCACATGTTACCGTACCCAGGATTCATTGGGGGAGGGAATCTACGAAATTAAAATCATTTTAAAAACCATCCAAGTTTATAGTGTAGATATGCTCTGAAGGCTTTGTTTCGGCCAGTAGGATGCAGAAAATCAAGAGGTTTTGGCTTTCAGTGTTGAAAGCTTCAACATGGCACAGAAGGGACCCTAGAAGAAGCCTCTTCTGTTTGCCAAAACAGAAAGCAAAGTTCACAATATATAGGAAAGTACCTGAACTTTCAAACGAGCCTTGATCCAGAATCCAAGAAAGATAATACTTGGCACAGAGTTGTAGAGATGTCTGGCTTGATCCTGATAGTTCTAAACTCCCTCTTGGTGAGAATGGTTACAGCTGTGCTACTTGTTTCCACAATAGCTGATTGCCTTTTCTGGATTCTTTCAGAACATATGCCACAAGTCTAGATACCTCACTGGCAGAGGAAAAAATCTCTTCTTTACAATATCTGCAAACTAGTCTTAACAACAAAGCACCCCGTCCTCCCTATCACAGACAACTTTGCCCTTGGCTCATAAGATTGCCTGCAGTTCAGTGACACCTCATGCATTCTATTCATCCCTTTCACCGGCTTTCTTTCTGAAAGTTGCTTCAGTAAGTTGCTGACAGATGGGTAGTCCATGGACTGAGAAGGATGGGGAGAAGACACCTGTCCCCATCATTTTTTAGCTGGGTCTCTTACACAGACTATGAGCCACCATTGCAACAACAGTCTTTCAAAGCTGTTTTCCTTTAAAATACTTTCTGAAGTTCAAGGGTCGGGGGAAAAGTTTGATTCTAATACAGCTTAATGGAAAAATGACATGTTTCCCTGCTTTCTGTACCCACCACTGAAGCTTATATTTCTATGACCTTCCAGAGGTTTTTTTTTTTTTTTTGCTTGCTATATAGTTTAGCTTTGGTTTTTTGGGGTAAGAAGGAAATTGCTAAACTGCAGGGTGTTTTAAAAGTTAACATCCTCCCCATCTTGTACTCTGAACCAGTGTTGTTTCTGCGCTATCATTTTTTAAATCTCATTCAACTGCACATCTAATATCAGACCTCATTGAGCTGTACCATGTTTATTATTTTCATAATTACATAATTTCATAATTACCCTCGCTGACAGGGCCAACTCTACCATTAGGGAAAGACTAAGGTGGTTGGGAGATGGCAGCAAAGTGTGTACCAAGCAGTCTTTCCTACTTTCCTACTCTCCCCACTCTCCTATGCTCACTATGCTCAGGTGAAGGAGCAGTTGCTGTTTCATTGCCAATGCTAAAGTAATATCCAGCAGTCAGCCCAGTCAACTTTTATACACAGAATGTTGGAAGGAATGTCATCTTGACTTTTGCCAGAGGGAGCAAAATGTCTTAGACCCTGACTGCACTGTGCTGTGATCCCATGTTGTTCCATTGGGATCTCAGCAGTACCACTGCCAGGATCGGATCAGGACCTGAATGCTCCCCACGACACTGGTCAGCTACCAGCAGATGAGTAGCATTCAAGACACGTTCCTTCCTTCCCCAGTACAGTCAGGCTTTTCCTGGGCTGTATTGCAGAAGGAAGTGCTTGATAGCACTTCCGCCCTTCCTGCATGCCCACAGCCAATGGGGTCGTTGTGCAAAACGAAGCCATTATTGGATTTTTTCCAGTAATAGTACACAGAATGATCCCGATGGCTGGGGACACAACAGTGGTGGGACCTCAATGACATTGTGCGATGGCATACATCACAGACCAGCAGCAAACGTGTCCCCATGTCAAGATGGTGCCATCATACAATAAGGGCCTTAGGAAGAGCCCTGCTTCTAACTTTGGAGAAATCTGTACCCAGACAATAGGGCAACTGTAATGAGATAATTCATTGGATTAGTTCGGTGTGTGTGTGTGTGGGTGTGGGTGTATAAATAAATAAATATATCTGAACCTTCCCCAAATAACTTGTATTGATTCTTTCTTTTCTTTTTTTAAAGGAATAGGGGCAACATTTGATGTAAAAACTTTTAGATTCTCAGAGGAAAGGATAAAAGTACAAGGGATAAAATAATATCTAAGAGCAAAGGAATAAAACTGGAAAATATCCAGGAAAGGGACAGTTTGATACTTCTATCCAGATGCAGGCCCTTTCCGCAACTCGCCTTTTTGCAGAGCTGGGGTGCGGGAATCGTGCGAGCAGCCTCTAGCTAGAGGCCTTTGCGTCCCGGTTCCTTCAGCTCCGCAGCTGCTGCCTGCTCACACGAGAGCCCCTCCTCTTCCTTCCTCAGTGCAGCCTGGGATTTTCCCAGGCTGCGCTGGGGCAGGAAGTGTGAGCGCTGCGGCTCTGGAGCTCCACACGCACACCAAGTGTGCATGGGGTCCCGGAGTGATGTGTGATCGCGCACCATTTTTGGCTTGTAGCCGAAAATGAAATCGTGCACGACCAGCGCCTGCCAGGCCCTGGAGCATTGTGCGATTGTGAGTGTGCTGTGTGGACTGCTCCTTGCAGTTGCGCGACGCTCCAGTGGTCCTTTCGCATGGCAAATGCCATGCAAAAAGGGCATCAGTTCTAGAGAACTTTGCCCTTTCTTAATAAGAGTCAAGCTTCCTTGTAAAAGTCCAGGAACCAGAACACCACAAAGTTTGGAACGAGAGGGCTGCTTAGTTGTAATTTACTAATGTGTTTCTAAAAGGTTGTCTATCTATCTATCTATCTATTTATTTATTTATTTATTTGCAGCCAACCCTGCACACTTGCTAGAGTTAAGGGTGCAGGACCTCCCCAAAAGTGGAAAAATTGCAAATATCAAAATGTCTGTGTGGGGGGTAGGGCAAGAGGGCTGAAGTATGGTGCAGAGACTGGGCACCCAGGGCCCAAACCAGGTCAGGCAAAAGAAAGGGAAAGGAAGTGGATGGTGTGATGGCCCTATACTTCCTCTCCCTTGTTTGTCTCCTCCTTGAGTGTGTGTGGGACATTGGGAGAGAGTTTGTGGTGTTGAGAAATTGGATTGCAAGCCATCCTTAGCTGGCTTTAGCTGATCAAGCAGCATCTGGTGGTGGAGTATAAAGACCAGAGGTGGGTTTTTAAAGGCTGATTGGAACTGCCAAGATGGAAAAATCGCTTGGAAAAGAAGCACCTGAGGTGGGAGAACAAGGGTAGGAGAAAACTCACAAATAAACAAATACATGAAAATCCAACCCACAAATGTGGCGGGCCAACCATATTTACTTACAAAGGCACACTTAAAAAATTGAAAAGTGGCCAAAACACAAAATTTCCCAACTTTTTTGAAGTAATGAGTAAATATTACTTATTATTATAATTAAAGTACATTTCTAGTTGTTATGAACTTTTGCTACCCCACCATCACTGTTTTAGTACTCTGGTTCACCAGTTCCTCCCTCCTTTGGTCACGCTTTGAAGATATACCAGGGCTTTTGCAATTAAATATGAGCTAAAAAAAAGAAGACAAATTCCTCAATTACTAATAAGAGAAAAGTCTGAAAGTATGAAGCAAGATACTTAAGGTAAAAAGGCACATAGGTTCATCTGTTTTAGATTCTTTATTTCAGGTAAACCACACTGCTATATACAGAGAAAAGTGGATTTCAAAGTAAGAGCAATACAGAACAGGCAAAGTTTTATCTAAAAGTTATGCCATGCTTTAAAAATGCAGTGCACAAATTATCTTATATGCTTTCACTTCTCCTAGGCCAGTTTGGCTAGGTACTATCTTGTGCCTTTTGCTTCTGTAAATCCTGAGCTACCTTCTTCCAAACTTTACACTCATATCAAGATTTAGTTTCAAAGGCAACATGTTAAGTTTTGACTTTTCAAGATATGCCACATACAGAAAAGCCAGGACATTAGGTGTCTTATCTAACATGACATAAGTAAAATATGCCAACTAAAAGGTCTACATTTTTGGCAAACCCAAGCCATAGGCAAAATGCTAACTTCATAGTTCCAATGTTATTTAGCTTGTGAAGAACACTCACTCAAAGTACACCTGTCAATAAATATATGGTTTTCACTCACATGTATCTGTCCATCTCTCCATTTCCTATACATTAGTTAAAAACTAGAAATTGTAACAGCTAAGTCAGCCAGCACTTTAATAGACTCTTCATGTGGTAAAGGCCAACTAAATGAAATTCATTTTACAGTCTAAAAGACTTACAAGATGGTAGAGGAAAGCAGGCTAGCAACAGGAAAAAAAGACAAGCACTTCAAGATAAAACAAGAACACCGCCATGTTATGCCTTTCAGTGTATCTGGGATGCTCCTAGTCTCTAACTTAGGAGAACAGCTTATTCCTTAGTGGACATATCTCTTGCATATTTGTTTGCTATTCATAGGATTTTTAACTTTTGACATTAAGGATTTGCGCCGATAGGCCGTGATGCCAGTTGCGCAATTTGGCAAAGCGTGGGCTGTTACGTTCCGTTTCAAACCTTTCCCTGTGGCACAAAGAAAAAGACAAAGAAGGGAAAAGAGAGAGAGAGAGGGAGAAAAAGAGGAGAGAAGAGACAAAGAGAAAGGAGGAAGGAAGAAAGGGGTTAGGGACTGTAAGCAGCACTACCTTGCAAGCAGCACTACCTTACTACCTTACTATTTGGGCAATGGCAATTTATTTGGATTTAAGTTGCCTCAAAAATCAATTCTAAAAAAGGGAGGACAAAAGGAAATATTTTGAGGAAAATTGGGGTAGCGTCTCAATTTTCAACGTTTGACTTGATTTAAGCACAAATTCCTGTCTCTTGGTCTCAGTTTGGTTTGGCTTGACAGGGCTGCTTTTGCTAGAAATTCAGTATAGCCTCTTCATTTCCATCTGATCAAGCGGCAAAAGTTTACAGTTCACAGTGCACAAGAACAAAAGCAAATGTTTTTAGCATTTTAGCATCTCGGGCCATTTCCGCACTAGACTGTTATAGTGCTATTATTCTACTTTCAACCTCTATGGAATCCTCAAAGGCCCCTCTCTAAACTGCAAACCCCAGGATTCCATAGGAAGTTGAAAGTAGAATAATAGCACTATAACAGTCTAGTGCAGAAATAGCCTCAGTTTACTTATAGTCATTTGCATCAAAAGCACATCAAACACATATCTGAGTAGCTCTGTTGTATTATTTTTCTATCCCTCTTATGAGAGAGAATGTGCATAAAATACACTCACTGTAGAAATGGCACATCAGTCTTTTGGTAAGCTTTGAGACATAATGCTTAGGTTTAGAACCTAAGGTAGAAAATCCAAATGGCTGTAGAACTAAGATAATAAATTACTATTTGACATTCCAGATTCCATGCTTAGAGCAGCTGCTACACTCTGCTTCACATCTGTCCTGGCTGAGGTGTATTTCTGCAAAGTATCAATTGCCCCCCTCCCCATTAAATTCTGGGACTCTCAGTTCTTTTTCACCAAATGTTAAAACACTCAGAATCTACCAGGCATCTTACAACTCTGTTGTTGTTTTTTCCTTTTTGTTGGACTGTGACAGTAATTTGGTGGTTCAATATAGATTAAGAAAAGAATATGGAAGTGAGTAGGCAGGGAAAGAGAAAGATTTATACATAAGAAATCTATTGTGTCACTAATTTCATTTTTTTTTTTCTGTTAGGAAACCTTTTTTCAGAAGTGTGTCTCCGGCAGGTTTAAATTTAAGTCCAAGTATATATTTATTTTAATGCAGGTCTGAAGAGAAAAACAGGCAGCAGGAAGGAAAGATAGCACACAATGAGGCCCTGTTCATATATTACAATTCCCCTGGCAAGGTACAAAAGAGCATTCCCTACCCGTTAGATGAGTTTGGATTGTTCTTGTCATAGAACCACATGAAACTCAGGAAAACCTCTGACAATGTAACTGCTATAAATGAAATTAACACAGTGTTTTAAACAATGTAAATTCTGTAGCACTGAAAGACCCCTGGAGAATGGAAAAATGGCTACTCTGGACTTGAAGTTCATTGTGTGAATTCAATTAATGTGCACAAGTATGATACTGAAGAAGTAAATTCTCTTTGGAAACAGAGTAAGGAAAAGAAGACTTCATCTTTCCCTTCTACAACTCCTAACTGTGTGAGCACAACACTCCATCCCCACAGCAGTCCCACCTCTATCTGCTCTGGAAGATGTCAAAACTCTAAAACTGTTCAGAGCTGATTCTCAGACAGGTCTGAAGTCTACAGGGCAGTAGAGGTCAAAAACCCTGATGCTTATCTGCAGCATGACATTGCATTTAAATTTTAGCCTGCCAAAAGCCTCTTCTTCCTTTATCAAAACGGACATGATATATGATGGACGTAATTAAAATTACATCTATTTTGGCTATCATTCCATTCTCCAGAACTCTTATGCTGGTAGAACAACTTGTACCTCCACTAGGAGAGTTGCAGGGAGGAGCCTCAGTTATAATTATGGAGAAGAGGTTCTAGAACAATCATTAACTTCCCCTTCATCAATACTACATCCAGACTGCTTGGGTCTCTGAGTCCTTCCTCAAACCAACATCTTCTAGATGTTTTGGACTAGAACTCCCATCTCTCCCACAAAGAATGGGATGTGCTCACTGGGAGTGCTGGGAGGGTTGTAGTCTAACACACTGATTCTTAACATTTTCTTTCCCAGAGACCCCCTTTAAATATCTTTTGTTGCTGTGGAACCCCAAGACTTAATTAAAGATTTAAAATCCTAAGGGGCATCAAATGTTTATTTAAAATTGCTCATTAACGGTCTTCAAATTGGGAGAGAAGGAAGAAATAAGTAAATGCACACTTCTCTCAGAGGCACTGGAGAGGGAGGGAAGACTTTTCTCCTGCTTGTTCCTGCCAGTTTAAGGCTATGGTGGATTGAATCACTGCCAGCCAGTCAGCCAGCCAGCCAGCCAGCATCTGCCCTTCTCCCCCCCCACTTTCCAACCACCCAGTCTATAAGCAACACTCAAGCACCCCCCGCCCCACTTTTGCCTTCTTCACAAGGAGGAGAGGAGACTGAGACCGTTTTCGCACCTTACCCTTTCACAGTGCTGGGGTGCGGGGCTCACGCGAGCAGCCTCCGGAGGAAGGCTCTCGCTTCCCTGCCTGTTCAGCTCCGCACGAGCTTCCTGCTCGCGCGAGAGCCCTGCCTCTTCCTTTCGCAGTGCAACCTGGGACCCTTCCCAGCCTGCACTGGACAGGAAGCACGACTGGCCCGACTCCCGAGGCTCGACACGCCAGGTAAGTGCACGCAGGGCCCAGAGTGATGTGCGACCATGCAGCATTTTTGGCTTCAAGCCAAAAATGAAAAAATGCGTGCACCGTCTGCGTCAGGCCCTTGAGTGTCACAGAAATGTGAGTACGTCGTGTGGACCACTTCTCACATGTGCGTGACGCTCAAGGAGCCCTTTTGCATCAGAAATGCCATGTGAAAAGGGCCTGACATGAGCAAAGGAGGGAGGGAAAAGGCAAAAAGGGGAGTTAAAGGTAAAAAAGGAGGTTGAAGCAACCCCTCTATAAAAGACCTCAAGTGTGCCTCCTCATTTCCATTCACAAGTAAATGCACTTTCATTTGAATAGAGTGGTGGCTTATTTTGCCAACAGCATCCCATTGCTCCAAATTTGAGTATCTTGCCAGGGAATGAGGCAGCTACCACAACAACATCCACTTCTTCTCATCTGGCACCACTCCAAATAGGATCCTTGATGCAGCATGGTGGGCAACTCTGAAAAAAGGTAGCAAGGAGGAGTGGAGTCAAACAAGAAGAGGGGGCGCTGATGTAGCAGGCATCACTTCTTGGCAAGAAGTTGGAAGTTGGAACAATTTGGCTCCAACTTAGAAGTTGGAGCAAGGGATCACCATTAGCAAAATAAGCTGCCACTCAATTCAGATGAAAGCATGCACACTTCACTCCCCCCTTTTTGCCTTCAACCCTCCTTTGTTTTTTCCCCCTCCCTCCTTTGCCCATCTCAGTCTCCTCTCCTCCTAGTGAAAATGGCAAAAGGAAAAAAGGGTACGGGGGCAAGTGTTTCTGATAATATACTGGACTGCTCTTTGCTAGAAGGAGGAGAGGGAGGGAGGGAGACAGAGAGAGAGAGAGAGAGAGAAGAAGGGCAAATGCTTATTGGCTGGCTGTCAGCTCTGTGGCCACTCAGCTGTTGAGCCTGCTTCTTCCCCACAGTGGAGCAGCCTTGTGACAGGCAATGCACAGACCCAGCCAGCCAACTCCTTTTTGCTTGGTTGCTATCACATCACTACTCTGTTTGTGGGGACAAGATGGGCTGGGTAGCCTTGAAGATTTTTGCATACCCCTTGTGAGGGCACTGCAGGTCCCGAGGGGTCCATGCATCCCAGGTTAAGAACCACTGGTCTAACACATTTGCAGTACATTGGCCTGTTCTATTCCTCCTGCTTTGTCTCTATTTGCCCCTTCTGATGTGTATTCCCCTCTCCTATAGTGCAGCTTGCTACCATGGCAAAAATAGAGATTTAGTTGTTATGATATTGTAACGTTGCCTTTAGCATATTTGTCTGAGATAGCACTAGAACACTAGCTGTGGCAGGGCAGGGCCCTTCCTCAGCTGCTAGAAAACAGGCTCAAACGATCATATGAATTGCAACTGCAGGGGATGGATGGATGGATGGATGGATGGATGGATGGATGGATGGATGGACGGACAGATAAATAAGCAAATAATTAAATAAGTAAGTAAATAATTTTCTGAAAGTAAGATATGAACAGGGGCTTAGCTGAGAAAGCACAAACAACAAATAACAACATGAACATCAGAAATCAGCAGGGCGGGTGGCATTTGTTGATGAGACAGGAAGGAGAGGTACATAGGTCCTTTCAATATATGACTTTCAGGGCAGAATAGTACATCTCTAGGCAATATCAAAACCTGCATCAGCCTCTCTCTTCCTAATTTTCATGCAGACTTGGATCATTTCTGACATTATGCCAAGCATATTTCCATGGCATTGAGCAAAGGCAGAGAAACTCATAGCATCATAATTGTTCTATAGATTTAAAAAAAGGGAAAGGGAACTTGATACAAGTCTGTCCTTTGAATATTTCAACATGCAGCTCTTCCTATAGCAGTGTCTTTAAATTTCTCTGAATTATCTGCTGGGAAGGATTAACCACATGGGAGTGGGTTGGTTTCTATTTAGCAGCAGTTTTCCAGCTAAATAACTCCAATAAGAATTAACAAGAGCTCTGAACAAAATTGTGTGTGTGTGTTTAAAAGAAAATGCAAATAAAAATGTAGCTATCTCCTCAGCATAAGAGTTCAAGAGATCTCATTAGAAACTGACAAATAATTCACCAAATAATTTAAAACAGAATCATATTCATTACAGCATTATAACGGAGGAATAACGTTATAGGAAATGGTGACTTTAATCTGATGCATTGTACGGTCTGATAATATGAAAAGGCCTATGTACTATAGGCCATAAGAAGATAGCTCCCAGGCCTGATAGCATCAAAGTGTTTATATTCTTTTTACTCTAAACCCCAGAACTTTGAAGAGATTCTGTAGGGTCTTAACCAACCTTTCTGATTTTCCACAATGAATGAAACTGAAATACAAAAGAGACACCACCAGAGATCAGGATTCATATGCTAATCTACCATGCAAGCCTAATGCTCTCCCACACTAACGTTCTCCTATCACTTACACTGAATTTTGTATTCACCTCTGGTGGGGTTATGTCAAGGCTGATTTTGAAAAGCTATGACAAGGGGGCATTTCTGCTTATTGATAATTGTAGCATGGAAAAGCTAGGTTACCTATAAGTTTCGCTACCTCAAAACACCAGAAAACAAACATTTTTCAGTACTTCCTTCAGCAACAGGCAAACAGAGGCTTCTGCAAAACCATTTTACTATATGATTACCATGTGAAAAGGTCTTTTACCTCAACCTTTGGTGCTAGATTCCTTTCTGAAGACCACACACAGTGAATAGTAGAAACCACAGTGAATTTGAAGCAGCAGTGAAGCTTCAAAAGCTTGCATGATGTATATTCTGCATTTTGATTGGCCAATAAAAGGTATTGGCCTTTTGTGGATTTTGGATTTTAGTGAATACCAGAGGATCCCTTTTACCTCAGATTATTCCACATATTCACTACTGCAGAGATCATGTGCAATGTTAATGGCACCACCATCACTATACTACTGGCAGGGTAAGATGGAGAAGTCTGACATGACACTTCAACTTTGTCCACCCAGGTGTTTAGAGCTATGGACAAACACATCTGCTGGCTTGGATGGGAAAGTAAGGGACATAGCAAGACACAGTGGACAACTGTAGCAGCTCCTTCTTCCATGATCTAGAAACCTGCCAGCTCTTCATTTTTTAAAATGGAGCCCAGATACTCCATTGTGAGCAATCATCCTAACAATGATCTTTTAGGAAGAAGTGAAACGCAGTGCTGAAATGCATAGCACATACCTCTTGGACCATGTTATGCACTTTAAATTGCACTCCCCAAAATATACAATTTGCCATAAGCTGGGGTATGTGCCACTCCCAATAAATTGCCTTTCTGGAAAGTAAAGAAGAACCCTCAACTTACTGCTGGTTACATTGATCTTCCTCTTTTTTACAAGTACCAGCTCTTTGATGAATATGTTCTATCTTCAGATACACATACAAGAACAATAACCTAGTTGAATATTTTTCTTGTGGAAGTGTCTCTAATCCTGAAGAACTGAATAGAATTCTGAATTCATCATTGTCCAATCAGATGTCCTTAATAGCTGGGTTTACAATGGATTCCTAACAGAGGCCCTTTTCGCAACTCACCTTTTATTAGTGCTGGGGTGTGGGGATTGCACGAGCAGCCTCCAGTGAGAGGCTCTCATGGCCCCGTTGCTTCAGCTCGGCAGCTACTGGCTGCTCGCGTGAGAGCCCCTCCTCTTCCTTCTGCAGTGCAGCCTGGGAGTTTCCCAGGCTGCTCTGGGGCAGGAAGCATGAGCACCCTGGCTCCGGAGCTACGCATGCACGGCAAGTGCACGCAGGGCCCCGGAGTGATGCGTGATCATGCACCATTTTTGGCTTAAAGACAAAAATGAAAAAGTGTGAGAGCGGCGCCTGCCAGACCTGGAGCGTCGCGCGATTGTGAGTGCATTGTGTGAAGCGCTCCTCACATTTGTGTGATGCTCAAGCGGCTCTTTCACATGACAAATGCCATGCGAAAAGGGCCAGAGTCATTACATCAAGGGAAGCAACCTGTGACTCTCCAGATGCTGTCAACATGCAACTCTAGCAGCCCAAGCCAGAATAACCAGTAGTCAGGAACAATGCAACTTTCTTCTGGAAGGCATAAGTTTTCTATCTCTACTTACTCCACCTGGACAGAAATGTCTAAGATGATTATAGCACCTTCTGACAACTGCTATAGCTTTCCGCACAGAGGACCGTTCCAGTGTTCTCTCAACTCCACTGATCACTTGCTATCTCCATAGGGGTGGCCAAACAAGAATACCTCTATTTTAACTTTTTTGTTTGTTCTTTGAAGAAGCCAGCCACATCTGGCAAGTGAACAGACAAGTGGACCAGTAGTCATTCTGAGAGGCTTGACTCAGGTCATAATAGCAGCTGCTGGTGTTACAGGAACCTAGCAAGGCTTTATTTAGGACTCTTTTGGAAATCAGGTCCCAATATTAGATTGTTCAATATAGTCACGCGTAATCAGAATATAATTCAGCAACACCTTAAGGGATGGGTATCCACTGTGTGATGCTATCTGGTGTGTATATAGCAAGTGTATATGCAACAAAAATATCACACACCACAGTCTGCATGCAGAGGATTGCATGTTTAATTCCCAAATGGAAGAGCCTTCCATGTACAAATTTTGTAATGTAGGTCTTCAGTCCAACAGCATTCAGCAGTATCAACATAGACTGTACTCAATCTATATAGATATTGCACAATCAAATAGATGAAAAAAGCTACAGTTGTATACCATCTGTCACTTGCAATGAAAGGTGACTGGCAGCCGTAACGTAACAGAAAATACCATTTTTGAAATTACTGATGTGATGGATTGAAGGATGGGTTTCAGAAATAGGAATATAAATGGAAGAGTCACAGGGATCAAACAGAAATACAAGCCAGCCTGCAACAATGTAATGGGAACTTTGCCAAAACAAAATCATAAGACGTATCACAAACTCAAGCCCTTGCTTAGAAGAATATACTGAAGGTAGAGATATATAAGCAAGAAAGCCACAGTCACAGCCCATATTTGTCTGCTTCAGACAGCCATTATTAAACTAGGTTCAGGAAATGGGTAAAGCTTGTAGCCTAGTTCAAACTAGACAGTCATGACATCAGAGAAACTGATTAATATTTAAGCTTCAGAATGACAGAATATTTGAAAATGGACGAAGACATCACTCTAGTAGCAAAAGCAGTCCTGTGTGCTCATACTGCATTATTATGAGAAGAAACAATCCAAATAAAGTTGGGTTAGAATGGGGTGAGTTTTCCCCCTTATTCAGTTTCCATCAAAACCAACGTAGATGTTCAATTTATAACATTGGGAACAACTCCTTTACCGTTATCATCTGTGCATCTCCTATGAAACATATGCCAATCACAGGATCATCCAAATAAATTGCTCATTAAAATTTCAACACTAGCCACACCATCTTATTACATTTCTATCCCCTTATAAAATTTTGGGCAGTCACATGCACACTGATCCTTTGAGTCTGTCACACAAAGCAATCCCATCTCAAACTAATGGGAATTAATTCCTTGTGCAACATCTTCCCAAGGACTTAGCATGCCCACTACAATTATACTATTTTGTCGTATTTTCCTCTTGTCAAGCCAAAAGCATTTTCATTTTTAGTGATTTAAGTAAATGTAGTAGGATTTTAAAGAAACACAAATCTAATTTTTAAAGTTGTTCAAAATTAATGCTGGTTTAGAGCACTAAGTGTTTGTTATCAGTAAAGAGAAGGCCATAGTGCTTGCTGCTAGTTGCCTACCTTGCTCTCCTCAGGGCATCTTCGTCTGGATCTTGCACTGTAGGTGAAAAATTGACTTTATCAGAAAAAAAAAAACAAGATCAAGAAATCTGAGTGGAACTCACAATCTAACAACAAACGGAGGGAAAAAGGTATCTGGTCTCAGGGCCAAACTAGATATTATACAGATCTACAGTTGGATTTCCTGATGTCTTTTACTTTTAGATCAAGAAATTGTCCCTGTCATCACCATACCCACACTTTGTATCAAACTTTCAAACTTGCATCAGTTTGTCAATGGAATTTATCTCTTTGAGGCTCTCTCTCTCCCTCCGTTGTATCTGCATGTTATCCCACGTGAGGCTAATAGTAACTTTGGGGGAGAGATTTATATAATTAGGGAATCAGTGTTGTGGGGCAGCTTAATCTCCTTAAACAACATTTGTCTAACATATATATATTTAGGAAAAGGAAAAGATGCGCAGAGATCTGATTACAGATTGCTGACATTGGCCAGAATCCTGTATGGAATTTATGTCATCTTAAGTGGATTTCCAAATGTAGGAATGAGAATTGGACAATTCTGTAATGTCTGTATTCAGTAGGGAGCTGCTATTACATTAAGGCCCCTCCCTAAACTGCAAACTCCAGAATTCCATAGGATATTGAAAGCGGAATAATAGCACTATAACAGTCCAGTGCAGAAATGGCCCCAGTAAAGTGGCTGTTGTGCAATGCGACCGATACACAACAGGATCAATGCACATCAGTCCTGACATGTATCAGGCACCAACACACATCAGGCACTCTTACTGTTGTCCTGATATGCCTCTTTGCAATTCACTAACAAGCTTTCTTATCCCTCTGCTACTTAGTTAAGCATATGTAACATTACATTAAGTAAAAGGTGATACAGGATTCTGGCAATAATATCTAGGTTGGCTCTCTGGTTGACCACATCAAGCTGTATGGGAATGTTTAATAATTAGAAAAAGAATATTGGATAAACTCAACTTCTAGGCATGAAAATACTGCAAACAGCCTTTTGTGTTTCTGACTTTGATGCTTTATGACAGATTCATTCTCTACAAGTACACTGTTACTTGTAAAACGCTAATGCTACAGTTTTGAATTCCTACGAAATGATGTGAACTATGCCAAATGTAAAAAGAGAGAAGGTATTTCTAATTTCTCTTCTTTAAAAAAAAAAATCTAATTAAAGCATTACTTTTAGTTTATCAGAATTTCTCAAATTATTTTGAACTACACTTCATCTTGAGGGTCATTTGGGACTTTCCACATAAGTGATATTTTGTTTTTAAATATTTATTTATGTATTTATTGCTGTTACAGATAAAGTAGCAATAAATTTTTCCCAAATCTGTAAAAAAATCAAATTGAAAAGTTATAGAATTAAGGGACAGGACACATAATGAAATATCTCAAAAAATCATCTGCTAGTGTTTTCTATTGTTCCTTGTATTACATTTTGAATCTTTAATCAGCCTCTTCTTATCCAAAGTGTTATTGATTTCATATATTATTCTTTCCCTGATCCTTTTAAGTCTTGCTTAACATCAGTATTCAGGTAGAAATCACCTTAGTAGGCTTGCTTGATGATCTCCAGTTGGAGATAACAGAGAAAATACTGTCTGGTTGATCTTTTTGGCATTGAAAGGGGCTTCCACACACCGAGATCATTTGGAAATCAGATCATTGACTCAGACTTTTCTCTCTAGTGATTTTGTTCCATTTTGGACAATCAAGGCATAGTTTGTGACAGCTATTTAGGTTATTAGGCCCAATGGCAGCTTGCAAGTGGTATTCCATAACTATTACACACTCTGTCAAATCTCTATGAAACCTTTGGGAGAGATTATCTGCAGGTTTGGTGCTGCATGTCATTCAACAGTGAAGAAATCCAAATGTATGCCTGAAGAGGTAAGATAACTTAGGGATGTTCATAAGTGGAAAGGTTCTTCCCTTTTCTCAGGGGTCATCTGCTCCTCAGAAAATGACTGTCTGGACTTTCTGAACAATGCACACCTTGGGGACTGCTGAGGCAAGAGAAACACCTCAAATTAGTGAACTTCTGATTTATTTCAGTCCTTTCCTGACTTCTTGATTCATCACATAGTATGGGCAAATGCCAAATAGCCAAGCATTTTGGCAAGTGCACCACTACTGATGCCCTGCACTGGTCTCATTAAAAAAATAAAATTAAATTAAAGACTTGAATCTTTAGAATAATAGGGATCTCTCAATCTTTTTTCCGCAATTGAAGTTTTTTGTTGCCCCACACAGATATATCAGATCTTCATCTGCCAGGCTGAATATGGACAGATGCATTTTGCAGTTACAAATCTGTACTTTTTTGGGCCTGTGATGTTTTCCACAGAGGAAAAGAAAAATGTACAAAAATGGCACAGATTTCTACAATGCACATAAAAATGTTTTAGTCAACAGGAACATGTTTTTATTAATTCACTAGGAAACACATATAGGGCTAAATCCAATTTTTTAGTCCCAGCAAGGGTAGCCCCACTGAACTGGTAAATCTACATTTATGCAAGTTGCACAGTTTGGATGGATTTATTCTACATTTGGTGTAATTGGTCAATGGGGTTCCTTGGCATTTTTAAAAATACTCCATAAAATCATTGTGGAATTGACTTAGTGGTGCAGAAAAGGGAGAGTCTGGGGGAACCAACTTGGCAGATCTGGTCATCCACAGACCAGATTGGCAGGCCAGGTAAATGGTGCTATTGCAGCTACTATCATTCCCATACAATCCTTCTGGGTCTCATTCCAAACACAGCATAAATCTGCAATCAGAGATCAAAGGGACTGGGCAGGGGAATACAAACATTGCTCCTTCTCTCAGCACCACCGCTTGTCCCTGCTGCTGTCCACCTCCTTTTGATTGAGCTCAGAAGTAGATTTCGTTTACATTTTCAGGGGAAAGGCAGGCTACCACTAGGGCCTGCAGTGAGGAAGGGCCCTTTATCAAACCTGATGGCATCTACTGCTGGAAGTAACATTTAAAGCCCTAAATGCCTTGGGACCTTGATATTTGAGAGAGTGCTCCTCTCTCTCTACGCCTGCCTGAGAACTGAGATCTATTGGAGGTACCCTCCTGTGTGTCCCATCAGCAGGAGAAATACATTATGAGATGACACAGGAGAGGGCCTCCCCTTTGTTGGCATCCCAGTTGTGGAATTCCTTCCTCCTGGAGGCCCGATAGGTGCCAACATTGGGATTAAACCTGGCTTTTTGTAAAAGCCTTCAGGCCTAATTGATTTTTCCTAGGTTGCACATGTCCTAAGGTTCTACCATTTAAAATGGTTTTAAACAGTTTTTAATAATCTGGTTTTAACTGATAAACTATTAAATGTATTTTAATTTATTAAAAAAAACCTCTTATTATTTATTGTTTTAAATTGATTTTATTGTAAGCCATCCCAAGATCTTTGGATATAGGGCAATATATATTTTAATAAACAAATAAAGAGGGCTTTTATAGACATAGTCCTAAGACTCTTAAGCAATATCCCTCTGGAACTAGGAAATTGTTCATCTTTGCTTTTCTTCTTTAAAGTTTTTTTTTAAAATACCTATCTTTTCCCCACTGGTCTCTGCCAGTTTTCCTTCCACTGATATTTTCCCTCTAACTTTCCAATGTATTTCTAGTTATTTACTCATTTTTCTTGATTTTAATGATACTTTCATTTTTATGTATTGTTATAAGTCCCTTATAAATAAACAGTATCAGTTCTTTTGTTCATCTTTAAAACAAACCCCTCCTCATTACTCCACAAAACATTATTTGAAAAATAATATTAGAGACATGACTCCAGGATCATCTTTACTTAGTTTTTTGTTCATAACATGTAAGTAAGGCCCTCTAGCTAATATTCTCAGTTTCCATCATAAGAGAAATCATTGCCATAATCATCATCGAAAACGTTATTATCACTGTCATATTCTAGTTAGAAATGATCCACAGAGGGACTGTTTTGTGCCACACCAGGTCAATGTACCAATAAGTATTCATCATATGAGTTCACTTAGTCATTTATCTAAATGGCCTGCAATCATGCTAAATAGCAATGCATTGGACTATGACTTTAGAGAAGAAGGTTCAGTTCCCCATTTGGTCTTGCAAACCCACTGGATTACCTAGGACAAGTCACATCCTCTCAGCCTCAGAGAAAGGCAAAGACAAACCCTGTCTGAACAAATCTTGCCAAGAAAATCCTGTGATAGCTTTGCTTTAGGGTGGCCATAAGTCAGAAACAACTTGAAAGCACACCACCACTACCACCACCACCACCACAAAGCTCTTGGTTCCAGTCAGATTACAGGATTTCTCTTATGATGGAGACTGAGGATATTAGCTAGAGAAGAAAGGCAGAATTCCATGAAAGGCATGAACTGGAGCTTCCCAGTTGACTTACTGTACTCAGTTCCTGTCATCTGAGCCAGGATGCGGAAGGACCTGGATTGCAAGTGGGAAGAACGGCGGCTCCAGTCATCGAGCTCATCTTCAGACTTGTTCTGTGTTTTAAGTACAGCCTGATACACTGGAGAGGCACTGTCTACATGAGGATCTTTAACAGGGAGGCTACTGCAATGCAGAAAGAAGTGCACTGTAAAATGGCAAACGTTGATTTTGCCTTTCCTTCCCCACTACCCTAATGGATATTTGTCTTCGGAATCCTGATTTCTGCTTACCCTCAGTCAAATACATATGTTTTGCATGAACAGAGAAATAAATAAATTTCTCCTGTTATCAAAAGGAGGAAAAGTGTGGAATTTATATAATCACCATTATCATCATCTTCACTATAGCCATATTCTAGTTAGGAATGATCGACCGAGGGACTATTTTGTGCCACACCAGCTCAATGTACCAACAAGATAGGCTATGAATTTGCAGGCCACTTACTTAAATGGCCTGTAATCACACTAAATAGCAATATAATTGGAAATGCAGACAAATTATAGAGATCAATAGAGGATCACTCCTGATGCCAGTGTATCACTTGTGACAATTCATTTTGCTGTTGGCAGCAGGCCTGTAGTCCAGGAGGCACCACATGTAGGCCATCTTCATGTGAGTCCTGCGCCTAGGTAGCCACTACAATGGTATAGCAGAGGGAACTTCTTTCAGTGTGATTTTTCTGGTCCAAATCCAATTGCTAGTTCCAAACAGAGTAGACCAATTTAGTCAATGGAACTTACCATTATGAGTCACCAAATTCCCACTGCTATTAGCAATTGAAATTTGGCCACAGATTGGCCCTCCTGCTTTTGGATCCAATAACACCTGCTGTTTCCCTTTTCTTGCTATACATTATAAGCTACATTCCTGAAGAATCATAAAACACTGTTTGGCTATAGTATAACTATTTCTACTGAACAGTAGATAAGATTTACATATACACTACTATGACTAATGTCATGAACCACACTTTCAAAATGATGGGCACTGAACAATAACCCTGACAGAGGTAGCCAAAAGGCCACTGCTAGATTCTGACAATCTTCTAACTTGAGTGTTTTTATTCTTATATCATTATAGTGTTCCAGAGTAACACACAAAAATGATAAGCAGAAAGAGCCCCATTAAAACAGGTGTGTGTATAATTCTAGAACTTTGACTGAAGCCTTTAAAATCCATAGACTATCACCTGCTAAATTCTATAGGCTCAGTTTTCTATCTTTACAAATTGCCTACAGAGCTGGCATTGTTTTATGAGTCATTACATGTATCAGCACTTGGAATCTTCACAGTATATGGCCTTCACACCATAATCTTATCCATATGAGTGTATTTGTTCATCAATTTGATGTGACTGAACAAAAAACCCCTTCATTTTTGTGCTAGTATATTTGCCTGCAATAATACCATAGCATGACATTTTATGTATAGAAACTGATCTGAGGAATTATTTGCTAGAGTATCATCAGTATGCATATCACGATTTCAGGTGGCAGATTGAATTAATAGGGATGAGCATCTTTCTATTTGTTTCAGCAAAACAGACACTCAGATAAGAATCTAGCTAATTGCCTCCCCCGATATGTGCCCATTGCCCGCTCAGCCCCCAAGATCTTCACTGGTGACTTCAATGGTTGTCCTGCAACCAAAAGAATGGCATCACTCAAAATTGTAAAATCCGGCCTTTTCAGTGGCAGTACCCACCCTTGTGCATCATTCAAGAGGCAGAAACTCTGTTGAGTTTTAAAAACCTCTTCAAAAACATACTCATTTAAGCAGGCCTTATCTGTCTAGTAAACAATTATTCTCCTTGCCCCATTTCATATAGTTGTTGGTCTATGTACGTGCATGTTTTTAAAAATGTTATTATAAAACTATTCTTAAAATTTCTTGGGTTGTATCATAATACTTTGTGTGCAATTAGAAATGTTACTATGTTTAGCAGTATATCAATATTGTCAATGAATGAATAAATAAATTTAAAAATCTCTGTGATAAAGGTCACTAATAAACCTCTTGGAACAGGAACCCATTTGGATTCTACTTCTCGCTTCATTGTCATTGATTGTTCAGTGAACCATGTGCTAGAACAGGCAAGGGGTGTCTTGGCTTTATAGATATTGTTGGACTCCAACTCCCACCAGCCCCAGCCAGAATATGTAACAGACAGAGGTGATGGCATGTATAGTCCCATAACATCTAGATGACCATGGTTCTCTGTCTTGTGCCAAAGTCCATTCAGTCTCATATTCTTCGTCCAAAAGTGGCCAGATAGATGTTTCTGGAAGCTCATGAGCAGAGCATGAACGTGGCCGTTCTCACACAGTCACCTACCACCAGCATCTCAGAGTAAACTGGTCCTGAGCATTCGTATTTATGCATTTAGCTTGCCTGACTAATAGCTATTGATGGACCTCTGTACTATGAATTTCTCTGCTCCTAATTTAAAGTTTCTAGGGGTTGTGTACAGTTGTCTTTTAAAGCTTTCCAAAGTAACAGTAACTCCCTTGTACTTGTGAATATCCTGACAATTTATATGAGGATTTACTTTGTTTTGTCTGTCCTATCTGCCATGTCCAAAGATAGAATAAAACCTAATAAAGATTTTTAGAGTTCATTTTTTAAAGTTCCTTATATTAACTGTATTTTTAAAGTCTATGACTTTGATTAAACTAGAAAAGTAATAACTGAAATGCATTTATTAGCAAGATAAATATTACAATTGCTTGATTTTTGGTGTTAACTTTTATCATGGGAGGTATTATCAGAAATCATGAAACTGTAATATTTATCTTACTAATGAATTCATTTAAAGGATTGAAATACTTTTTAATGTATGTTTTACAGCATAATTCTATATCAGTTTATTCAAAAATAACCCCTACTGAATTCTAGTCAATGTATATAGGATTACAAACATAGTTTTAGTTCTTCAGTGTTACTAATAAATTCACCTCCCCTGCACAATGGGGTAAAATTGTCTTTGTGTTTGTTACATACAATTCAGTTAGTGGCTATTTCTTTACATTGGGATAGAAACAGAAGAAAACTGAAATCTTTAAAACAGAAAAAGATTTAATTAAACTGTCAATGCAAAAAAGAAAAAAGAAAGAAGCCCTTACTTCCTCACCATGTCTATTGTTATGACTTAAATGGCAGGTAGGAGGAACACAAAAACATGTGCAATCGAGATGTGACTGGGTGTATGAGAGATAGTGAATGAATTGAAAGAGCAAGAGGGAGAGAAGAATGTTGTGCTGTTCATAAATATTTAGATACAAGACACATTTAAAGCAATAGTGTTACAATATATGTTTGAAGTTCTGTGTTCCTGTCCGTTCAGTTCTTATCATAAAGGGGTGTCAGGCTGGGCAGGCCTTGAGTGCGAGGCATGGGTGTGCCTTTCACACTCAGCACTGATGGGTGGTGATTCCCCCCCTCGCGTTTTAACAACCACTAATACCCATATCAGTAACTCTCACCTCCCCCATCCGTAATTATGAAACTCTCAAAATTGCTATTGAAATATGAGATTATGGCCTGAACTATAAATTTAAACTTCAGCATTAGGATTGAGCATCTAAATCCAACTGTACAGCTGACTCATTGAATCAACTGATGAATGTTAAACCAACACTTATGTAAAACCCATTAATTGTCAGGCCTAGTTCTTGGATTCAGGGCTTTATCTTCATAAAATCATCTTGTGAGTGATCCAGCCTTTCATATATGATGGCTTTGTCACTTCTTTGGTTTAGTCTTTGTAACTCAACATAATCCAACATTAACTTGAATAGATTTTCTGAAGGGCAGGTAGTGGATTAGGTCCCAGGACATAGTCTGGGACACATGATGCAGCCATCATACTGAACCTAAACAGATATGGGTCTGGTTAATGCTTGGGTTGGGGAACATCACGTGTGTTGCTTTGAGTTTTGGGATAAAATGAAAGAGTGATATAAAACCTAAAAATAGTATTGTTTTGTTTTTGTTTTTAAATGTATACACTATATTGTATCCATAAGAATTAATACTCGTAAACAACTTGGCTTGTTCCATTAAAAAAAAAGAAGAAGAAGAGCATTGAGAAGCCAATATTAACCATAATATGCTGAACATACATTTGACTCAAATTTAGGACAGTCAACATTTTACATGTGACATTAACATTGCTTAGGCCAAGCAAACCTACAAGCCTGCTAATGAACTTAAAAGGGTAAAGCTGGTACACACTACATAGAAAGCACAGTATGTAGTCTACTGGGAAGAAAAACTCTCTACAAGTGAGAAATTAGGAAGCTCAAGAAAAAAGGATAAAGAACGAACATCCTGCGGAGAGTTAACAGCATTAAATTAAGCACATTTAGAGAGCTCCTCTTTGTACAAAAAATTATAGAAACATTGCACTGATCTGAACAGAGCCCAGCTCCCATATGAAACTTATGTCACAGAAATGGTATTTGAATGTGTATGCATGGAGCTTGCATTTTCAAGAATGGCTCTGTACTTAAAAACATAGGGAAACATGATGGGCATACCTTTCAGCCGCAACAGGGCATTGAATTTGCCCTAAATGAAAAGTTATTTCAACACCTTTCAAAGTCTTAAACACAAAATAAAATGGTATTGTTCCTAATACAGATTTCACTGGAGCAAAATCACAAAATCAGGATCTTTTTGTGTTTTCCATCTCTGCTGGATTTTCTTCTGCTGATGCTGGATGCACTTGATGGTTGGATGGAGACTAAGTCATGCCTAGAGGGACCCAGTGAAATTATAAGTCTTGATCTCAGCAGGATTACTCTAGACATGAATAAGTCAGCATGCAACCTTGATTTTTATTACAACTTGACTTAGTGCATTTTCCACAGACAGCCAATGCATATGACTTGGAGAAACACGGCTTTCCAAGGACTTCAGTCTATAGCAGAGGAATTACAACCTGAATTTTCCTTAAGGAGGGAAATACTTCTTTTATGAGCTAAAGTTCAGATTAACACTGATTATACATTATTGGTGTAATTCCGTTGTAACCCTACCTGGGATTTTCTGGAATGTGATGTCTTTTTTCAGCTGCAGGAAAAGAGATACTGAACCATCTATAATGATAATGATAACCAACCTCTTTGCCAGATCCACTGAGGTGCCACTCCCAAATCACTGGTCCAGCTAAGAAAGAAACTGAGTTGGGGAGGGGAGTTTGCAAGTTGCTTTCCCTCCACCAGGCATATAATGCCACATACCATATAGATGGACTATCAGTCATGCAGATGGTCAGTTTACATAGTTCTTCCTCCTCAAAAGGGTAAAGTTCATGCAAATCAGATATTTGCATGATTACCAAGTTCATGGGGAGTACATATACCAGGGCTTTCCAAATGGTGTGCCATGACACATTAGTGAGTTGCCTGAAGTGTGTAGGTGTGTCGCCTACAATCTTGGAAAGGTATGTTATTATATGAAAAGTTTTCATGAGATATGTTGTGTCCCCATACATTTTGTTATTGCAATTGACGTATGTGTCTGTATTTCTTATAAGGGGTTAGTTTAACCTCTAGTTTGCTAGTAAAACTGAGTTACTGTGTCATGAAATGATGTGTGTCTAAAAAAGTGTGTTACCAACATGAAAAGTCTGGAAAGCTTTGATGTATACCTATATAGTACAGGATATGGTATGAACGATGAAGGGGAGAGGTCTTTGTCCACTCCCCAATCATATTAGCTTGGTTAATATCATTTTGGACCATCAAAATTCCACACATTCAACAGAAGAAATGTTTTTAACTCTTGTGTGTTTGGTTTGCATCACTTAGATTAGTGCTTGATACATGTGGAAATATCTCTAAAATTTATAGAATTTAAAAGAAGTGCCCCATACGTAGAAAAAAAAAATAAGCTAAATTTATAAACTGCACTTCTTTCACTATATAGAGTTGGAAATATAAGTCTACTTACGCCAATGGAGATTCACTGTGAGTCATACGATCAAAACCCAACAATGAGCATTGAGTATTTGGGGTCCATCATTATGGAGAGGTGGGATGTGCACAACAGAGCAACATTAGTATGGGAAATTAACGAAAACCCAAATGGAAAGTGTGAAGGGGGGAAAAAGAGAAGAAACCATTGTCAATAAAAGGAGCACAAGGGAGCAAATTAACACATTAGCAATTGGAATAAGCTTGCTGGTTATAAGTTCTAGGCACATTGTTAAAGGCATAGCAGCAATGTTGCTGTTCTGTGGCCTGGAGTACATTCAAAATTTTCTACTTCACACACAAAACAATAGTAAGATATCATATACACAGCAAGAAAACTGTACATGTATACCAAATATAACCAGCTGAGGTCCTGGAATTGAACAATTCAGGTTAATATCCCCGATGCTACTCAAAGTGGTGGCCTGTAGACAAGTGCTGGTCCTCAAGCCATTAGCTATTGGCCTGTGGCAGGCTTTTGGGAAAGAAAGATAATATGATAGCAATGTGACACAAATATGGTAACTGGCATGCTGCCACACTGGAGATAAAAATGCAAGTCGAGAACATCAGATAGTTTGAGAAGCATTGTCCTAATCAATACAGGCAGCTATCTTGCTTCTTGTAAAACAATTCCAATTTCATATATGAATATGGAATGAACATAACATTTGTGTGTGTGTGTGTGTGTGTGTGTAAGGGAAAAGGGAAAGACAAAATGAGAGATTTATGTAACATTCCCAATCTTGGTACCAGTCATTGGAAAAAGCAGTTTGATGTGCCATTTGCCTGTCCTTTTTAGCCAAATAAAAGATTCTAAATAATCCAACACTGCTACTTAATTCAGGATCCAAATAAGTTTGCTATGTAGAAGCATATTCATTCACATGCAGGGAAATGCTATATCCTACTAACACATGGGGAAATATGGGTGCTGTGGCTCCAGATATCATAATCTACTTGTTCCCAAATGTATCAACATCCAAAAATGGATCTGTGCTGCACTGTACAGGAGAAGCATTGGACAGTATGAACCAGAATGTAAATTGGAATGTGCTTGTACATCCTATCCCTCTCAAAATGAAGCAAACAGCCACACTTCAGGTATGTATGTGTGTATATGGTGTGTGTGTTGTGTATATGTTTTTAAAAAATCAGAAGCCAAGGAACACATAATATCAGAGTCAATGCTGAGCTAGAAGAAGAACAAAGCGTTACTAACATCAGCAACCACCAATCTCTTTAGAACACAGGTGATAACTCCACTTCATCTCCCACATGTGTTATATGATACACAGATTTAAAAATGAAAAGGAATGTTAATGATAAATTGTTACATGGCTCATCTTCCTGGTTTTTTGTCCCTGTTTTATGTCAAAAGACAAAGAGCTTTGCATCATGGGTTTCTGTGAATTATATGCAACCAGTGGAAATCCATCTGAAAATAGCGAAGGTGCAAAGGATAATCCTTCTCTACTACAATTAAAGACTTCTTTTTTTAAGAAAACAAATCTTTTTTTTTTTTTTTTTTTTTTAGCATCGCCATTTCTATGATACAGTCCTGGATGCACTGTGAGTCTTTATTCAGTGTTTAATATACATACTCTTCTTTATAAAGATGATCCAAAAACTACCTTATGCAAACAAAATAAATTCATTCATATTTCTTCTGCCATTCCACCGGATGATTTGTCACACTTTATTCTGATTTTTTCCTACAGAATATACTGTTTGAAAGCAAGCTCTGTGACAGGCTTTATAACAGCTTTTTAAGGGGTGTTTGGCACAATATGGGGGTATTAAGTGGTCTATTCTTTAACATTCCTAGGTGTGAATGGGAACTTTCTAATGTTTTCTCCATGATAGGCATGATTATTAGAGTTCTTGCACATTTTTAATACTTTTTACATTACTTCGTCTAGCAAATATCTTCTGAAGGATTTTTGTGTGTGTGCAAAACATATTGGTTTATTATGCACAATACCATGTTTTTGCACAAATATTTTTGCACAGAACCCACCAGCACTAACTTTTGTTATTACTGCCACTGATAGGGTGGTGGTGGTGGTGGTTTGCTGGTTTCTTTATTTTCTCACAGGGCTGAAAAATTCTGTCAAGGAAGAGAGAATTTGCAAACATGTGTGACACTCCCAGTAAATTGTGCTGGGAAGCCATGTGGATAAAGGGCATCTTTACATTTGAAAATATTCATATTGTAAAAATTGTGAAATAGTCCATAATCTGCCACTTCCATCTACAGTAAGGTGGGAAAGCGTAGTTTAAAGTATAGCACAGGGAGGTGGAAGCAGGGAGCAAAATCCCTTCTCATGTTTGTGCTTTTCCTGCCAGCTATTCCAGCTGCCCCCCCCCATATCCCGGAACGGGTTGCTTCCAGTCTCAGAACCTCACTCAAGAAGGATTTGATGGCAGACCCAATTTTGCACATAGATATGATCCCAAAGCATGTTAACCATTTTAGACATGGGACACCAGCTCTGTGGAATGCCACCATAACTGGTTTGGCATGAGACATATATGTTAAAGCATTAGCACTATCTATCATTCCTCTGATAGATATGAAGGGGATGATGCACTTGGAATAAGGATAGGGTAGAAATAGGATAATGAAATATAGATTTATCATTTCAATCAATTTTCCTGCTCCAATTTCCTAGAAATATTCATTCCATCACATTATACCACCTAATGACACCCAATAGGCAATAGGATGGAAGAGGAGACTGTGTGGCATGCAGTGAGGGGCTGTTGCACACAAAGGAAATCATCTTACCCAGCAAGTTCACCGCCCTGGGCCTGGGCCTGGCCTGCAATGGCATCCATGATAGCGTCCTGAGAATACATGCTGATTGGGGTGTTATACTGGGCGTGAATGATGGTGGCCTTGCCACCCGGCCCTTTCACCTCAATGGGCTTGTGTGTAGACAGAGCAGAATCCTTCAGGACGTTGGGGTTGAAACGTTCCACGTACTCCGTGCTGGGATTGGAGGTGAGGAGGAATAGGGAAGTTTCAGAAAACGAGGGAAGGAAATAAGGAAACGACACAGAGGAGATGCCAAAAGGACAGGAAGATGCGAGTGCAGTGGATCATCCAAAGGCAACATCAGAAACACGCCAAGCTTTAGGTCAGACAAATACCAAAAGAGAGGCAGCATTAAAGCAGCAGCAAAAAGGACAGGGCTCAAAGCTGGTCCAGAGAATGCAGTCAGTGTTCTTGTCCCCCGGAAGAGAAAAACCATTAATGACCGGTACTGTCAATAATAGCTCTTCCACATTATTGGTTTTGGGTAAGTTAAATGTATACTGACTTGTCATACACACTGAATTCTTCTTTCCCTTGAGTCTGTGACTTTGAGGAAGAGATCCTGCAATATCCCAGCACTCAATACACAATGTTTTTATAGCTGAGAAAATGAACTTTTCCCTCAGATAACACATCTATTACTATCACAACTGCTGTGGGGAGTGTGTGTGCATATGTGTCTTTAAGTCACCTGTTGACTTATGGTAACCCCATGATTTTCATAGGCTTTTCCTAGGCCATTTCCACACTAGACTGTTATAGCGCTATGATTCCACTTGCAACATGCTATGGAATCCTGGGGTTTGCAGTTTTGAGAGGGGTCAGTGGGCCCCTCCTGAAACTGCAAACCCCAGGATTCCATAGCATGTTGCAAGTGGAGTCATAGCGCTATAACAGTCTAGTGCGGAAATGGCCTTCGGCAAGGAATACTGGTCATGTAATTTTTATGGGTACCTATTGTCTTTTCTTTGTAATGCAACTAATGATGAATATTGTAGCTTCTACCACAGGATTGCATCATTGTAGTTTTTTCAAAAAAAATATTTAGTGGTTACCTTCTGCTGCTCCATGTCTAGAAATACTTCTTTTTTGTGAAGAAGAATACTGAAGATTTCCTCATTTTCACCACCCTGTCATTTTATGAACTGGGTGTTTAACTTTCGAGTAAACATTATACAATCTGTCATTCCTATGCTGGACTTCCACAATGTGTCAGGAGTGTTTTTAAAATGAGACGAATAAATAGCCAAGTATTACTGCCCTTGCAGCAAGACTGTCTGCCCATCCATTATATATAGATGGTCTATCATATTCATGTCATTGGGTGGGGGCTTTTTGAAGTGACTGGTCTAAGGCCATTTTTGCACTACACTGTTATAGTGCTATTATTCTACTTTCAGCATCCTATGGAATTCTGGGATTTGTAGTTTACTGAGACCAATGCGCTCTCTGGCTGAGAATTCTAAATGCCCCTCCTTAAACTGCAGGCCCCAGGATTCCACAGGATGCTGAAAATGGAATAATAGCGTGTAGTGAAGAAGCAGCTTAAGATAACCAATCAACTTTCAGGAGCTTTGATTAGTTAAATATACATGTAATATGATGCTTATAATATTCCTCCCCCTTTAGGTTTACCTCAATTCCTCAGTTAACGTTCTGCGAATAAAATATTCACCCCGTAAATCCACAGTACACTTAGCAATGGAAGACATGAGGTAATTCTAGTCTTTTGTTCCTGTATCTAGGTTAGCAAAAGATGCTTCCAGATCAGCAAGTCTGTACTGTTAGGCAACTCTGTACAGAGTGTTACCAATTCAAATACACTGTGCAGCTATTTAACTTTTTGTCCTGAACTTAATTTTTTTTTTTTTTTTTGGAAGGGAGGCGTAGAGCCTGTTGTAGTTGTGGCAGAAAAAGAAGATGAAATAGATGGTGGGGGGAAAAAGATGGTTACAAATAAAGAAACTATCATCGAGACCCACCACAAAATTCTGTGACTGAGCCAAGGCAATTGAATGAATAACAGCTTGCCTGGAAGTACGTAGGCTTAAGAAATCAGAAACATGCTAGCGAGTTACGAATTAGTTTAAGAGCCAACTTGATCTCTTCCCATAAAAAGAAAATGAATGGAATACAAAGTAAGATAGCAAAAAAAAAGGGGGGGGATCCAACATAGGCCATTTCCACACTACACTGTTATTGTGCTATGATTCCATTTCCAACATCCTATGGAATCCTGGGGTTTGCAGTTTAGAGAGGGGCCATTGAGGCCCCTCTCTAACTGCAAATCTCAGGATTCCATAGGATGTTGGAAGTGGAATCATAGCGCAATAACAGTCTAGTGCGGGAACGCCCTTAATTACTTCATAAGCAGAAGGAGCTTTTGTTCATGAAAGGGGAGTTGCACCCATGGAAAGATGCAACACTCTTCTCTCTCTTCATTCAGAAGAAGAGGTATATACCATTTTGAAAACACTGAGGGTTAAATATATATATATATCAATGGCTACAACTTTTCCTTTTACTGCAGCAATGTGACAGAAGCAGCTGCACATTTGGAATATTTGCCCTCTTCAGAGCTGGTGGAGGACTGAGAACCTATGGGATATAAGGTTATTCATGAAGCACAGGCATTTATAACTCAATACAATAACTCAACAACACACTGCATACACAGATACTTGGAAAGAACAGAAACCCACCATGACATGAGCACATCAACATGCATAACAAACTAAAAATGTGCATTTATGTAACAATTGCCTTTCAGCCAGTTTACATTTTAGCTTCTTAATAAGGTACCTCATGAACGGAAGCCTCCACATGCCCTGAAATGGCCACTGGTTTTGTCAGCTAATACAGGCATCTATAGATGGAATGCTCCCAGCAAAGAAAATAACACTGCTGCCCACTTATCAAAGGTTACAAGGGGCTGCAGAGCCCTATATTAGCTGCAGATGCCTGTGTTAATGATCAGTTCTTGCAGCCACCTGAGACTCAGGAAAATCCTCTGGCATCCACTACAGGTATACAGAGGTCTTCCAGCAAACTTTGGTATGGACACTAGAGGTCTTTTCACATAAAAGAGTACATTTTCAGTAACATAAATGAAGAGGTCTGGTCTATAAGGAAGAAGAGGGCTGTTCTCAGAACCATTGCCAGTGGAATACATTAGTAGCATTTTATGCCTGTCACACCAATGAGCTCATTTGAAGTACATTCCACTTGCAAGCACACAAAGCAAGAACAAACAGGCTCATCATGCTACCCCTAAGGAAGGGGGAAATGGCCAAGCATATAACACTGACACACTGTTTAATACTAACTTGGCAACAGTGTTGGCTATAACCTAGGGAAAAGAAAGAAACAAAAAATCAGACCAAAAGATTTCTGCTGCTTTTTTTTTTAAGCATGAGGCTAGCAAGTATTAACCAGGATTTATAAGGTTTGTGCAGACTCTTCTACAAATAGGAACAGAAAGCAACTGCTGTGTCCAAAACCACACACTGTGATTAAGAGAGGGAAAATGCAGAGATTACAATTTATCCATTGGGATTTATGGATGTGCTGTGACATTTTGTTTCAACTTTGACAATAAGTTGTTATTACTGTGCATAGCTAAGTATACTTTTGGTGACAGAGCAAGAAAACAGGACTGTTTGGAAACTGTCACATCCCTCTGAAACAGGAGATGAATCAAAGAGCTGCAATATTTTCCCCAGATGCTAAATAGTCTGGGATAAAGTGCCATTCTTTCTGACACATCATTGTTCTTCTGCAGCAAGCAGCTAGGACCAGATGTACTGGCTTATGGTTGGCCCCTGGACAACCAAAGCAAGTAAATATAAACACATGTGAAAAGTATTACGTGACCCCACAGAGTTGTGTCACACTCTGGCATCACACCATGCCATAGTAGGCAGAACAAGAGTAAGAAGTTATAAAACAACCATTTTCAGTACTCCCATTGAGTTCCAGCAGTTAAGCTTTTACAGTTAAAGAACTAGGCTTCAGTAAGAGACATAGTTGAGAGGAGCCAAAATCTCCTCTTCTTCCCAGAAACTGGATCCATCTGCTGACAGAGACTGCCCTGGTGTAGAGGACTCCATTGGTGTCCCAGAATGCATGGGTTAACCTTTCTAACCTGAATGTTAAAATTAAGTATAAAAATTGTTTTATAGCTGATCCATTCATATAAACATTTTGTTCTATCCTCTTGACAAGAATTAATGTTGATTCTTCTAGTAACTTAAAAGCAGAATGTCAGGGACAGACCAAAATTGGTCCTCCAAAGCTGTATTTTGCACTCCAAGGGAAGCATCCACTGGTGCCAATGCAAATAGCAGCTCTGAAGTGGTGGTTTTTGTTAGGACCTTAGTAGGGGGAGAAAGAGTTACACTATCCCCCTTCCCCATATTAATTATATCCATGCAACTGACATGCACTCCTAGTTTGATCCTTGGCTAAAGTACTTCCCTTTTGTCATCCTCACATAGATGTCATAATAAGTAATAAAAACAAATCTGACATTCTATACTAGTATTGAGTGACAGCAGTTATCTTTGTGAAAGAAATTCACTAGGTGATTTTGCCCTTGCTTGGGTCCAAATGTTGTTTTAGTCCTATGATTTTCCAGATCACTCAGTCATTTAAACCTTTAAAGAAGAGTCATATTTATGATGTACCTTCTGCTCTTCAGTCACAGAGCACTCCGAGCTAGTTACATTTATGAAAATACAATACAGTAATAATAAAGTAATATCTTAAGAAAAAAATAAGAAAAGAATATTCTTTACAAGACCAATAATATGAAACAGCTTGAAAATAGCAGTAGAAAATGCACATTTAAAATCTGTTAAAATAAATGTGTCTAAATGTCTAAAGAACAGTTGTAAGGGAGCCAGCTAGATTTTGACCAGAAAGTTATGCCAAAGCTGAAGCATCACCACTGAGAAGGGCTTGTGTTGTTGGGGGTCCTCATCTACCTCACAGGCATGTCAAGCAGGGCCTTCAAAGAGCAGCACTATGCAGCATCAGAAAGTCCTTAAGATCATTGGATCCATGATTGTTTAGGGCTTTAAAAGCCCAGTCCAAACCTTTGTGGAACTTGGAAATGATTGGATAACAAATTCAGTAGAAACAAGATCAAAGTATCATGCTTTGACAAGACAGAGGTTTGGTCAACATATCTGGACTGAGCTATTTGTGAAGGAAACCTATATACAAAGCATTGCAGTAGTCCCATTTGGAAGTAACCAACACATGGTTTACTTATACTCAGGATGACATCCCTGTTGGTTAGTCCCAATTAGAGTAGATCCATTCTATCAATTTTTCAATGGTGAGTCAATATGTAGATGAATCTAATAGATTCATTGTATTTACTCTAGTCAGGACTAAAAGAAAATTTACACCTTAATGTGCCTTATAAGATAGGCCACAATTAATGTACCATCTAGCTTTGTTTTAGCTTGTTCATTCACCCATTTCAGAGTTGATGTCAGACAACATCACTTTTGTGTTTCTTCAGGATTACACTATGGAACTGAGAGGCAGAGCTGAGTATTGACAATATACAGTGACAACACCTCATTTAAACTCCCCAATGACTTGTCCCACCAATTTTAGGTAGATATTGAAAACACGAGGGAGATCATTTTATTTTGTATGCAGACAAATGGCTGTGAAGTAGAATAGCAGTCTCTCAGCACCATCTGCTGGGGCTAACTGGGCAAGAATGAATGGAATCACTCAAAGCTACTGTCCCATAAATCAATTCTGACCAGATGGCCCCAAGAGGATACCAGAAAGACCAGCCTAGCTTTATTATAAGACTGGGCTAGAAGCCAGACTGGAATGGATGCAAATAATCCCATCAATCTGCGCAGTTGAAAGTATCATGATTACTAACTCAAGGGTTTGACGTAGTCTGTTACGCACTGTTGTAGAACACCAGTAGATTATTTTATTGCAATTTGCATAGCCTAATTTCTTATGACTAATTCACATGTTATATAGCAATAAATGCATTTTCTACTGAGTTTATACTCACTAGAGAAATGCAGCCAGTGTCTGCTGCTCTCTAGAGAGTGTAGTAAGATACAGATGTTTTAACATGCTTGTCCCATCCACACTTGTTACATTTTTAAGTGCACACTAAAAGATTTGAATGGCCTTGAGTAAAACTTGAATTGAACTCCTGCTTATCAAGGAACTGCTCTTGTGACTGGCAACTTTATTATCAGACAGACCTTTAGGCCATCTGCTACTCTCTCTGTAAAAAACAGACTGAAATCTGAACTGTCAGGGATCAGAAGATACTTGCATACATACTTCCCACAACCCTATTATAATTATACTTTTCTGTGCATTTTAGCTGGCAGTCAGTTCAGCCATAGCTGGATACAGACATAACATATAAGTACAGTGTAGACAGGTACTCTCTAATGTTTGTTTCCCATGTTTCTATGAGAAAGCGAAGAAAGAAAAGAATGTGCCCTCCACAAGCCAGGGTGGGTCAAATTTTCTTGCAGAATTACATTCATTGGGATAAACAATTAAAGGCTTCCAAGCTAATACTCAGTTGAGCAACCTAGTTTCCTGCCCTTCAGATTCTTACACTGAAAAATATTGTCCCACCAGCTTTGTAAACCCAGCTTAAATCCAAAAATATCGGCCTGTTAAGAGAAACTCACCGGGATATATTAAGAACAAGTTGTAGTTTGTAAGCAGATCAGTGATTCTATATCCATTTTAGGAATGTGCAGGACAGCTGGGCATCTGCTTACAGAGAAACATAGTGTAATAGTATCATTTTCTGAAGTGGTTGCTGTTGGCTGTACTAATCCTCTCAGCTACGGCCATGCACGTAAAACAATATTTTAAAGTATGGCATAAGCCTTTAGTAATATACCCTTGAATAAAAGACGAGAACCACCACTTCTGTGATTAGGATTTCAAAAAACATCCCAGGCAGAATGTAAACAATGAAAGGACTTCACATTCCCATAAGGAGGTGGGTAACTCTAAGACTGTGTCTACCAGAGCCAACTTAAATTGGCTCAGTGGGAGCATATTTTCCTTCAGGAAGCCCGTAGAGATATCACACTCAGATCTTGAGAGGGTGCCAGTCACTTTGACAGATCAATATGCATTAAACAGAAGAAGCTACTACACTTGGTAGACTGTTCCCATCTATTGAATTTTTAAAGATACTGCAGTGTGGCATCTGGTATTATAGTTTTCTAGCCTTCATTCTGTGCTTCCTATACTCACTATACCATGCACTCTGACTATCCCAGTTTGGCAGGTATAGTTCCTATTAATCGTCTGTCTTCCCTCTTTTCCAGCTGCTTTTAAAACGTTTCAGCTCATCTCTTCTCCTACCACTTTCTCCCTTTGTACTCAGCTTACTTCATTTGCTGTAAACTGAGTTCAAAGTGCAAAAGTAGTTTGTACTCAGCTCAGCACAGGAGAGGAGAGAAGGGGACAGAATCTTGTCCTTTACAGGAAGCTCAGGCAAAAGTGTATTGCTGCAGCCTCTTCTAGCTTGTGTGTATAATGTGTCCATCATATATGTGGGGGTTCTGTTTCAGGAAAAAAACATGAGTGTCACATCCCATTGTAGTCAATGGATGCAACATGTGTGTATCTGCCACGTCCGTTGACTATAACAGGAGTGATGCTTCATGCGACCTCACATTTGTGTGTGCCGAGGTCATGCCAGAAGAGGGTACACTGTACTTCCTCAAGAATAACTTTTGCCATTTTGACCACATTGTGATATTGCTTGGCTACATGTCTCCTGGTTTTCATCTATGATATTTTGGAGGGTACGCTATACTCTGCTTAGATATGGTAGATTAAATCCATTTGTCCATGCTGATCACTTCTATATAATTTCTGCTGAGATGTGAAATGTGAAAAGACAGCCTGGAACACTCCACGGACCATTTCCTCCACCCTCCCACACATTCTCTGTTTATTTTCTTAATAGATGACTACATTCCAGAAACCCTCTTCATTTCTGCCCTACTGAAAGATCTACAAACATTGCATCTTGAGAAAAAAAAGAACATTTCTGTTTTGTATTTATCAATATAGTATCAGACTATCCATAAATTAATTCATATTAGATTCAAACACTGGTGAACACAAGTCAACTTTGTTTATTCTTTATTATTCTATACTAATATAATGCCTTTTTATGAGCATACTCTAAAACTTGAAGAAGAACTCACTCTTAACAGTTTGTACACCCAGAGGATCAAAATTACAGAATGGAGGTTTCCTATACTACTCCAATAATTTCATGAGCAGACATAGTCCCTGGGATATTAAAGGCCCCCCACTGTAGCATCAAGGAACATAATTAAAGATGGGATACAATAAGATTTGATCTCTTTCCCTTATTTTCCTTTCTAAATATACCAGCTTTCACCGTATGTCCCATAATAATATGTCGTTGACAGAAGTTGACAGAAAAATCTGCATAAACCATGATAAGTGAGGATAAAAACTTTTTGGGTTTTTTTTTGGTTATTTCGTGTTAGCTAAAGGCCAAGTGTCTACATTGAAACTACTGCTTAAAACCCAGGGGGAAAAAGGTAATGAAAGCAGTAGAGTTACGATGATGGTCAATTCTTCATATTTAAGAAATAAAAATAGTTCACAGAAAAGCTTTTTGCTTAAATTAAAACAAACACCGAACCAGATTTTGATGTGACATCAGTTTCATACTACAGCAGTTTTACAGAAGTCACTGCAATTCTATTGGTAACTGTAATTTACAATGAAGAGTATAAAACTGAAACATCCAGATATAAAGAAGATTATCTTCCATATTTATAGTTATTAAAGTATTAAAAAACTGATACTCTGCCCAGATAGAAACTCTGAATTATTCTTCCTTTTCCTCCCAACCTAAAGTTCAGGTGCTTCTTGAATAATTTCTACTGGGTTTTCTTCTAGTTTTCTAAATTAGGAGGCCCTTTATGCTCTCTGTCATAGTTGATAACCCACTTTAAGAGAGTATGATCAAAGGAGGAGTCAGAAAACCACAGAAAAATTCTCTGTTCCATTTGTTCCTGAATTCCAGGGATTTCTTGGCACTCCTATCAGCAGTGACCCTAAAGTATAAAATATTAATTCAAAATGGAACATTTAAAACATGGAAAAACAAATTCACAATTGGCACTCAAAATTTAAGTGTGAGAATGCAGATTCCCACCTGGCCTCAGCCATACAATAAGACTGGCTAAATGCCAAAGTGGAGCCATATCAGAGGTGAATTTATTTATAAACATAGCTGACCTGTCCTTTGTTTCTTCTTGGCCCTAAAAGTGAGCGACTGTAGGGGGAACCGTACAGAAATGGTATGGAGTGAAAAAGATCCAACTTAAAACATTTTGCTGCCTAAGATAAAGCAGCAAATCCAAGCCCTCAGTCAAAGTTTTCTAGTGCCCAAAGCAAATCAGTTTATTTTTTGCAAAAGTTCCTTTAAGTGCCTTCTCATGCCTTGGCATTGTAAACACAACAAAATAAATAAATTAAATAACTATTTTCTGATTGTCTGTGCCACCAAAATGGGCTGCCCAAAGCAGCCACTCTCCCTGCTTAATGGCAGGGCTGGCCTTGTAACTACTGGAAAGTATGCTCAGTGCCATAGTTTTAGATCACACCAGCTAGAATTCCATAGAAAATATGCCACGTATTGCTCATGATGAAATTTTGATGAAATACACACAAAGTAAAAAGGCATACAGTGGTTGTTTCTTTCTTGTCTGTCAGGTGACTTGGCAATAATCTCATATTGGATGTCTACATGGAAATGCAATGGGAAGGATCTAACACACACTGGAATCAGGGTTAAATATGATTTCAACTGATGAAACCTCTAAACACAATTGACTGTTCTGTAACATATTACTAGGCCAGGACTCACAGTTATTTGAATTGGAATATACTATTAAGCCATATGAAATGAGGGTACAGCAGTGGTGCTCAGATTTTGGTACTCCAAATGTTTTGGACTTCAACACCCAGAATTCCTGGCTATTTGGCATGTCAGTTGGGGCTTTGGGGAGTTAAGTCCAAAACTTCTTGATGGCCAAAAGTTAAGAACTCTCGCTCTAGACTACGTACAACACAATACAGTTCTGGGTTGCAAGTAGTGACTAGTTGTGAAGAATACATTGTGTATCAGGGGAAGATGACCATTGTTAATGGTATCCTCACTGAAGACACCTGATACGTTTACAAGAAATACCTAGTATTCCTCAAAACTTTACTACAAAAGCACTAGTAATACTAACATTTACAGGATGGTTCTTATTGGCCAATCACCATCTACCCATTCCATGTAGTGTCTCCATTGACACAGTACTGGTACAACATAAAAGCCCCCAAGACACAGCCACAAAAGTAATACAAAGATAACTTCTGGTTCCAGAGGACTAAAGCAAAAGCTTCAGTTAATCCACAAATTACAGTAAGATGGGAGGGAACAACAGAAAACTAAAAAGCATAATCTCAAGTTCACTAATCAATACAATCAGAGACATCCCTTCATGAACCCCAAGTATGTTGTTAATTTAATGTGTCGTTGCTGAGAGATGTGCAGCTTAAACAATCAGCCCTACAATAAACACCAGGCAAAAGTCCCTAGATCTTGTGTCTATCAGAGAGGGGTACAACAACAAAGGGACAGAGCTTTTAACAAACCAGACTATGAATGTCTGGTATCCAGACAAATGCTCACCAGAGACCCAGAGACCTTTTTAGAAAGACCAACAGTCTATCTAGGTTGGTGGAGTAACCTTGAAGTTTGAGAAGATACCATAGTCCTGGAAACCCTTTCATCTTCATCTCTGAGTGCCTCAGCAGCAAGACTAACAGAACACACCTCAGAGGTCTCCAGTTTTAGCCTCAGAGGGTCCTCATAGACCTGTTGTATGAACAAAGTCCATCCATTTCAAAACAGTCTTGAAACAGATGACTTGTTTCAAGACTGAATTTGTAAATCAGAGGACTCAAATAATTGCTCATCAGTCTCCACTGAACTTACTTAGAAGTGTTCTCTGTGATGATAAGGAATGCAATTTTAAACTCTAAACCCTTTTTACCTTCATAATATCTATGATTATTTTCATGTGACTGCCCTAGAATAGCCAATGTCATATTGAGTCATATTCTGCAGAGATTCACAGGACAGCATCATTCAAAAAATCTATGATTATTTCAGAAGTAATGATTTCAAAAACTAATTTTTCTAGAATTTTTTTTAAAGGAAACTACTGATCAATGCTCAGAAGCAGCATACCTTTCATTGCCTTGAGATGCTTGAGGTGAATAGAGAGGATTGTCTTGTCCATAAGCTTCTCAAGCATACCTAGCTGACCACTATTAATCTAAATGGACTCAGCAAGACAACTTCTTGCATTCCACATTTAATGATGAATTCAAGATAAATGGACTCGCTCTGTCTAGAATGCTCCTAATTAGCCATACCCATTCAGCAAACTAGCCAGAATGCATGATCAGAAAACAAGTTCATTATTTACATACCCGCTAAGAAGTCCACCTTTTGAAGCCTTTTGCGTGAGACTTAATTTATGCATTTCAGCCATTTCTCTGAGAGTGTCTGCTGAGTATAGGCCAATGGGGTTGTTATATTGCCTTGCTGGGCTCAGCTGGTGTTTAGGGCTACTGCCATCTGTAATAACAGAGCTTGTTTTTGACCCTAGGTCACTTTTTGCTGGTGAGAGATCAGGTGTCATGGATTGAGAGGACATGGAAGATCTAACAGTAGTTGTCTTTAAGAAGGAAGAACTATATGATAGAGCAGTCTCTTGTTTGCTGAGATAGCCAGTGTAAAGTCCATTGCTTGCTACAACACTACTCATTGGCCCAGCCGATGTGCTAGTTAGAGGACTGGAGTTTGCTCGGTTGCCATTGATTTCCAGAACAGTATCCTGTAGAAGCAAACATGCAGGTCAAAGAAAGATGAGAGAGAGAAAGAGGGAGGGGAGAGAGAGAGAGAGAGTCACAGAACACATGCAAAATAAAATGGTTTTCTGCTCTGGCATTCAGCACATATTGGTAAGGTTGCCAACTTTTAACTTAAATATATATTAATCTTATGTCAGGGGACAGAATCTGACATGTTAGGAATGAAACCAGGTCAGATCCTGACAAAATCCAGAGATATTAGATACTAGTAGCCATCATTTGAAAATCTGGCCTTCAAATACATATAGCAATCACTTCACAAAGACGCGTCATTTTATTGATCAAATTAAGTAAAAGCTATCAGTTGGCAACCCAGCACTTCAGACATATGCAATAAAACAGCTAAGTATTTGCATTAGTCAAGCAAAAGTATTAACTTTATCTCTTCCCAAATCTGCACATTTGGGGAATGCAGATGTATATCAATAAAACTTCTCATCCAAGCAGCCACCAATATCAGTTACTGTAAACATCACTTCAAAATCAGATTCAGTTATTCTTTTGCTCTAGAGGGAAAGGCAGCAGTTACTTAAAAGAAATCTGAATGTCTGGATGGCAGCTAAACACATCTTCAACATATGCGTCCATACATGGTGTTAGTACCTAGAAAGGCAAGGGCTAAGATTATTGCAATCCTGCCACTTATTATTACTCTAGAAATTAAGCATCAAGGTCAACAGAGGCCAACGTTCATGCTGATCAACATCGTGCAGTTAACGAAATAGGTTGCAAGAGGAATCTATTAATATACTCTCTCTCTTGGTACATAACTTGCATTTGGACAAGTAGAATAAGGCCATGTACAGTACAGCAATCTCCACTCAAAGCTGGTAGTTAGACCCTTGTTACTCCCAGTATTTATTTCCCTGAAGAGGTAAAAAGCTGCTCTCAGACATCTTTTCCATAATTTATCACCTGCTAATTTGGTCAAATTGAAGAAGAAAGTAGAAAGACTGGAACATTTGCAAGATCCAACACAAACCAACATTCTCCTGGCAGGACAAAAGCATAACATGAAGGGAGAAAGCATAATGATGGAAAAGGGTTAGGCAGGTGGCTCCTAGAATCCATACTGACTTGTCACTGATTATCATTGATTTGGAAAATTTTAATGGCAACAGACAACACCTTAGAGAATGGATCTCTTTGCCCATAAAAAGAAACATGGGTTTATTCTTTTCATAAAGTTCAAGCACAAAGAGATAATATTCTGTGTACAGCTTCTTCTAAAGACTTGTGGCTATTCCCCCCCGCTTTTCAGTGATATCAAAGTGCTTGAAAAAGTGGCACTGCTAAGTCAAAAGTTTTCAAGGGATAACATTTGGTTAAATTGTTCTCTTTTTCACTGTTTTCACTTGCATCAAGAGTTTTGTAGCAGCAAGGCCTGGCATCAGCTTCAAGGGCAATGTGGAATTATGATGGACTAGCGGTTGCATAAGCTATGCTATCTCTGTAGAGAAGACTAGAAAATGAAGAGCCCTAAAAGAAGAGGAGATACAAAACTGTAGCCAACACTCTAAATAAGTTTGGATCTCAGGTTTGCAGCACGTTTGTTTCCAAACAACAGCAGTAACAACTTGCCCATGCTAAGGAAAAGCACTAAGATAAGAAATGTGCACAAGAAATGAAGCATTTTCCTCTCAGAAAAATGAGTGTGGTCACTTGAATAGCAGCCACCATGGTGTTGGGCTGCTGCTGCTATTGTTACATGCCTTCAGGTAAATTCTGACTTATGGAAACCTTAGCATAGTGTCTTCATGGTAAGATTTATTCAGAGAAGGCTTGCCATTGCTTTTCTCTAAGGTGGGGAGAGTGTGAGTCCTCTCCATGGCTCTCCATGAGAATCATACTCTCTCAGGCTTAGAGAAAAGCAGTGGCAAACCTCCTCTGTGCTTGAGAGGAAATTTGGACCCAAGACTTCTGTCCAGCACTAAAATGACTGTTGTGTGCTGCCTCTTTAAGGCCATTTCCGCACTAGATTGTTATAGCGCTATTATTCCACTTTTCAACATCCTATGGAAGCCAAGCAGCCTCTCCCAAAACTGCAAACACCAGGATTCCATAGGAAGTTGAAAGTGGAATAATAGTGCTATAACAATCTAGTGCAGAAATGGCCTAAGAGGCAAACACAGAAGGCTTTAATGTTAGCAGGCTTTGTGGGAGGAAATACTTTCCAGTTTTTGGACAGAAGCCAGTAGAAACATTTGAGGCCTGTGCCCTCTTTTAAGAAGCCAGGACAATTCTGAATTTATTCAGTTCATTTTTAAGTCAGATGTTCCTCTGTGTTCCTGGAGGCTTTAATAAGTAATGTGACATGAAGGCATCTGTGTGTACTGATGTTTCCCATACACAAAAGTAGCCCCTTGATGGAGGGAAGTGGGAGGTGGGGCAGAGGAGGTATATGCTTACTGACGTGTGTGTGCCAGAGCTAAGTGCCTGAAGAACCTTATGGGTCAGGAGCACAACCAGGACTGAATCTGTCTGTCATGGACAGACAGACCCATGGAGAAACTGCATGTTTCTGCACTGAGCACAGCAGAAATGGGACCTGTCTGGCTTTTCAAACTCTAGCACTACTTACTCAAATATATATATATAGCATCATATTGCAGAGATAAAAATAGGCTAATTGGTTGCAAAATGGATTGGCCCTAACAAAACAGAGGCCCTTATTGGCAATCTGCAAAATACCCTCTGGTGGCTAGTATCATGGCTAGTATCTGTTGCCAGAACCAAGCCCCTGACTAAGCACACCCCAATCTACTCCCCACACATTGTTTCCAGTTCTTGATAGGATGGATTAAAGACCATTAAGAATGGAGGAGGGAACAGTTCTTTCACTCCTGAAGTAGGACTGTTTTTGTTTTTTTGGCCAGGACAGATGATTATGTACAACTAACCCTGAGTATACTGTGTACCCTGATGGGCAACAGCCTTCTGGGTCCTTCCCATATAAAGATTTCATGCATCACTTGCTGCAGCTTCAGCATTTCACAACGTTCTCAGCCTTGAAGGATACACACAATGTTGAGGGAGGGCAGAGCTACATACACACACACATGTGCTGTCATATGCATGAACAACATTTGTGTGCACATATGTATGTGTTTTACAGACACATACACTGCCATACCATTTATTGTAATGCAATTATTCTTCCTTACAATATAATTCTTCCAGTTCAGTTCCTTGCATATCAGTTCTTCCATTTTAATTTATTGGGATACTTACTTTGTAAAAAAGTGCACTCCTGTCTTATCTTGTTAGCAGTGATGCTAATAAGAAAGGGGCAAGGAGTCCTGCCATAGCAGCTGCCATCTCTCAGAAAATGCTCTGGGCTCCAATAGTCAGTGAGCTGACCTGCTGAGAATGAGTCCCAGAGTGTCCAGGAAATGGAAGCAGCAATTCTTAAGTCCATAAGCAGTAGGGAATGAGGCTCAGTGGTAGTGGGAGGATGGAGAGCAATAGGAAGGGTAAAAGAATCATTAGCAAAACTGGGCGGGAAGCGCATGCAGTCTGTGTTCGATGGACTGTGCACCCGTGCCTCAGTGTTGCCTGATCCTTTCAGCCAGAGATGCCAGGTACTCAATATAAAACCTTCTCCATAAAATCCTGAGTGCTGCCACCAAACTATGGTCTTTCTCTGTATCTTTCTTTTCCCTCTCTGTGCTTCTCCCAGTGTATGTTAGGGATTACAAAAATGGGACACATTTTTTACTATGAAGCCACTGTAACTTTTCAACTGGCCAGAAGAGGAGGCTGTTATCCTGTGCATTGGGCTTCATCTCTAGAGACACACTACTGTCACCTTGCTAGAACAGTTTATTTTATGACAGAGATGGAACTGGTACTGTGGTTCTAATAACATTTTGATACATGAAAAATACAGAAAAATGCCAGGATTTAATTTCTCCTCATCATGACATGCAGACTTTATTTGGCAAAAAAAAGCTAGACACATCCTTTCAGCCCTCTACCACACCATTGACTTCTTCTACAGTTTTCTGAATGAAGGTTTAAATTCATTTTATAGGGCCAATGTGAATTGTCCCGCTTAATGTTTATTATTTAGGGCAGGAACAAGGAAGGAAAATGTATGAGAAAATGTCTGAGAATAGAAATGAGTGCACACGTGAGCTAACTGAGAGGCACAGTAACTTGAATGGTCTATTCTAGCCTTCCCCAACCTGATGCCTCCCCAAGATATTTTGAACAACTATGCCCATCATTTCCATCCAGTCTGGCCACAGAAATCTAGTCTATTCACATACAGTGAAAGAGAAAACTACAAAACACTCACAAATTAGCTTTTTGATAAACAGTGGGCTTCTTTGCTCTTCAAAATCCCCACTCATGGGAAATGATCTGCTATCCATTGTGTGTCTCTTGCACTGATGCAACCGGGCTATCACAAACACTTAAATGATAATTATCAGCTACTTCAAGTTTAACTACCCACAAGTTAGCATATGCTGAGATTAAGATCCCAATTGTTTCTACTCTAAAGGAGGGCAATGTTGGTCTCTTTCAACAAGCATGAACAAAGAGGTAATGCATTTTTCAGATGAACAGATTTACTGTGGCATCAGTTTTCATAAGCAAATGCCTACTTCATCCCAGCAAGAAGCAACACTGCAGATGGATATACAAGGGACCAATGAATGGTGGGTACAGGTGAGCGCGGAAGTTGTTTTGCAAGGTGAGATTAAAAAATGAACAGGCACATATTAAAATTGGAGAGTCTTAATTTCATCACTAATTCTATCACTAATAGAGTACAAGTAGAACTGGGTGGTAGGGAAAGAGTGGAGAAGGGATGGGAAATACCGGTATTCCTTTCTGTCACTAACTATACTTGGTTCATGGAGAGGGGCTTACTTGTGCATGTGAGTCAAAGGGCAATTAAAGGCACAGCTAAGAAATCTCTGCTGAGAATCACTTTCTAAACACCATGACCATAATGCTGAACTCGAGATCCATGTCTTGACTCTTGCAGATAACAGCAGAAACACTGTTTCTGGTTTATATCACTTCAGATTCAATTTAGACAAATTACACAGTTGAATGCTCCCCTGTGGGGAAGGAGGAAATTTTTTGCACAAGATAGGTAGTGTATTAGGTCAAGTTAGACGACACATCTCTGATACCTAATGTTGTAACTTCAAATGTAGAAGCCAAACTTTACTGACTCCATTTTACTGCTTTTGTTTCCACTTAGCTCATACCTCTGAGGGTTTGGCTTTGTTTTTCATCTACATACCCTTCCTATGTGAACACCCCGAGGAAAAAATACCCAGATGCTGTGACCATCACTTTCCTTCCTCTGCATGTTATTTTACTATCTTTGCCTGATGAAGAAACCTATAAGCTCCAAAAACCAATGTGATGTGTTTTGTGTTCTTAGGTTAACCTAACACAAGATGAACTTTAGATATAAAGGTGTTGTTGTTTTATGGTCAGCATGGGTACTCCTGCAGGCTCATCTTCAGTGGCACTTCATAAAATTTTGTATTTATTTTTAAATATAGACTTCTTCCAAATTTCTTGAAAGGAGCATGAGTTCTTGTGATGTAGCTCCTTGGGATTTGCTGGTTGATGCCTCTCTGCATTCACTCATTCTATTCTTTCGGGAAGCTGTATGTAGCAAATATTTGGTTCTGCACTAATACTCTTCCAAACCCTTTTTTAAACTTGCAGAGATGGTCATTTGCTAAGATGATTTTACAATTTGAAGAATAAATTTTCTCCTCTGATTTTTTTTAATCTTAAAATTTGTAATGAAAAAGTGGCATTTTACTGATGCACTATAATTCTAAGGGGAAAAAATTAAAAAGAAAAGAGAGGAGGAGGAGAGAAGGGACTTTTTTTCCTTGGAATTAAAAAGAAACCCACTAGAAAATGGGAATAAAATGTTGCAGCACATGACAGGAATTGCTGGGGGGATGGAACTATAGCAACAAATATTTCAACCTTCTGACATATTTAATCCCTCTGCAAGAGCACATAGGGAAGCAGTCAGACATGCCTTCACCAACCTGTAGGCTGACGAGTGGTACAGTCCAGGAACAATTGTAACTGCAGCTTTCATAAACAAATAGTATGTTTTCTACAGCCCATCAATATATCACTGTGCATTGTCTATGATTTCACTCAAAATGCATTACTGGGTGTGATCCTGTGGTCAGGAAAACTAGAAGAAAAAGGAGTTCATGATAGTTGGGAGTTTCTTAAAAGTAAGATATTGAAGGCAAAATTTCAAACAGTTCCAATGATGAGGAAAAAAAATAAGAGGTGTTTAAAGAATCCAGGAGGGTTGTCTAAAGAACTGAACTAAGATTTAAAATGGATATGTATAAGAAATGGAAAAAAGGAAGAAATCACATGAATAGCTAGCCCATGTAGAAAGAAAGTTACAAAAGCTAAAGCACAGAATGAGCTCAAGATTGTTTGAGAAGTTCAAACCAATAGAAAGGTGTTTTTTGGTTTTGGTTTTGGTTATGTCCATAGCAAATGAAGGAACAAGGAAATTCTAGGGCCACTATGTGTAGAAGATGGTGAAATGCTAACAGGAGACAGAAAAAAAGCACAACTACTCAACATCTTATTTTCCTTGGTTGTCTCCCAAAAGGAAAACAGTGCTTAACCTGGGGAAAATGGAGCAAATGATGCAGTTGGGGAAATGCAGCACAGAACAGATAAGAGGTAGTACAGGAACATCCGTAAGTATTAAAAGAGCTGCCAGAAGTCATCTCAAAACCACTGGCAATAATCTTCAAGAATTCCTGGAGAACAGGTGAAATAACAGCAGACTGAAAGAGGGCAAATGTTGTCCCCATCTCTGAAAAGGGGAAAAAGTGGACCCCCCAAAATGACCACCCAGTCAGCCTTACATCAATACCAGGAACCATTCTGGAGCAGAACATTAAAGAGGCCATCTGTAAGTACTTAACAGGGATGCCCTCATCACTAAAAGTCAACATGGGTTTCTCAAAAGCAAGTCATGTCCGACTAACCTTACCTCATCTCTTTCTCTTTTTCTTTCTCTTTCTCTCCCTCTTCCTCTTTCTTTTAATAGAATTACAAGCATGGTAGATGAAGGGAATGCTATAGATGCAGCATATCTTGATTTAAGGAAGGCCTTTGACAAGTTCCCCCATGATATCCTTGCAAACTAGTTATTAAAGTCTGGGCTAGACAATGCTACTGTTAGGTGCGTTTGTATTTGGTTGACCAATCAAACCCCAAAGGTGCTCACCAATAGCTTCTGTTCATCTTAGAGAGGAGTGACTAGTGGGGTGCCACAGAGCTCTGTCCTGGGCCCAGTGCTATCCAACATCTTCATCAGTGACTTAGATGATGGAACAGAAAGCATTCTTAACAAATCTGTGGGTGATACCAAGTTAAGAGGGGTAACTAATATCCCAGAGGACAGGATCAGAATTTAAAATGACCTTAATTGAGTAGAGAGCTGGGCCAAAACTAACAAAGTAGGGAGAAATGTAAGATACTACACTTAGGCTGAAAAAAAAAATTAAATGTACAGATATAGGATGGGTTACACCTGGTTTGACCAGTGTACATGTGAAAGAAATCTAGGAGTCTTAGAAGACCATAAGATGAACATGAGACAAAGTGTGATGTGGTAGCTAAAAAAGCCAATGTATAGGCTGCATCAACAGAAGTATAGTGTCTAGGTTGAGGGAAGTAATAGTGTCACTCCATTCTGCTTTGGTCAGACCTTATCTGGAATGCTGAGTCCAGTTCTGGAACCACAATTCAAGAAGGATTTTTGACAAGCTGGAACATGTGCAGAGTTAAAAAACCGAACTGGTAAAAGGCCTGGAAACCATGCCCCATGAGGAGTGGCTTATGAAGCTGGCTATGTTTAGCCTAGATAAGTAAAGGTTAAGAGGTGATATAATAGGCATGTTTAAATACTTGAAGTGATATTATATGGAGGATGGAGCAAGCTTGTTTTCTGCTGCTCCAGAGACTAGGACATTTAGCAATGGCTTCAAACTGCAGAAAAAGAGGTTCCACCTAAACATTAGGAAGAACTTCTTGATGGTAAGACCAGTTAGACAGTGGAACATGCTGCCTTGGAGTGTGGTGGAGTCTCCTTCTTTGGAGGATTTTAAACACAGACTGGATGGCCATCTGTCAGGAATGCTTTGATTGTGTATTCCTGCATGGCAGAGGGTTGGACTTGATGGTCCTTGTGGTCTCTTCCAACTCTATGATTCTATGCTTGAGACTAAAACACAAGCTGCATTTGATTATTATTTCTGACATTTGATTCTATTCACAGAGTATACATTGAATGCAAGAAGCACTGGTTAAAAGAATAATAACCCTGCTATGATGCCCTCCGATGTTAGAGGAAGGCAGGATGCCTTTCCATCCCTGAAAACAAGTGAACAAACAGTTTTCAATTCGCCCCTTTCATTGTTTGTGTAGTTAATGACAAATAATGCTTGTATTTCTAACAAAATGAAGTCAAGTGTTCTTCTTGTTCTTTTTCATCTACATAAACATTTGGCTAGTCTGCATGCAACATAAGCTTGGCCTGTACCAGCTAATCTTAATAAATGTGCAAAGTGCTGAGCATTCCAAGATTTGGCTCCTGAACACCAGGAAGTTCCATTTGCACCACTGAATGAGAACCATTAAAAGTTGCTAGCTTGCTTTTGCTGGAAAGGTTCCCGAATGTTTTAATAGCTGCCTAATTGGCAGATAGTCAGCAGCTGAATTATTTCCCAGTACAGAAATGCAATACTGGGGGAAGCCTGTTATGAACCTAGGACAAGCTAAGGGTAAAGAGAAATCCCTAGAAGAAAACACACACACACACACACACACACACACACTCTAGCAAACATAGAGATCCTTTGTTTTATTAATTTCTCTTTGTGACTTTTTGTTTGTATTAAAATGATGGAGGCTGTTCAATACAACAGAATAAGAACATACCAGTGCTATGTCTAGGTGCAGGCCAGAAATAGAAGTTCTCTTGAAGCCTGATCACACATGTTTTAAAATACATGGGGAGGGGGGCAGCTGTCCTGTCTACATGGCAGCTCTGTTCCCACAGGAGTGCCAGGTGAGATTTGTAGTCTGGGCATGCTAAAGAACTTTGATGTAATTTCTTGCCTGCTTTTCATGCCTGTGTTCCTGAGAGGGGCACCCAACTGAGGCTACAATAAGTATCTCAAGACAAGTTGTAAAACACATACCTTTTGATGAGGGATCACAGGCATAGGAGAGTCAATTCTTGGGCTGGTTGTTGGAATTGGAACTGGACGTTTTGATCTGGCATGAATGCAAAAGGAAAAAAGTTACGGAGTAGCTGAGATGTTTTCCATGACATCCTTCAAGCAATGCATCCCTCCAAAAACAAACAAACAAAAACCCCTGCAAATAAATTGCTCTTTCATATTACCATCCCCACCTTATTTTATTCTTGAATCATACTGTTCACACACACACACACTTATTAGGTATATACTGGTCTTCATAATAAAATCACAGAGGTTTAAAAGTACAAATTTCAAACACTAATGAAATGACACTACTAAAACTCTAAACTACATGGTGTGCCATGACATGTGTTGTCTGAAGTGTGTAGGTGAGTTGCCTACAATCTTGGAAATGTATGTTATTACTTATAAATCATATATTTTTAAAAATACATGAAAGGTTTTCATGAGATATGTTGTGTCACCATACATTTTGTTATTACAATTTATGTTTCTGTCTGTATCTCTTATAAGGGGTTAGTTTAACCTCCGGTTTGCTAGTAAAACTGAATTACGGTGTCACAAAATGATGCATGTCTAAAAAAGTGTGCCACCAACATGAAAAGTTTGGAAAGTTCTGCTCTAAACATTAATCCTTTACCTCTTCCACTGAATTTAATTGTACCTCTCTCTTTCTCTTTTTGTTGACACCATGTCACACTTCAGTGTAATCAACATAAAGAACAGAATCCAGGATAAGACAATCTAGGGCCCTTTTCACACAGCATTTGTCATGCAAAAGGGCCTCCAGAGCATCACGCAATTGCAAGGACTGTTCCACATGATGTCCTCATAATCACGTGACGCTGCTGGGGCCAGCAGGTGCCGATCATGCAATATATTGTTTTCGGCTTCTGGCCAAAAATGATGCATGATTGTGCGTTGCTCCAGGGCCCCACACACACTTACCATCCATGCAGAGCTCCAGAGATGCGGCCCTTACACTTCCTCCCCCAGTGCAGCCTGGGAAAGTACTCGGCTGCACTGTGGAAGGAAGAGGCGGAGTCCTCACGCTGCCTGCCGGCCAGCAGGCACCTGCTGTGGAGCAGGAGCAGCAGGGACACAAGTGCGTTGTGAAAGAGGCTGCTCGCGTGATCCCCGTGTGCCCACGCCGAAAGCAGGTAAGCTGTGGAAAGGGCCTAGAAGAGGAAGGTCCATGGGGACAGAGTAGGTCTAGTTCTCTATGGCAGGGGATGATTGGCCATCTGGCAACTCGTGGCCCAGCTGGGGGAGGGGAAGGATTGCCCTGAAATGAGGAGGGGAGAATCCCTCATTCAGCCCACAAGCCAATCATGAGGCTGCACTACTTAATTTCCTTCCATAGACATCAATGGTTGCCATTCACTCATATGGGAAAAAAAGTTACAACACTCTGTTTTGGGAAGCTGTAGTGAAGAGAACAAAATCTGCAGCTTAATGACCAAACCTTCATGATGTTACAAATGTCTCTGTGTTCAGAGAACAGTAGTTCACCAAGGGAAAGATGAGCAACTGTGACAGGGACAAGTTCTCACCCCTTTAGCATCACAGTGTACAGCATCATCACATTTTTGGCCAAATGTGACCAGGAGTCTATTTTCTGGGTCTCAGGCAGTTTTGGCCTGCTTTGTAATTTGGAGTAAGTTTATGAGGTTGCGATGTTAACAGGAAAACTGCTGCATTTTGGCAGCCCTTTTTGGTTAATTTAAGGTGGGAGTTTTTTCACTTAAAAAAATAAATCTTGAGACGAGTATGAAATGGGGTGGTGTATCGGATGCGCTATGACTGTTCTTTGCCATGGGGAAAATGCTGTTGGGAGTATACTACTTTAAATAGCAAGTATATTTTCAGCTGTCAGGGGATCTAGATTTTCCTCTGTGCCACTACAAGCTGTTTCTGAAACAGAGATACAAAAGTTACACCTGTCATCTTTCACTTACAGATATTTAATGGTTCCGAAGCTAGGATTCCACTTATATTTGATTGAACTGTTTCACTGGTGGTATAATGCTCAACCTTTAGCCCTCAGCAGTGGTCTCAGTCTTTATCCCTTTCATTGTTTAGAACTTCAGCTCCCAGAATTGCTGGCCGTATTGGCTGGGGCTTCTGGGAGCTGAAGTCCAGTAGCATTTGGAGAAGGAAAGGCTGAGACCCATCACTTTCTAGAACTTGAGAACTTCATCTCTGTTTATTCTTGCAAGAGGGTCTACCAATATGGCTGCCAACTCATCACTGGCAATCAGTGCTATCATTCTGGTGGTGAGTTAAAAGACTCATTAGAGTTTTCTTAACTACAAGGAAGATACTCTTTTTAAAGTTGCCAGGATGTGAGAAATCACACTAGCTGTTAGAAACAAATACTAGCTGCCAGAACTGTTCTCATAACCCTTGCTAGTGATGGTAACGATCTCCTACTTTTTAATACTAATATTAATACTAATAATACTAATGTTATTATAGTAAGAGTTTCAGGGGATAAAGTGCACAGTTCCCTGTGAAGTGTAATAAAGTTTTGGTTCAGGCTACCAGAGTCCAGACAGAAACCAATGGCTCCCAAATAGATTTCCTCATGAAGCCCAGAGGCCCTGCAGACAGGCTGCTGCCAACATGGAGGAGTGCAGAAGTTGCTGAGTGTGGTTTACAAGGAAAGAAATAGAAATCGTGAAAGATGATGAGCTGACACAGGAAATAGAAACACTGTACTATGTATACTCCTCTTCATGCTCCTGTTTAATTTTTAGTAGTGGAGTTTCCTGTAGACCAGGAAGACTTCACTGTCTATTTCCCCAGCCATGTTCCAGTGTTCAGTCTGCTTGTGAATATATTAAAACCCCAAATTTTTTTAAAAAAAAAAAAAGAGGAGTGACTGTTGCAGTAATAATAGCTCAGACTGCCAGATATACACTGACAGATGTATTTTAGAAATTTTAAGATTTCATGTTATAAATGATGGAGGACTTAAAAAGTATAAGAGAAGATAGCAGAAGATTTAAAAGAGACACGTAGAGAAATGAGAATAGATTGAAATCTGACGATTAGAGAAAAGCAGAATGGCCAATAATGGGTGATAGCTGGGAACTGTTAAGTGGAAATGACTGTATTATGATTGTGGAAACCCCAAATTGTGAAACCAGATTCATGCAAAAAATAAGGAGATTGCTGGGACTGCTCAGACAAATCACATTTGATCATCTGCTTAGTAGTAGATTCAACTGCTTCATATGTCTTTACCTTCAGTATACATACATATCAATATTTGGAAAGAGAGAAAGAAAGAAAGTAGCAGAGGCAGAAGCATGAAAATTAATAGAAAGAGGACTTAATAACATTCAGCAGCATTCATCAAACAGCATGGAGGGAGAAACAGATAGGAAATGACATTTTCCGCAGCAGTCTCAGCTCATTTGAAATGCCTAGTTGTAGTCAGGGATACATGAAGTCAAAAACATGATTCAACGTAGAACCAACATAAGTCTTTATCCATCTCTGCTGTTTCAGTGCTGATGCAAATGTTTTCACTCATTTAAATAATACTTACAAATATATATTAGCAGTCTAGTCCTAGGCATATTTAGAGGGAAGTAAAATCCACTGTGATCAATGAGATTTACTCCCTAGTATGTGTGGATGAGATTTCAGGGTATAACATAGATAAAGTACCCTTCTAGATTATCATTATATGTTTTATCTCAAAACAATATTATCAATGAATGTATCTTTTTGCTGTTTGCTTCCCAAACATTAATATAATTCAAACATTTAAAACTAATTAATACATTTTCAAAATCATGAACAACTACCATACATCTGTGAAAAATCTAGGAATATTTATACTTATTACTTTAATTAATTAATTAGTTAGTTAGTTATTCTAAGTAACCAAGTGTAAGCACACTAAGATCAAGGAGAATGTCATATTTTGATGTATATTTAATATCTATAATACCCAGTAAGCCTGCATAATTGTCATTTATATTTCCTCAAAAGGTTGGTGGTGACTCAAAAGATGAATCTATCTATCTATGCATATGTGTGTGTGTGTGTATCTCACATCCTCTGGCTGTGTTATTATCATCTGCTATTCCTTTTACAGGAAAAAATCAAGAACATTTATTGCATTTTTTCGTCTTGTTATGCCCACAAAGTTCTGTTTTCTTCTAAATAATTCAGCTTTTCACTCCTGATCAAGATACTACTGTATCATCCTGAGGTCAGGTCAAAGTGTCTGTTCAGTTATAACTAAGTTAGATAGGAATTCATTCTGATGCTCTGTTTTTAGTCCTCAATTTCCCATATATAGTTTCTTGGATTCAATGGCAGTGTGTGTGTGTGTGTGTGTGTGTGTGTGTGTGAGTGTGTTATGTAAATTTGTAAAGAAAGATAAAGTTTATCAGACAGAACATGGGGGATTAATCTGCAGTATGTTTACCACATGACAGAAGCAGTGGGTCTCCTGGCATTTCAGGAGTTAGGAGAGTGTATGGCCTATACTCATGGCACAGAATCACGCTCCCATGCCTTATCTCCTTCCCAGTATAGGCTGCTCCAATAAGGGCTGGTAGCATTTATGTCAGTGAACTCAATCTGCTCTGGGTTTCAGCAGTGCTCTTATAGGAGTTATCCAAGATGTCAATTTGTGTTGGAGATAGGATTCATCTGCTTTGATACTTTCTACAAAGTTCAAGCCCAAACCCAAAGCAGATTTATTGCCCCACTGATGTCTGAGCCCCTTGGCCCCAATGGCCTTTTCAGTATAGAGCTCAACTCAGCATGGTGGCAAAAATCACATCACTGCAGGGAGGGATTGTGTATGTAGACATACCCTTCCTTATTTCTTTATTTCTGAAACTTGTATCCTCCCCTTCAACAACTGATCAGTATTTACAGGGCTAGGAATGGAAAAGAAGTTCCCACTAACCCATTTTATTAAACAAACCAACAAACCAACAGATGTAACTAATGTCTGGTCTGCGCAACTATTAACAAACACATAGGTATCTTTCAGTTTCCTGGAAAGAAATCATAAGCATTAGAGACTCCTTCCTCTTTCCCCCCCAAATCATACACAAGCACATGAACATAATTAAAAAATGCATATCTTTAAAATATGCATGCAAACAAGCTTTAGTCACCAAGGAAAAATGTGTAAAAAGCATGTAAGTTAGGAAGAGTGAAGCTAAAATATATACAAATTTCCATCTTAGAAAAAAAGTCGTACAATCTGATAGAGAACTCAGATAGGAAAAGAATGTGGGTGAGATTCTGAGAAACTAGCAAAACTGGAAAATTTTCACATCTCTTTGCAGAGCGCTCAGACAATGTGGCACTCCTTCCAACTTCAGGCTTGCTGAAAAGGTTTGCCACCACTGAGACAGAAGGATCATCCCACCGACTCACTAAAATGAAGTCTTTGAATGTTAGGCTACTAAACTAAGCTGTGGATGACTTCCCAGTCATTTATCTGCTACCCTGAAGTTTTCTTTTGTACTGAGCACTTTAATTTAAAATGCTACAAAGCGTTTGTTCATTGAGATGTCCTTCTCAGTGCCATGGTGATCTGAGCAAGCAAGAAAACCACACAAGCACTGAGCTGCTAAATTTAAAGCTCAGCTCCTTCACTTATCAATCAAAAGAGCATATAATGGATAATAACATATTTGACAAAACCAAGATAAGCTTGGTAAAGGCACTAGATCTCAGACACTGCAAAGCAGATGAATGGATATTACAAGCACATTTTTATCATCCCATTTAGGATTTGCGCAATTTTGTTTCACACACATTCGCATGTCCTATGGAATAAGGGGGATTTTTTTATGCTGTGTGTTGGAGCAATTTGTTGGAATCAGTGGTCTCCTAGTTTGGTTCAGCCTTCTCCAACCCAGCAGAAACTCTTCTACACTTGCATACAAATGTGAGAACCCAGTCATTGATGCAGAGGGTTTTTCCAACAGCAGAAAGCAATCTATCATACTACCTAAATAGCTACGAGCCTAATCATTCCCTCTTGAATCTGAAACAACAACAAAAAATGCAAACCCAGATATAGGATCACAACTGGGAATGCAAAAGAGAGCAGACCAAGTATACTCACCCAACTGCACTTGCTTATATACAACAAAAGAGAACAATTCTTGTCTCTCAAGCTTATGAAAACAGTAAGACCACTTGCATCAAGTAAGTTGTAACATAAGACAACAGGATCAATCCAGGATCTTTAAAATAAGCCACAAATAAAGAATTTCAAATACTTATAACTGAAGGATATATAGTACATGGAAAATGCCACAAAAGAACACAGAGGTGAAATGATTCTGCAGACCATAGCATGTGTCTGAAAGTCTTCCTTTCACTTTATATATCTCTGTCTGGGCTGCTCCATGCCCATTGTATTATATATCTTCCGACCTATGTAATGCATGCATAATTTTCTACTTATTGTTGTCACTTTGCCTAACTAATCAGCACTAATCAAAAGCAAAAGAGTTGCTTGTGGCAGACGTAAACCAGCAATAACTCTTGATCATTTCTCTAAAGCATAAAGCTGCTGTCTTTACTGAAGCCTATAACTTGGACTGAAATGCGTTAATGCCCACTGTGACCTTTTTCCAATGAGCACCATGTAATGTTGCAGAAGGCGATTATCTTCAGAGAGCCTCCTGGAGGATATATATACCCCCAAATAAATAGGAAGGTTTGTTTTTTACATTAATTTTTAGGTTGATATTTGGAGAGAGAGATGCTGGGAGAGTGATATGCGTTCTGCAAACATCTCTAATAAGGAAGCAGGCTCTGCAGTGTAATAAATACTCCTTTGCCCTTTAAAGACATGGCATTGATTGATGGCCAATTCCTCTCCAGTGAAGCTAACAAAGATTATGTAAAAAAACATATCCAGGGGTAGCTGTATTGGACATGCAGCAAAATAACATCCAAAATCCACAAAACAGCAATACTGTTATTAGGCCAGCTAAAAATGCACAAAGTCCATCACACAAGCTTCTGAAGCTCCATTGGGTTCTTCGTCAGGCAAAGACATGATTAAAAATCATGCAGGAGCAGATTTTTTTTTTTTGACAGTTTTAGAGCCATAGGCCTACATTTTGTCAAGATGTTGATTTTGTTGTTGTCTGTTAAGGTATGGTCTGGAGGGATATCTTTGTAGAAAGAGGGAATTCTTCTCTTTGGCCATGTGGGCTCTGGGAGACAAAGATTCGCAAACTCCAGGAAATAAAATTTATACTCCACTAGCAATAGTAAAAGTAATTTCCTTTGAGATCCAGGCTGTTTCTGACTATATAGTACACTTAACACTGAGCCCTCAACACACAACAGAATAACTGACAGTTCAATCTTTTGTCCCATTGACATCAATGAGGCTTACACAGGGGTAGGAAAGTATAGGCTTACAGCTGGAATTACTGTGGTTATCTAAAACAGGGTGGGCAACTGTGAAGCTCCAGATATTAGAATGCAATTCCCATCACCCCAATCAGCATAATGATGGATAATGGAAGTTGCAATCCAAAAACATCTGCAGGGCAACATTTACTTACTTGTAATCTAATGCAAACAAATAAACGCATCTCATTATTTTTCCTCTTTCTGTTGACAAGTGATAAAGCTTCCTGTTTAAAACAGTTTTCAGGTAAGGGTACAATAAAACTACATTTAAGCAGTGTTAAAACCCACTAATTTCAAAGGAACTTAAGCATATGCCTAACATCTCCTTTGAATTTAAAAGAGCATGGCTTTGGCTGGATTATTATTCCCTATAGTATCATTGCAAGATAGACAATGTGGAACACTGCCACAGATGCTCCCATGGATCCAGTTTTATGTAGGCAATTGACTGGCCAGTTGGTATATGGCTATGATGATAATCTGCTGTTCTCCTGCTTAGCATTTTGATGTGGCTTTGGTTCACATCATTTCAAAGGTCATTTTCTCTGGTTCTCTTCTCCTCCAGGAAATTGATGCACAATTGATTGCATGATGTCCTCAGGTTATGCTAATACAATTAGGCTAGCTATCCTAATATTTGGTTTAATTTATACAATAGAAGGGAGGCCTATGGTAACATTAAAATTCAGGTCATCCCTGAGTACAAGGTATACAGGCATATTTTGGTTAATGAAGTAGATGTCTTCTTGGGCATTACCTCTTTAATTTTTTTAAAAAATACAGAAATAACATAGAGAGAAATGGAATAGTTTCCTACACTACAAAAAATGATAAGCTCTTCCACGTGTTCCAGCAAAAGATTTTCTTTTCAAAGTGTGCACATGTGAAGTGAAACAATCAGGTCACATAAACCTTGCATAAGTAAAGTAAAGTATTCTGAACCTTCTAGAGTCCACTTGAAGGCTTCTTCTAAGATGAATCCAGGAATTGATTACTTTTTTCCTCCACTAGCCTCTACTTTTCCTATGATTTCCAGCCAGTGTGGTGTAGTGGTCTGAGTACTGGACTAGAAGTCTTGGGAGCCAAGGGGTCACATTTCCATTCAGTCATGGAAACTCATCTTGGGCAAGTCACTCTCTCTCAACCTTAGAGGAAGGCAATGGCAAACCTCCTGTGAACAAATCTTGCCATAAAAAAACTGTGAGAGGCTTATCTTAGAGATGCCATAAAATGGAAATGACTTGAAGGGGCACTGACAACCATCACCGCTGCCACTTTAACAGTCAGACTTACAGATCTATACTTTTTTAACATGTGGGTAGCTGGTGAGGTAGGGTGATTTGTTCTCCATTTTTCCCCTTTGTTTTGCTGTTCACACATGTTCTGGAGATAGCTCCTTTTTACCTTTCCTTCAGGAACATATGACTACAGTAGAATTGGCTAGAGCAGAATCTTGTTCTTTCCCAGCTCATGCTTGGTTACTGCATTTTTAGTGTAGACACACTGTTGCAACCCAACACCAAAAGTCTGTACTTTTTCCAGCCCTCCTTCACCATCCTCCTGATGCTGCTGTTAAAAATCCAGCTAGACAGAGGATGAGGAAGAAATGAAGGCATGTCAGACATTAATAGGCTGTGTAAAAAGGAGCTACACTGTCAGAGGCTTAGATGGTTGAGATATGCCTGCGCTACTCTGAAATCTTTCTAGAAGAAGGTTTTTAAAGGCATCTCTCTGTTAAAATGGACAGTGAAACACTTGTGCCACAGCAGAAGTGGGTAACCTGTCACGCTCCAGATGTTGTTGGAGTGCAACTCCGACTGGCTCTAATTTGCACAGCCAAGGGTGAGGGATACTGTATGGTACTCCAACAACACTTGAAAGGCCAGACACTGCCCACCTTTATATTAGAAAAGCAGGACTTTTGCCAACTCCTCCTGGAAATCACTGAACAAGAAATAACACATGCACACACACACACAAATAACCTGAAGACTAAATTTATATTTTAATAGTTGCAAAGGCAGCATGAACCACTCAAAATATACACACTTCTCTGTGCCTTATGCAAGTTAACCTCTGCGGGCAAAAGCTTAGCATATTTTCAGATGTAACTATAACTATAACTAACTATAGGGTACTATGTGATGTCACACAGCACTACGGATAAGCAGAAATATCAGCTTCAAAAAGGCACCTATTTTTTTTCTGTGTGATGCTTGTAGATGCCATTATTTTCTTCCATTTCCAGAAGATAACTGTGGAATTATCCAAAGGGTAAATTCAAAAACCAGACAAAAGTTCATTAATATATAAAGGAGTTCAGCTGGTTACTGTGTCCATACTTGACAAACCAACTAATAACAGCAATGTGGCTCTTAAAGGGACTAAATACACTGAAGGCACTACATCCTACATAATCTTGGAAGTTAAGCAGGGTCAGTCCTGGTTAGCAATTGGGTGGGAGACCATCAATGAATACCAGGTGTTGTAGGCTATATTTCAGAGGAAGGAACTGGCGAAACCACCTCTGAATATTCCTTGCATCAGAAAACCCTATGAAACTCATGGGGTCAACACAAATTGACAGATGATTTGAAGGCACGTGTGCGCGCGCACACACACACACACACGGCTCTTAAACAAGGTTATGACCTTCTTCTTTAGGCTTTTGTTTCACCTGAAAAATAAAGATACTTTTTCAGAATGCATGGATGACTTAAATTAGCTGATGGCTATTAAATGCTAGGCACAGCAATCTGCTCAGATTGGAGCTTGAGATGGACAGTTTGACTGTGGGAATGTAATCTTTTGGAAGAGTTTTTGCAGTTGCCTTTCAACAGCCAGTGAGGATGGGGGTGGAACTCTAAAGGCATACTGTTTGCTTGTGGACACAGATACTATTTTTACAGATTGCCATTGCCTCCCCGGGGGCTAGGTTCCCCGTGTTCAGCTTGCATATTTGTGAATAATGAAAGACACCATGCATCTCTAGTTCCCTTACCACCACCACAAGGTAAGTACTCTGTGATCACTCCTTAAAAATCTTTCCCAGAAAACTGCAGTTCAACAGAAGCAAATAGCACAAAAAAGCATGTTTCAGTTGCATTCTGTCTTTCCAACATAAATCAAACTCATCAGCCACAACTAAGTGAATTCTGAACTCTTAGATGTATCATTCCCCTTAACACCACACAGGTGAATACTAGAGTCATTTCCACACTAGACTGTTATAGCGCTATTATTCCACTTGCAACATCCTATGGAATCCTGGAGTTTGCAGTTTTGGGAGGGGACAGCCAACATCACAGTAGACTCAGGATGTCAAAAATGATTAATAAGGAAGAACACACATGCCAGGAGAGGCTGCAGCAGTGTGCCTTTGCCTGAGCCTATTGGGAAAGGCAAGATTCTGTCTCCTCCTCTCATTTTCCCCATGCTGAGTTAGCCGAGTGTGAACTACTTTTGCACTCTGAATTCAGTCTACAGCAATTAAAATAAGCTGAGGACAAGGGGGGGACAGTGGGAGGAGGTAAGAGAAACTGGGACATGTTTTCAGCTGAAAAAGAAAGGGGGGGGGAGGATAAAGGATTAATCAGGACTGTCCCTGCCAAACTGGGACAGTTGAAGCGTATGGACAATGTGGCATAGTTGTTTGAGTACTGGACTAGAATTGAAGATCAGGATTTGAATCCGTGCTTTTCTATGGAAACCCACTGGGTGGCCTTGGGCAACTGACAGTCTCTCAGCCTCAAAGGAAGGTAATGCAAATTGCTTCTGGATAAATCTTGCCAGGAAAACCCCATAGTAGGTTTGTCTTAGGGTCACCATAAGCAGGAGTGACTTGAAGCTACACAACAACAATAAAAATTGACATATTACTTGCTGATTTAGATTCTGGAAATTTTGTGACTCAATTCCTTGCGTGTTTCCTAAACTCATTTTCACATATACAACATGATCTCTTCTTCATAGCAATTTTGCACTTTCCCTTTAACTGTCAGGTCCTAATACTATTCTTTCCACAAGTGTTTACGAGAACAGCAAAGTGAACTAGGAATCTATGAGATACCTATCAGTAGCTGGATGTGGTAGAGAGGGTTCAGATAACCCTGGTGCCAGTGTTCTGTATTAGTAGCTATTAATGGAAGCACATGAGACAGCTACTTGAATAATTAAAAACGAAATCATCTGTGGTCAAAGCAAGTTCTCCCATTATAGCAGAAACAAATACAACATAGGTCATGTTAAATTGGAAGACTTGTAGATTTCTGTTAAAAGAAGCAGCACTGAGAGCTGATTTGTCCAAGCAGCAAAACTGTCCTACTGGACTGGATTTAGACCTTAAGGACCCCAAAGTGTAGCCCTGAAGCCCCATTTCTCAAGTGGTTTAAAACTGTTGCAAAACACAACAATTTTGTCTCACATCACACGCACACACATTCTCTCCCTCTCTCTCACACACACACAGAGTTAGAAAATCAGTCCTAATCAAATTTGGAAAGGACAGGACATTATTTCCAGCTGCATTTAGGTGTACTGGTGCATCTGGTCAGGGAGGTGAGGTGGTGAAATTTTCCCCCCAGCCTTCCATGTTTGCCTAATTTAGATTATAGATAGAAGCTTCCAGGGAGCTGCACCCAATGAGATTGTCATTGGGGTTGCTATAACTCCTCACTCACAACCCTAACTCTCAGCAATATCCAGGAAAGGGTTCAACTAAACCTCAGGTTTCTTTATGTGGAGCTCTCAAGCACTGCTTGTATAACCCTTGGTAAACTGGCCTTTCCCATGCCAAGTATGAAAGAGAAATTATTTTTACAAGCCCATCACCAGCCACAGGCACTGCCAGGTTTTCATCTCACTATTGTATCAATCAGCCTCTGCCTTGGGAAAATGACTTCAGGCATCCATGCAGAAGGAGACATGGACTGAATCCTGTTTGTTCTCCAGGACATTGGTGCCAAAGTCTCCAAGATTATTTGTTAGATCCTCCTGACAGCCATCTTAAGGGCATAAAGACAAGGACTGACAAGAAAGAAGATTTAAGCTAAACACTAAGAGGAACTTCCTGACAGTAAGAGTTGTTCAGCACTGGAAACAGATGCCATTGGAGAGTGAGATTGGATGGTCAACCATCAGGGATGCTTTATCTGTGGATTTCCTCCATTGGCAGGGTATTTGAATCAAGTGACACTTAGAGTTTCTTCCAGCCCTATGGTTCAGTGGAGTTGATAGTGTGCTTTTGGTGTGCAACTGCCAGATGGTGTGCAACTGCTAGAAAAAAAGCCCTGGATTTTCATATGTGAAAGACATAGGATGCTGTCTTAGAGCAAGTCCAACTCTTGCCCAGTACTGTCTACTCTGGAAGGAAGCATTTCTCCAAGACCTCATACAGGGACCAATTAGGCCCTTTTCACATGCCATTTCCCATGCGAAATGGCCATGGGAGTGATGTGGGATTGCAAAGATGGCTCCACATGACGTCCTTGCGATCACGCTTTGCTCCCGTAGCGATCATGTGGCAATCGCACAGTATATCATTTTTGGCTCTTTGCCAAAAATGATGTGCAATTGTGCATCCCTCCCACATCCCTCCTGCACTTGCCTTGAGTGTGGAATGTCAGGAAGCACAGCCATCGTGCTTCCTCCCCCAGCACAACCTGGGAAAGTACCCAGCTGTGCTGCGGAAGTAAGGGGTGGAGCTATCGCACTTCCATCCAGCACAGAGCTGGTGCAGAGGGAAATTCAGGGGACACGATTCTCTCCCAGAGGAGGCTTTTCATGCGATCCCCGTGCAATGCCAGTGGCACCAGGTAAGGTGTGAAAAGGGCCTTAGATAAGTTACTACTTAGGCCCTTTCCGCACCTTACCGTCTTCTGGCCCTGGGATGCGGGGATCGCATGAGCAGCCTCCGGTGAGAGGCTCTTGTGTCCGGGGCCCTTCAGCTCCACACGAGCTGCCTGCTCACATGAGAGCCCCGCCTCTTCCTTCTGCAGTGCAGCCTGGGACCCTCCCAGGCTGCGCAGGAGCAGGAAGTGCGACTGGCGCAGCTCCAGAGGCTCTGCATGCCAGGTAAGTGCGTGCGGGGCCCTGGAGCAATGCACAATCGCACACCATTTTTGGATTCCAGCCGAAAATGAAAAGGTGCACGATCAGCACCTGCCCTACCCTGGAATGTTGTGCAACTGTGAGTGCGTCATGCGGATTGCTCCTCACAATCGTGCGACGCTCCAGGGGCCCTTTTGCATGGAAAATACCATGCGAAAAGGGCCTGAGTCCTTTAAATGGTAAATGCCACAGACTGAATTTAGAACCTTCTGAATACAGATAATATGGTTTCTGCTTTGGAGATATGCAGTGTATCTACATTGCACAATTATAGCACCTTGATCCTACTTTAACAGCCATGTCTTTGGTCAAGCAAACAAAAAACAAACAAACAAAACACAAACAAACCCATGTAACATTTCACCCTTAAAGATACATAACATTGCAATGGTGCACAGAATAATTGCAGCCATTCTAACTGTAGCAGCTGCTGTAGCAGCAGTAGCAGGGGAGTAAATCTGCTTAACTATTGGTACTGTAGCTGGTAGGAGTAGGCCATAAGAACAGTAATAAAAGAGAGGAGTGCCAAACTCAATAGGAACCGGTATTGTAAATAAGGCTCATGAAAGTGTCAGAGTCAAAATCAATAAAGGGAAATGTCATTGCTGTTGGGAGCCAGGCACAACTCAGGAAAAGTATTTCTCACTGGGAGTGCAGATGTCTAGATTTTTAGATCTCATAAAAGTGGACCTTATCTTTCTTGGCATTCCAAGCAGTGTCAAAGAAAACCCCAATGTCACTCAGATTTTAGATCTATGATGCTCAAATATAGAATTCACAAACCCGCCCTGGCTTGACTGATCCAAGCGGAAATAACAGGTAACCTACCAACCTAAATGCCATGGATGTTTTGTTAACCAGCAACTCAGTAAAACCTATTTTTCCCGGTTATCTGAGGGCTCACCTGAAGAGGCAAACATGCCAGGAGGTTGTGGTATTCATTGCTATAGGTCTTTGTTTGTTTGTTTGTTTGTTTGTTTGTTTGTTTGTTTAAAAAAATCCCTTCTCATTCTTTCTATTACCATCATTAATAGAATTAGAGTGCTTTAGTGTAGCAGTGAAATGGCATTTTTGCACTGTAACAGTTTATCAATTTACCCAAAAAAAAGGAAAAAAAAGGGTGAGAACATTTTTTTGCACCAATCCACAGGATCACATCAGCAAACCATGATCTTTTTTTTTTCTTTTTAGAAAAAGCACATTTGGAAGAGCCCTAGCACAGATCCAAGAAATCACTATAAACAGGCCCCCAAAAGAATGGAAGGAGTGACTTGTCACATGAAGCTGGCAGGCCCTCTTTGTCATGGTGTGTGTTCATTGTTGTAAATTGTTCCTCATTGCAAATTAGAGGCATTTAAAATACTCATTTCAATCAAAATTGAACCATAGGCCATTTCCGCACCAGACTGTTATAGTACTATTGTTCCACTTTCAACATCCTATGGAATCCTGGGTTTTGCAGTTTAGGGAGGGGCCTTTGAGTGCAGAGATGGCCATACTAAACAGAAAAACTGTATGTATAGTTGTGTGTGACTTTTTCACTTACACTGGAGAAAGTAACCGTGCATCCAATCACCTCCTAGTCTCTCTTACACAGTATGTAAGAGGTGTCAAACCTCTGCTCTGTGAACTAAATGCAGATCTCCAGGCCTCTTGCCGAACTATGCCTGTTCTTCCCAGGCCACAAACCTTTTCTGGTGTTCCTCTGAGTTATTCATATCATTTACTCCATCCTGTTCTGTTCGCAAAGTGCAAAGCTGATAATATTTGCCTGACTGGAAGAAGCTGAATGCCAAGGTGTAAATACCCTTTCCTCCTGTTGCACACTCAACAAAGGTCACATCTGTAACTCTGTTCAGTGGGGGCTCCGGCCTGCCCATGGCTGGTGAGGTTTTGATTGATATAATGCAGGCCTCAACAAGAAAACTGTTCCCTATACTGCCCATTACAGCTCACAAATCAAGCAATTGTTTGGCACAAGGAGAAAGCTTATTTTAGCAAGCTACTGCTGTAATCATGCTACCAAATTCTGTAATGCCTTGGAAAAAAAAATTATGGCTTGTGTGCTAACTATTGATCCCTTTCATTCTAAAGGTTTATGACAGCATAGTGAAAGCCCTGCAATGGCAGTATAATATCGTGCTTGGTGACATGCTAAAACTGCTACAAATGTTCTGGCAGTAAGCTTCAGGATCAGGCTGTCATTTATCCACCCTCTTTGAAAGCTGTCTTTAAAGATGAGAAGGGGGAGATTTTTTTCCATGAAGCCTTTTAGCTCCTTGAAACCACAAAGGTTTTTGTGTCCTGCAAGGGGAGACGGCAGGAAGAAGGTCACAAATGGTACACATTCACCTCTGCATCTGCTGCTAGAGAGGATAATGTTGGATCAGTCAGATAAACCCAGGCTTTTTTTCCCTCTTTGCTTTAACTCATGCTTGTGTCCATGCAGATCTGTTTTCCTTGTACAGAAAGTGAATTGGTGGAAAATGAAAAAAGGAAAATCAAATGTTTCTCTCCTTAATCCCACCCCTGTGGCTAATTCACTGGCTCAGGTCTGCAAAAACACATTCTCAATTAAAAGCAACTAGTAAGGTAAGTATGTTTGCTGGGAGGGCATTGCTATTTGTATGCCTGTTCTTTACCCATAAGCTGTAGAGAGGTGGTCTTTTTTACAGAGAGCTGAAAGCAGCTGAAAAGAATGGTCCTTTCTGCCAGTGGTGTGAAGGCACCCCTTCTATAGCCTCTCCTAAACAAGTTTGCTGATCTTTGTATTAACCACAACTTCCCAGGTTCAGATGACATAGTAACCTGTTGGCTTTTCTGCACTACACTGTTATAGTGCTATTATTCCACTTTCAACATCCTGTGGGATTCCAGGTTTATAGTTTACTGAGAATTCTAAATGTCTCTCCCTAAACTGCAAATCCCAGGATTCCACAGGATGTTGAAAGTGGAATAATAGCTCTATAACAGTGCAGTGCAGAAAGGCCCTGTGTGGTTAACCTAAAATGGAAGCAAAAGCTTCCCAATTCTTCCACATGCTAGCGAAAAACAAGAACCATGTGAGCGCAAGTCTCTCTAATTCATTTTTGACTTGTTAAATTATGGTTTATCCTGACAGTTGAACAGGTCAATATATCTATCCCATGAAAAGTGAAGTCTTTCTCAAACTATTTTGAAATCCAATACTTTTTGAAATAGATACTATTTGTCCTTTCAGTGAGACATGACTTCTGGAGAATGGAAAGTCAGAAGTCAAACAGAAGACCTATGGCAGGCTGCCATAATCTGGTATCCTCTTTAGTTCAGCAGACTACATCTATGGCTTCTAGTCTAATTGTGACTATGATACTTAAAAAGTTCCTTGGGTGAAATAAAGAATATGTCTTAGTATATCTGACTATCATATCATTCTCCCTTTTAAAAAAATTACCAATAACACAAACTTAAGTCGCTAACGGTTTATAAACAAGTCATAAACCAATAGTACATCACTATTAATTCTACATAGTTTGCATTTGGTGTTACCTCAAGGGCAACTCAGAAAGTAAATTACATCAAAACCACATGTAAGAATTTCATCTGGACACCTTTGTCCACACACATTAAGCAACAGTACATTGGAGCAAGCTTGTTCTCTGCTGCTCCAGACACTACACAAAGCAATGGATTCAAATTACAAGAAAAGAGATTCCACCTAAATATTAGGAAGAACTTCTTCGCCATAAAAATTTTTTGCCAGCAGAACAGACTTTCTCAGAATGTGGTGGTCTCTCCATCTTTGGAGGACCTTAAACAGATATTGGATGAGCATATTTCAGGAGCACTTTGTTTATATATTTCTGCATCGCAGGGGGTTGTGCTAGATGCCCTGTGATCCCTTCCAACTGTAAGATTTTGCAATGCTATAAATAACTACTTTAAAATGCAATTACACAGTGCAGGCTCCTTGCAACAAGCCATACCTGTGAAATAATCCCCTACAAAAATTCCTCAATGCTATCGCAATTTCTTTATCTGGGCACTTTGTGCTGGCATAGTGGGGGGGGAGCTAGAACTACAGGTTCCTAAACAGAATGCTGGGTGGAAGCAATCTTCTTCCATGTGGGTGCATTTTTTCACATATTTTTATCCCACTTTCAATCTAACAGAACTTAATGCAGCATAGGTCATCTTCATGGGTGTGCTATCCAGGCCTTGACCAGACTCTGGCCTGCTTGGCTTCAGAAAGATTGCTACTCCATGTGTTTTCAAACCGTGCCTTGAGGTTGCTGACTAAATGTGTGGATCAAGCTTAATCTACCTGAATTATTATGAAACAAAAGTTACCAGCATAAAAAAAGAGCATTATTACTTTTCACATATTCAACTTCATCTACCGCAACACGGTTCCCTTTCTTTAATATCCTTGCCATCTCAGATTCTTAACACAAAGCAAAAACACACTGGAATGCACCATGGTGGGACAAGAATGCTAGCTCAGCGATAGGGCACCTGCTTTTCATGGTAAAGGTCCCAGGTTCAATTCCTGCCATTGCCATTTAAAAGGATCGTGCAACTGAAGAGGGGAAAGGCCTTGGCCTTGTTTTATCAATAAGAATAGACAATACTGTTAATGGGCAAACTATCTGACCACTGCCACTGCAAACATTCCATTTAAATCATCTGATCAAAACACCATTTCTGACATGACATTTTCCTGATTATACTTTCAAAATGCATGGAGTTTTTGAAGAAGACAAAGGCTCCTTCAGTTCAATCAACACTGGCTCTCCAAATCAGTTACTTGGCTGGGGCTGCCATTTGCCTCATGGGCTGATTGTGCTCACAGAAATGTGTAATCTCTGAGAAGCAGTCCTTTCACACAGGGCTGTTTACATGCTGTCTATAACTGATATAACAGACAAAAAGAGGGATACTGCAGTGATCCAAAGACCACCAGCATGAGCGATGAGCCCATGAAGAGGTACACATGTTCATATCATGGCCAGAATTGTGTCAATGACATGTTCAACATACTTCATTGCACAGGGAGGCACTTAGTAATTCATTGTGCAATGCTTCTTCCCCTCAAAGCAGCTGGCTGTGCCCCCTTCCACCTCCCTATCCATAGAATGGCCTTTTGGGTGCACACAGATACTGAGAAATTTTCTCTTTCAGGGGGTGCAGAAGAGAAGCCCCTGAGTACTCTTGTGGAGTGCTATACATCATGCAGTATTATGGTACATCAGGCCCACTTGCTTCTCAGCATGTAGCTTGCAGGATTTGTTTGAATCAGACCTATGTAGCCCAAACCTGGCAAAAGATCTGGGATTAGGGTTGCCAGATTTCAAAGCCTGCCCTAAGTCTCCAGTTTTCATGGGTCATCTCCAGGTGGGAGACAAAAGTACAATATCAGAAGAAGAAGAGGAAAGGGATGTGTGCAAATCTATTTTAATTTCCAAACAAATATATATACATACATACATACATACACATACATACATACACCCACACCCATACATCTGTATGTTTCCTCCACTCCTCACTTCTGTCTGTGCGAATGACAAGCTGTGAGCAACTGTGGTTGGTACTCAATGCATAACTTTTAATGACATGAACAGGGATTGTCCCTAGGTCTCAAGTTTTGGCATGGAAACCTCAGGGTCTCAGAAAATCCAACACTGGCAACTTTATCTGGAACTTTTAAGATATTTCTTCAAATTTGCTTGGATTCTTCCAACATAACAAAGATATGCAACTTTGGACACCCTGGAGAACAGGATGTACAGATTCCCTTTCTTCCTATACTCTTGTGGGGGGGGGATGTGTACATACACACATGCACAACACTCAGGTATGGGCAATTTGAAGCTGCATTTCATATTCAATGTTTTCATGAAGGAAGAGGTAATATAGTAAACCTGAACATCCGGCTTCTGAACTGTAAAATAATGTCTACAGCATTTAGACATCTTCTCATGTAGAGAGGAAACTTTTTTTTTTTAAGAAAAAAGGATAATAACTTATCTCCACATACTTTTGAAGAGTGAGAGACAGGTTGTAACTTGCTGATTTTATCTTATTCTGGGCTTCGAGGTGGGTCATGCTATCAGTATTGACTCCATCAATGGCTACCACCAAGTCCCCCTGGTTCATCTGGGACTGAGCTGCCTTGCTGCCAGGTGTAATCTGTGGAAGAAAAATGTAATGGAAGAGAGTAAGATAACCTGTCAAGAAGAGTACAAGTCATTCTATGCCTTGTATGCTTACATTGAGTAACTCACATATGTGCACAGACACCTCCTACAGCTGATAAACCAGTGTCAAAGCAACTGATCATCAAGAAAGTGTAAGACCCCGTAGAAATTCTCCTCTTATATACTGAAGTCATTCACTTCTGCATATGCAACCTCATAGAAATGAGAAGGTATAGTGCTAAAAGGAAAGTTTCTACAGAAGTCTCTGTTGTCATTCAACCCAGCTATGCAGTGTTAAGTTTTGAAAAGCAGGCACTCACCAGAAAAGTCTCTAGAGCACCACTGCACACCTCTGAGTCCAAAAGTGCTGTTGGCTGTGTGAGTCTAACATAATGTCTGTCAGTTTGCTTCTCTACTAAGAATAGGCCTTTTGTAAAACTGCACCAAGTTCTTTGGATTACAGCAGAGACAGAGCCTAGCAATATCTCCTTACTGGAAAAATCTATTTCCATTCTAGTTATTGTGCAGTTTTCAGCTAAACTCAGTGGAGATGGTCTAGTGTGTGTCAGGGAGGAAGTGCCAGATGTCATCATAGTTTCTGCTAATGAAGAACTCATAGTGCTTTGAGTCTGTGAGCTCTGGCTCCTCATCACCATTGTCCACACTGGGGTGGGCAACTGTGGAAGGCTAGGGGGCTGCATAAGCCCCTCAGGAGACCTCAGGAGATCTTGGAGAGCTGCCCACCCCTATTTCACCTATTGCACCCACCATGATTTGTGTTTAAAATACTGTAAAATGCTCCTCAACATCCTCTAGGGGCATACAGGATCTGGCCATATTTTTAGGCCCAGGAGAAGCCTTTTTTAAAAAGAAGAAGTAAGCAGAAGTCACTTCTGTTCACTTCCTGCTGTTAAAAGACAGCTGACCTAAATTGGGTATAAATTAGCCTGGTGGATGGGTTATAGTGAAAATGCTACCATGCCCCACAAGAAGGCATTTGGGGGGCCAGAAAATTTGGGGGAGCTGTCATTTTTTACAAAGCTGTCATTTTTTAAAAAATCACTGACAAGCAACATGCAGTGTGCAGGCTGTACTTTGCCCACCCTTGGCCACCATTGTAACCACAGACAAAGAGGTTTCAATGTTGTTTGCATGTTTTCTTGGTTTTCAGGGAGTGAGTTAGTGAGTAGACCTTGTTCAACTCAAATTATGTTCTCTGGGAAAATCCTGAAATATGTCTGTAGTGTGTGTGTGTGTGTGTACACTTTCAAATTGAATTATGGCAACTCCGTGGCCCTTTTTGCATGCCATTTTCCATGCAAAATGGCCATGGGAGCACCACAGGATTGTGAGGACAGTTCCGCATGACGTTCTCATGATCACATGAGTGATCCTGTAGGGATCCTATGGCAATCGTGGATTATATCATTTTTGGCTCTTTGCCAAAAATGACCCCGATTGCACGTTCCTCCCACACCCTTCCCGCATTTACCCAGCGTACGGAACCCCAGGAAGTGCGATGGCTGTGCTTCCTCCCTCAGCGCAGCCTGGGAAAGTACCCGGCTGCGCTCCGGAAGGAGGGGGCAGAGCTATCGCGCTTCCTTCTGTCCAACATGGAGCTGGTGCGGAGGGAAGCACAGGGAACGCGATTCCCTCCCGCAAGAGGTTTTTCATGCAATCCCCGTGCGATGGCAGCAAGAAAAGGTAAGGTGAGAAAAGGGCCCATGAGCTTCATAGGGTTTTCTTAGGCAAGAAATACCTGGGGGTGGGGTTGTTGCCAGTTCATTCCTCTGAAATATAACCTACAGCACCTGGTAGTCAATGGCAGTCTGCAATACAGATGTGGTAACTGATGTAACGAAATGTGTGGTGAGTGTACCATTTGCACTCAAACAGATAGTTTCAGGTACCTTCCTGCTTTGCAGAATACTATTACCCAGCTTCAAGTTGGCATGAAAGGGACTGTTTTACACTTAGTATAGTTAGACCTCACTGTTCATCTTGGCAGAAGTTGTAGTAGCTAAGAAAATGAGATCACCCACTTTCCTGTGAGAATATAAGAACTTGCATGCCCCCACTTTTCAGTTTAGCCATGAGAGGCATGGGGTTAGGCATGGCCTAAGATTTTACTGTAACTATTTGGCTCATGTATTCTCAAAGCTCCTAAGAGAGGACAGAAGCCTGCTTCTTTGCAGTAGAGATTTCTTTGTTGAAATTTTGCTATAAGAAGTTGCCCTTTCGGCTCGCTCTTTTGGTCTTGCCTAGGTGGTGGGGATGGGGGAAAGCATGATAAAAGTCTGGGCAGCTATGGAGGCTCAGAGGCAATATCTCATGGTCCTGTAGAACTGTCCCATCACTAGATGTGAAGAATTCCAACTTCCATTTGCCAAAGGGTGTGTGAGCTGTTCTGTTACAAATCACCTACTGCATCCATTACTCTCCAGCACATCTTTTATATAAATTACTTTGCCTCATATGATCAACCTCAAATCCATTTTGTTATGGTGGCCATGACCTGGCCTTGATTCATTACAGCATGCAAATATATTTTCCATGTCACTTAAGCTTGACTTTGGAATACAAAGAAAAAGCAGTAAAAATCCAGCCAGATGGCAATTCATGATGCCAGTTTTGGTCAGGAGCAGCAATCAAATTATTGCAAGAATATCTGATCAGCCAATAGATAAACGATCAGAATTAAAATGGCATCCAGACCAAATATGTACTCTGATTAGACTGGGGTTCATGCCTGGCCTAAGATATATTTGCTCCCTGAAACAGAGCAACACATGCCGTCTTCAATGCTTGCTGTCAAAAGTCAAAGCACATAATACCAGTCAAGTTTTGGCACTTGATACAGAAAAATTCACACATAGTTCCCTCTGCTTCATGGCAGTATTTTTTTAAAATATGCAACAAATAACCAATCACTTGCTTCCCTTCCATGCCACCCCAAATCTGCTGCTTGAGACAGACATTTCACTGTGCCTCATCGTATGGTGAGTCCTGTTGTAATTTGCCCAATAGCCCCTTCAAAATAACTGGGCACATTGCAACTAATATCTTATAGAATATAAGATCTATATCTTATAGGTACTGCTCACTACATAAACTTGTCTAATAAAGTCTAAGAATACAGCTGGGGGGAGAGGAAGAGCATGCAGTAGGAGGGAGGGTTTTCAGACATCACTCTATCAGCCTAAACATTTCCCGCATCTTGAAATGTAGCTGCCCATCTTGTCATAAAAATGTTAACTACTCTGAGCTGCTGACATATCTAAATTCAGGAAAGCTGACTCCTAGTGCTTCCCACCTGCTTGCACTTATCAAGAGTGAAGATTCATTACTGAGCACTGACTCTCTTGCTGGAAAAAGCCAAAAGACAACCTAAAATTAGGAATTCCTAGTCAACACATTAGCCTCTCCTTCTCTGCCTTTCTCTTAACACCATCCCATGTACCCCAAAATAATCAACCCATCCCACCAAAAATAATAAAATAAAATAAAATGCCTTTTTTCTGTTTTCTCACTTTCTGTAATGTTTGTGGAGTGGTCTTGGATAAATGCTGCCACCTGTGAAACTAAAGTGGTGAAATGCCTGTGAGGAGGCTAGACCCCATTTAAATGCTTGTAGAGATCAATCACGAAAGACACAAAGATCTGTGTTTTCTTGAATATTACTTTCCTAGAGATCATGCCTTGAGTGATCTCATACAAAGAACTTGCATAGAAAAAAAATGGAAATTCTCTGCAATAGATCGTTCGGGGCAGGGTTTGTTGTCAACCTTTAAAATGGAAATTTCAAAATTATTGCAATCATTGCCCATTTCCTTTTGGGATAAGATCTTAGCTGCTGCTTGTTGACAGTGTTATTCAGCCTATCCCAAATACAAAATATCTCGGCTTGGGAACAGAGCATTCTGGGGTTGCTAGTCAACAATTGTATTATCCTGATTCCTTTCTGAATCACCCGTAGGCAGCAATACTAACATCCTCCCACCACAGGTTCTACCCAGCTGCTCCCCAAAGGCCACAATACTACATGCCCATTCACAGCAGCTGGAAAGAGCCAGGTGAGGATGCTGCAGTTGCCTGGCAACATCTTTTCATTTTTCCTAACCACAGACACGACAGATAGGCTAGCCTATCTGATCATGATGTCATGATCTATAGAGATGCTGTGCTGTATTATGGGCAAGATAGTATGTCCAGTTCATATCATGGAGCATTAATAGAAGCAAGGGAGGAAAAGAATCTAAGGTCTCAAACTCAGAAAGCAATTGTGGGACGAAAATGTTCTAAGGCATTTTGACAGTACAACAGAGGAAGGGCATGGCAAATGTCCTCTGAAGAAATATTGCCAAGAAAATCCTATGATAGGTTCGCCTTAGGGTCATCATAAGTTTGAAACAACTCAAAGGCACATGGCAACAACAAACAACATAATGAAAGCTAAGTGACTCATCCTGATCACTAAAATTGGGCTTGGGGTGTGCTGCCTGGGAGCTCCAGGTATGCCTCTGTTGAGAATCAGCAGAATATATTTGTAATAAATAAACAGTACTTCTAAATTCAGGCGTCCTCCCTAGAGAGTTGTGATGACTTCTTAGCACTGGAATTGTAGTGATAAGAGCCAGAATGTACAACAAGGAGATAAAACTGGACAGAAGAGCAAACCCGAAGGGATTGTAAAAGGCCATGCTCTTTAACCAAAGCTGATGACTCCACTCAAAGGCAAAATATATAGCTCCTAAAATTAGATGCTAATTGGCTTCCACAATCTACTTCCAAGAATGCCACAAGCACGCAATGGGAACACTCAGCAATCAAAAGTGAGCGACGTTCCAGTACACTGTGACAAGATAAGGCCAAGCCAGTTCTGAAGTGTCAGGGAACATTGGGAACTATCTTGTTCCAATCTGGAAGCAAGGAAAGGAGTTAAGGGTCTCTGTCTGCTGACACTATGAGCTTGTTTGCACTGGAGCTTACCACAGGTCAAGGGTACATACAGTGCTGGTTCTCAGGATTGTCCCCTGTTTTTTTCATATGACTATCTTATTCTGCTAAGTGCTGCCAAATTCCCTTAGATGAACAAAACAAGAAATTGGGTGGCAAAACTTTTGCTTGGTTATAGCATTTCAGATTGTACTCAATGGCAGCTGGTGATTCCCATGTCAGTGGCATGGTGAATCGGTTCCAGGTTTTAGTCTGATCTTTAAAGAAGTTAACCCTCTCTCTATTTGGTTGGGGTAGGATTCAGCATCTTGGATAGCTTCTTTGAAAGTTCAGACTAAAACTCAGTGCTGATTCACCACTCCACTGATATAGAAGTAACACTCTAATACTGAAAGTGGGATGTGTATATATGTTTGAATACTCCCTATGTTTCAAAAACAGTTTTGAGAATATATAAAACTAGGAAACATAAAATATGAATTGTAATAAACTATCCAATATCATTGACTACTATGTAGCATTGTATGTCACCTGTCACATCAAACATTATATACTGTTGCATGTTATCACATATGAAATAACTCTTGAGTGTCATATCACTTGCAAGTATTAAACACCACTGTGAACATTATGGAAAGGGGCACATCCATTTGGCCTCTTTCAATCAGCCAATGAAATAACAGCTGATCCATGAATCACTTTTTTTGTTCTTCTCTTTTCTTTTCCTCTTTTGTACTGGCTCTCTGAGACTCTAACCTAGTCCTCCCTTGTTGTTTGAACTCTGAATAGAATCTGAAAAATGTGAAATAATAATCATACATAATGATTAAAACAACTGTGAAATCACCATCATCATCAATAATTACTTGCAAGTATTTATTGGTAAATATGTGTTGATATGAAGTTTCCCTGGACTTGCAAATAGAAACACTGAACACAAAGCAAGCATTCAGAGAATATGTGGTACATTTTCAAAGCTAGCAGAGATGTGGGTTTTTTAAAATCAAATTCATTTCTGTTCCAATCAGAGAGATGCTACAAATAAGCAAACTGTTGCAGACTGAGCCTCTTTATCTGTACCATCGGGAGAGAAAGATTTTATTACAGGTCTGGTGCACGATTCTGCTAATACATATTTTGCAGTGTGGGACAAAATAGTTATATGTACCCACATTGGATATATATTTCCCCAAGGCCTCTTCTCTTCAATTTTCTATCAGTTCCATTGAAGAAAAAACCTTTAAAAATATTGCTCCAGTTTTAAAGAACTGTGCTATATTTGATAGGAAGATTTTCATCTTATCTGTAGGTTCTGAAACTGTCTGTTACCAAAGATTGCTATTGTGTCGTGTGTGTGTGTGTGTGTGTGTATTGGTGCTTTAAAAAAAACAAACACCTTCCTTTTCAAGCTTCATCTTCACCTCCTAAACATGGCAAAAAATGTCTCATGCTTATTACCATTTACACACCAGTAGGTTAAATTGGATATTTTATGTCTTTTTCTGCTGGCAATTGTACTGGGATAATTTTAATTTACTGGCACTGCCCAGTTTGTTCTCTCTAAAGTAGCATACTGAAAATAACTTAAGGGCTCCATATTTTCATGTAGCTATGAAAGGTTTTTTTTTTAATTTTTTAAAACTTATTCAGCACATCGAAGCTGTAAAGTCACATCCTGTAAAGACATTCAAGACAATAGGAAGGGTTTTAATGTGATATTCATCGTCTTGAAGTCACTATTAATATTCAGCTACTGAAAATAGCTTTGACTTTGGCTGTGACCTGAAGTTCCAGGGACTGCCTAGCTGTTCATGTGGTTCCTTTTATTGTATTTTATTATCAGGACAATAAGAATGTTTGCTATGTGATCTATATGTACATATACAGCCTGTGAGAATTACATTGTTTTCTTTAAAAAATAGCAGCTTACAATGTCTAACTCACATGGTCTCATAGGAATACCTAACACAAAATAGGAAATAAGCACTTTAAATAAAGATATGCTTCATAGTTTTTGTCATTTGCAGCAAATCTGATTATTTGAGTTATTTTTTTACTACAGCTATCTTACTTCCCATCGTAATCCACCCAGAAAAAAACTCTAGCTGTTAGTCTAGCTTCAGCAAATGGTATCTTTTCCTCCTGCTAAATAATGCCTTCACAGATTTTACAGTGCAATGTAGCAAATTGCAAGAAGACAGTCTATGGCATCACTGAAGACCTAAACGTCTAGTCTGTGCTGTTGCTCAAATCAAGGCAATCATGGGAGAATGGACTACCTTTTTCTATCTATATATTTAATAGCTAGTTCTCACCAATTCATTTTTTTGCTGTCACACAGGTTGGCAGTTTAGGGGAATGCAGGGGAGAGAAGGGCACCAAAATATCATTCTCTTTCACCTTCAGTTCATACTCTCCCACTCAGACCAGACAGAAGACATTTTGCTGCCTAAAGCAAAGGACAAGAAAGAGCCTCACTTAATTCCACATACTGGCAGCTCAATGATACCTCAATACTAGAGATGAGAGAGCTTTCTCCATAGCACCTGGGGGCAGAAGGTAAGCTTAAAGAGTGCAGGCAGGCCATATAATGCACACAACCCTGATCCTCATCTCCTTGCTACTTCTCAGGGACTATTCTGCCAGACCCCTGTTTGCTCAGGCACAAGCGTGTGCTGCATCTCAGAAACAATGCAACTGGCAGGTATCATGGTTGGTTGTGTCTCTTCCTGCTCAGGATCCCAGTAGTGTTGTCTGTGACATATTAGTTGAAGGCAAACAGCAGAACAAGAATACATCTCAGATGGATAACAAGCAAGCACTGCCCTCATTGGGAAGTTAGTATGGGAAAGTAGGAATGGTCAGGGGTCTTAAAAGCACCGGATAAAACCACAGCTTCTGTCAGGCATCCCTCTAACACTGTCCAGATGAGACAGTTGCCTCAATCTACCTAATAATAAGGCTGTCTCTGGAAAGGTGGGAAGAAGCAGGAGTCGTGAAGGTTCTGCTTTGCCCATCCAATCCAGGACCTGGCTGCAGAAGAGGTAATGTTTCTTAACACTGGAAGAACTCTTGCCATAGCGCTTCCTAATAGGTGGCCACCCCAAGAGTCCTGTCAGATAATCCTGGTAGTGATTGCCAGGAAGAAACAGCAATAGTGATACCATTAGTACCAAAGGAACTTGGAGTTGTCATATGAGGACTACAACCTTAACTTCTCATAATGGTCTGCAGCGATGGTACCCTGGGGACACTCCACAGCAGTGCGGGACATTTAAATGATGGCCCATTTCTCACTGGAATTCAAGGAGATGTACATCATTTTTAATTATCCTCCATCCGGTCACTGACCCTCCTCCTCTTGCCTGCTTAGCTTTAAAAACATGCAGTGGCAGCTGGTGCCTTCAGTATGAATGTTGTGAGGAATCCACTCCACACTTAGGTCCTTTTCGCATTTAGGCTTCTTGCGCGAGCGGGGGCGGGCGGCTCGCGCAAGAAGCCTTCTCCGGGAGGCTGTCGCTTCCCTCCTCCTTCGTTCCGCACGCCAAGGAACCAGCGGGGAAGCGGCAGCCTCCCGGAGGCGGCGGCGGCGGCTCGCGTGTCCATCCTCCCCCGCGCGCGCAAGAAAGGAGCCTGTCCCTTCCGCACCCCCCGCACGCGCGCGAAGCGACAGACAGTCGCGCCCACCCCCCCACGCGCGCCAGGAGTGACAGACAGTGGCGCGGGGAGGCGGCGGCACGGGCTCCTTTCTCGCGCTCGCGCGCGGGGGGCGACGCGACTCCCGCTTCTCGCGCCCCCCGCGCGCGCGAGAAGCGGGAGTTGCGTCACCCCCCCGCGCGCGCATGAGAAAGGAGCCCGTTGCGCCGCCCCCCGTGCGCGCGAGAGAAGTGAAGGCAGTCGCGCCCGCCCCCCGCGCACGCAAAGCGGGAGGCTGTCGCGAGCAGCCCCCCGCCCGTGCGAAGCAGGATGCTCTCGCATCCGCAGCGCTAGCTCCCCGCCCCGCCCCTTCCTTCCGCACGGGCGGAGGGAAGGAGGCGCGACCCGGCCGCCTCCCCGACGCACCGCACTACAGGTGAGTGCGTGTGGGCGCCGGGAGCGTTGCGCGAGCGCGGGGTGATTTTCGCTTGAAAGCGAAAATCAAAAACCCCGCGCTCGCGCCGCTGCAGCCCCGTGAGAGCGCCGGAAGTGGGAGTGCGTCGTGCGGAGCGACGCTCCCACTCCCGCACGGCTCACGGGGCTATTTCGCCCGGGAAAGCCCGTGCGAAAAGGGCCATGATCTCAAAGGGAGCCAGCCAAGATTCAGAGAGTAGGCTTCAGCACTTTGGAGAGCTCCTCTGAAATTCAGACTAAAACCCAGGGAGGAATCATCACCCCACTGATGTAGAAGCCTCCAGCCACCACCAGCAAAGTATCTAAGCTACGTGCCCTCACACCATATCCTAGGACTGAATGATTGCAGTTGACAACATGGCAGCACAAGGTCAGAAGTCTCTGATGAGGAGGAAATTGCTACTGTGATGACTGTGGAACTCTGAGTCTATTCCCAGTCTTCGCTGTGTGACTAGGATCCCACTGCAGTTTCAAAGAATGGCAAAAACTAAACTTTTACAGCAAGAAATATTGATATTGGGTGCAAGGACCTTCTCCTGTACGAATGCCACTGATGTGAAGGAGAGCTGCAAATGAGCTCTGATTCAACACCCATTCATTTCAATGGGGCCTGCGTGGAACAATTTCCAATCCCAGTGGATTGTGTTACTCATTGATAAAAGGAGAGAACAGAGAGAAGGAAAACAGTGCATGGCATCAGAATTACTTTCATCTGTCTTTATTTTGCACCTTAGAAGAAGATAAAATGCAAGTGACTTTCAGACTGAAGTTAGCCATCCAGCATCCTGTTCTCCTCGTCTATGTCTTCTGTGCTGAATAATGGGAAGTGTAAATATTTCTGAAACAACAGTTAATCTTTTATTTGCAAAGACAGCTGGGGCTGATATTTTTGGCTACTATCTCTAAGAAAAGAAAATTAAAGCACAAAATGTAGGCCTCATATTACTGTCAGAGCGAGGCTAAAATGAGTGGGTGCTTTCTTCAAAGCAACTTGCAACTTGGAAATAAACTTTGTACACATTCCTTTCAAAATGGAGGAAAATCAAAGCCAACAAACAGAAATGGACAAAGACCAAGAAAAGCTAATATACAAATGTTTTCATTGTGTATTACAGTAAATAGCTGATCCCAATAGTCAGAAAGGGATTTGTGTCCCTCAGGGCTTTTGTCCCTGAAACCTTCCATTTTCATTAAAAACGAGCACGCCTCCAACCCCTGTTTTTGTTGCTGTTGTGTGCCTTCAAGTCATTTCCAACTAACGGCAATCCTAAGGCAATCTTATTGTGTGGTTTGTTTTGGCAAGATTAATTCAGAGGGAGTTTTGCCTTTGCTTTCCGCTGAGGCTGAGAGAGTGATTTGCCCAAGGCCACCCACTGGCCGAGCAGAGATTTGAACTCTGGATTTTGAACTCTGGTTTCCAGAGTCCTAGTCCAATACTCAAAGCCCCCACACCATGCAGGCTTTCCCCATTTTAAAGTGATATAAAGAAAAATATAAGATAACTTTGTACCCAATTGCTCAGTAAGAAGAAACATTATTCCAAATGTCCTCCTGACACTGGAATGATGGACAAGCAATTATCCTTTTCTTTTCAATTTTATTTTCTTTTTGTTTTGTTAAATGTCTTTGCATATAATGAGTGCATTCTACTTGAGTTTTGTCTTTTCAAAGCTTTCTTGTATCCCACCCACTCTCTCCTTTTCTAAAATCCCTGGTTTTAAACTTAACAGCATTATTTCATTTCACTAATAATAATAATAATAATAATAATAATAATAATAATAATAATAATAATAATAAAAATAAATGAGAGCCAATCCGGTGCAATGGTCTGAATATCAGACTATGCCCTGGAAGCCAGGTTTGATTCATAGAATCATAGAGTTAGAAGAGGCCCCAGGGGCATCGAGTCCAACCCCCTGCTATGCAGGAACACCCATCAAAGCATTCCCAACAGGTGGCCATCCAGCCTCTGCTTAAAAACCTCCAAAGAAGGAGACTCAACCACACTCCGAGGCAGCATATTCCACTGCTGGACAGCTCTGACAGTCAGGAAGTTCTTCCTGAAGTTCAAGTGGAATCTCCTTTCCTGCAGCTTGAATCCATTGCTCCTTGTCCTAGTCTCTGGAGCGGTAGAGAACAAGCCCGCTCCCTCCTCAACATGACATCCCTTCAAATATTTAGACATGGCTATCATGTCCCCTCTTAACCTTCTCTTCTGCTATTCCTGCTTAGCATGGAAACCCCTCTGGGTGACTTTGGGCGTGTCACACACTCTTAATCCAAAAAACCCTATGATAGGCTTGACTTAGGGTTGCCATAAGTTGGAAACAACTTGAAGGCACACAACAACAACAACAAATATAGAATGTTAGAAGAAGTTCCACAGTAAGATATGGGCAGGGAGGAGGTTGCTACTGTCATTATGATTATCATCTTGTGATCTTTATGTAACCAACCACATTCTCCAAAACAGTCAACAATAACAGCTTGGGAGATTAAGATAATTTCTTAGGAATATGTTGTGTGTTCTGAGTTATTTAAATTTCAAAGAGTGAAGACCCACAGTTACATTTTTTTCCTTTTTATATCATGGACTCCATTCTCTTTGGACAGGTATGAGGAAAATGTGGCCCATGAGCTACATGTGCTCCTCTGACCCTTTTCCAAATTTTTCCCAGTCTTTTTCTCCATTTTTTCCCCATTTCCTCTGCTCCCAAATAATCCCTAACACCTGACAGTTGCCAATCTCTGCGTTAGGAGAAATCTATGAGAGTCACATATTGGGGAGGGAAAGGGCTAGGCCAAGCGGTGTGTGAAGAAGCTTAAACAAAGCGGTTAGGCTACTTCTGGTGGCAGGCCACTCCTTTTCTTTTCCTTGCCTCATCTCACTTGTCTCTGTCACTCCTCTCTCTTTCTCCCTGTTAATCTTTTTCTTCCTTTCTCTCTCCCCTCACTGCGTCATTCTCCACTGTAAATCATCCCATACAACAATTGCGCATGTATGGGTATATATTCTCAAGTTGTCTGTCAACTTAGGGCATTTGCCTAAATTTCATAGCACTTTCTCAGGCCCTCCTCTGAAATATAGCCTACAGCAATGCTACTCAAAGTGGTGGTTCTTGCACCATTGTTGGTTACTGAGCCATTGGCTGCTATTCCCTGATGATTTTCCATAAAAGAAAGATACCACTGTAGCCAGTGGGCACAATATCCCTGGTACATTGGTAAAAAATAATTGCCAGTCCCATACATTAGATAACTCCAGAAGTGCAAGTCTACCATACCTGGTATTGCTTGGCAGTTCCCACCCAATGAAGAGAAAATGAACAGTGAAGAAATACTCCAAAGTGAACATTCACACTCCCTGGACAGCCCTTCATAAGGAATGTAATTAGTTGCCTTCTATCAGGTAAGATTATGTTTCTATTCACATCGGGATTGTCCACTCTGGCAGGCAGCAGCTTTCCAGAGAGTCAGACTTGTGATCTTTTCTATCATCTGGTACCTGATCCTTTTAACTAAAAAACAATAAGGACTAAACCTGGAGCCTCCTTAATGCAAAACATGTGTTCTATCACTAAGCTATTGCTCCTCTTCAGAACCACAGGATTCTCCTGATCTGGGAAGATTGAAGATTTCACAGGCTTGGAATGTGTTGCTGCAATGGTTTTGACTTTGACTAGTTACTAGACTCAATTGTTGGCTGTTCAAATGCCTGCCTGGATGCCTCTTCACTGGATCCTAATATGTTTCTTGCTTTGCACCCATTTCTGCTCTCTAGACCATCAATAGTCCTGAATCACAACAGCTAGGATCTTTTTATGCTACAGAATTACAACAATATGATTCCACTTTAACTTCCATGGCAACATCCTATGAAATCATGGGATTTATAGTTTAAGGAGGATTATTTAGAATTGTTGGCCAGAGAGCATGAGTGCTTCATCAAACTACAGATCTCAGGATTAAAGGGGCCACAGCCATGGCAGTTAAAGTAGAATCAGAGTGCTATAATTATGTCATGTGAAAGGGCCCCTAGTGAGCTCCATGGCTGAATCTGGATTCTTCCTGGGCTGAGGTTCTATACGGCAGCTCTAATTAACCTGGTGCCTTCTCTATATTTTGACTACAACTTTCATCATCCCTAGGCAATATGTTGAGTAGTAAGGCATGGTGAGAAATATAGTCCAAAACATTCAAAGGATATTACACTCTGGTGGGGAGGAGAGTGCTTATTTATTATTTTTGTTGTTGCTGTTTCCTTCCTTACTCTGAGCTTCTTGGAAGAAGAGTGTGACAAGTAATAGCAGTAAACTACAAACAGTATTTAGTAGGTAATTGCCTCTTACCAAGGCCCAGTAGCCCAAAAGTAAACAAAGATGCAACAGAATCTAGCACTTACATAAGTAAGTATAACAAGTCTGAAGAATAGCATAACTTTTCAGCTGGGCATTTCAATAAGCATGTTTTCCCTATTTAAAATGAAAATAATTTTTAGGCTCCATTTTGTACCATTGCTTCAAAGGCTTTTGAAAAATAAAAATAAAAATAAAAATGTACGCCTGCTTTGTATTAGCACTTCCCAACAACCCAAAGACAGCAAGTCAAAAACAGTCAGCAAGGAAGCTATTGTTCAACAGACGAAAAACCCTTTTCTGAAACAATGAGAAAGAGCTGTCTGAGCTGCCTCTCTGTCATCTGGTGTGAAAATGAATAATTCAAGAATGGCAACAAGTCAGAAAACTGAGTATAAGTCAGGCAGTTAATCTGGGGTTCTTCAGGCCTGCAAAACTGAAATCACATAATTTAATTGTGGAGGAGAGTCCACCCTTGATTGCCAAGTTTCCAGGGTGTGTGTGTGTGTGTGTGTGTGTGTGAATCAATGCAAAGACATTCTGCTTCTTTCCTACACCCTTGGTTAAATTTCTATGGGACACTGGGCTTCTTTCATTTGATCCAGCAGCTGAGTCAGAGGCCTGTTAAATTAAAATGACATTTTGGTTTTCACTGAATAAAGATGACATCTTTAACTAATGATAAGTGTAGCAGTGTGTGGAAGGGCTCAGCAGATTAATGAAACAGATTTTATTTTGGGCCAGAAGCAGAGCCTGGAACGTCTCTTCTTCTGTACAAAAGCATTCCTATTGTTGGGTACTTTAGATCCATTGCTGCTTAGAGAATTGGGATTTTTGCCAGTATGAACTGAAGGACAGAATGATGGGTTTTACATTAGTCATTTGTTTCTTTTGGGGGGGTTCATGAAGAATACAGTGTTACCATTCAGTGTAATTAGCAAACTGCCTTTCACTGGAAATTAAACTGCACTTTGCCTTGACAGCTACAGGATACTTTCCTTTCTCAGCGCTCTGAAAAACTCTTTAAATAGTGAGAACAAAGCCAAAACACTTCAAAAATGCTCAGGAAAAACTGAAAAATGATTCATTATTGTGATGTGTCTAACTGGCTGATAATACAAATCAATTTCATTGTGTCTCTGCTTAGTAGAGGAGTGGGGAACCTCCCCTCCCTAATGTTTTGGACTACAAATCTCACAATCCTTTACCATTGGTCATGTTTAGCAACTTACAGTTAACAGCTATGTCTTCCTACATGTATCAGAAACAATTGCCTTGGGCTTGGAGGAAAGCCTAGGAAGGTTACTTTTTGGACTACTCCTCCTAGACCCAGCTAGGACTTCATTTGTTTGTTTTGTTTTTGTCATCCAAAACAAAACAAAACTTTTCCAAGGTCTGCTCTCAAGAGCTGACAAGCAGCTCACCTTGGGGTAATTGATCAGCCAGGAGACCAAGGGGCCACCAGGAGGCGCTATGTTTGCCTGCCAGTAAGAACTGCAAGGCAAAGGGGGAAACCAGACAGGACCCAGAGGAACAGCTACTCCTTTCAAGCAGGGATGTAAAGGATACTTGCCAATCCTTGATAAGAAAGCGTGTTTATCCCATCAAGGAATTGGCCGATCCTATGATATTTTTCAAATTTGGGGATTTATTGGGGGGAAAAAGTTTATGCAAACCAAACAAAGCAAAGCCAAAACTCTTTGTCTTTGCACAAAACCACCTGATTTTGCATCACACTCATCTTGCTTTCCATGCAAAAATTCTGCAAACACATTTTTCACAAAGAAATCCTATAATATGACAAATCATTTGAAAAATATAGAAAAGCTCTCAGCTATGGAAATTAAACTTTCAAAATTATTTGAAATAATGTAATAAGCCCCTGTGTCCAAGGATCGTTTTTCTCTTCCCAATCCATTTCTTTTACCTTTCTCCTATCATGTCTGTTAAACTATGAGCCTGAACTGGGCTGGGTGACTGCTTTGGTGCATTGGGGAGAATTTGCAGGTTAAAAAAATCACTCCAAATCACGCATTTTTTTTAAAAAAAAAATCAGAGGTCTGGCTTCTGGTATACAGAAGTGGATTTCAGGGGCTACAAGTAGTCCATGGGTCACATTTTCTCCACCTAAGACTCCACCTTAGCCTTATCTTTTCATCTCTGTACAGTGCTTAGAAATGTTTTTGGTTCACAGAAGCTTGTGTCCAATTAGAGACATATGCAGACATAACTCCAAGGTACTCCTGCATATGTCATTTTCTTAGGATGTTCATGTTTTCTTTCTCCTTCCACAACAACCAAAGCCCCACACCCAGAACTTAATGGTAAGCAGTGATAGTCGCCATCTGTGGCTGGTGGAGAGTGGGGCAGCTTAGAGAAGAATCTGGCTGTGTACTCATAGCCAAAAGGAGAATGGTTGCATCATCCACTAAGACCTCTTGAGAGATCTCAGTGGATAATGCCATCATTCTCTGTCTGGCTATGGATGCTTGTCCAATCTCTGTTGCTGTCCACCATCCAATGAATTGTCATGTGGGGAGAACTGTAGTGGCTAAATGGTGAATCCAGAAAACATGGTTGAGAAGAATACATAGCATAGTCCTATCTGCAGAACGTTTGTGCTATGCTTTACAATGCAGGATCTCAGTCACCAATTGTTTAATAACATCCTTGCCATTGTTGTCTAACATCATCATCAACACAAATAACAGCAGCAGTAAGAAACATATATATTGTGAAGGATCAAAGCTAGACCAAGACGTTTATTGGTGTCCAAAGCCAAGTTATTTTGCCTGCGACTTCACTTTTGCATATAGCAGAAAATGCTGCAAGTGCCTTTCCCCATTCCTGGGAAAGTAAGACAACAAAGTCAATTACATATTCTGCTCTTTTATGAACTTCAAAATCTGCTGCCCGAAGGAACTGCCCCACCCTGCCTAATGGCCGGGCCAACCAACTTTCCAAAGAATTCTTTTGAAAGTCTTATTTAGGAGTACCTTTCTTGTTGGGGTGAAATGTCAACCTTCAGAGCTCTGTGCCAGTCTGGTTAGTCAACACTGGAATGGAGTGATTGGCTGTTCATATGCTATGATATTGAAACACTGGGAAACAGCTGGCATTTGGACCAGGAATTTCTGCTTGTCAGTGATTTGGGGGTGGAAATGCATCAGTCAAATTTAGTACATTCTCCTAATCTATTTTTATCGAAACTGTAATGCAGGGGACTCCCTATTAACAGTTGTTCCCTATTAAATGTAAAGATATTCCCCAACCTCTGCTAATAAAATCTTTTTAGGTTTCAAATGCTTCAATGTGACAGACTCAACTTCTCATTTTCATGGGAACTTCTGTTTCCCCTCCAGTTAGATCAAGAAGTTCTTGCAATCCAACAGAGAGAAAGTTTATCAGAATCAGCTTAAGAGTAAGGAAAAGAGTAGGTACAAGGAAAGCCCTATTCAAGTAAAATTATATCAAATTAAAGTATATCGTCCCTCAGATATCTTGGACCACAACTCCCATCAGCTCAGCCACATTGATTGGGGATCGTAACACTTTCAGTCCAACATGTTTTGTTTTTATTTTGTTTAGACCGCCTCTATAAAGGCTCAAATGCAATAATGCCACAATAAAATAGCAAAACAAATCTAGTCCAGGGACAGTTTGTAAATACTAAGAGATATACAGTACATCAGTACTGAGGACAAGACTTTCATAACAAAAATCTTGATGGAAAAAGAAGGTCCTCCATGGCCACTGGAAAGACTGGAGGAGAGAGATGAAACAGGAGAGTCCCTCCCAGGAGGAGGAGGAAGGCCCATGCTGACATTCTCACTACCCAAAATTCAGTGCAATGGCAGGACATGGATCAAAGCCACCAGTGGAAATGTCAGTTGTTGCACAGTATTATATGGGAACAAGCTGTCTTTCAGAAGCCCTGGAGACAAGCCATTTGGACTTTGGATGTCAAAAACAACAGGCTGAACTGGGCTCAAAATTATGCTAGGAGGCCCTTTCTATCACACTCAAGTCTTTCATTGTAATTTGTAGGATGCTGGTTTAGACACTCTTCCCACACACTACATAAACACAAAATCAAGCCAATGGCCCATTTAGAACAGTGCTCCTCAAGCCCTCTGATTCAAAGGACTGACCACTTTTTCCCCAACAAATCAGGGACAGGTATCAAATTTGTGTCCTATTATTATGTTGTAATTACATCTTTCCTGGAAATGGCCAAGAACCAGCAGCTGACAGCTCATGGAGAGGGCCCCATTTTGAGTACCACTGATCTAGACTGTCAGTGCCTAACCTGACTGGTAATGAAACACAACAGTCTCAGGCAAAGGCTTCCCAACAACCCTGCCACCCAAGATCTGTTTAACTAGAAATGTTCAAAAACTCAACAAAGTGAAATTGAATGTACAAACACCTTACCATGATGGTGCTATATCCTGCAGGTGGCACCATATCCTCTTTAAGAATAGTCAGGTTCAATCGCCTATCTAGTTTGACAATCCTCTTCCAGGGGCTAGAGAGTATCTAAGTGCACTCCAATCCACTCCTGAATAGTAGGATAGACTGGAGCATTCTGCTAATTATAGTCTAAAAAAGCAACTTTTCCAAGCTCTGCTACTGACATAGCAACTTACATGATTCAAACAACCATGGGCCTTTCTGCACTACACTGTTGCTGTGCTATTATTCCACTTTCAACATCCTGTGGAATTCTGCCGTTTGTAGTTTACTGAGGCCAAAGAGCTCTTCAGCTGAGAATTCTAAATGCCCCTCCCTAAACTGCAAACCCCAGGAATCCATAGGATGTTAAAAGTGGAATATTAGCGCTATAACAGTGTGGTGAGGAAAGGCCCTATGACTGACACAATTCTTCCCATTTTTATGGGGAGGGATTATACAAACTGGGCCTCTAGTTGTATACAGCTCCCAACATCTGCAGCAGGGAACATATGGCCCCTCCAGATGTTGTTGGCTGCAAATTTCATTCTCCTTCACCACTGACTATACGGTTAAAGTGGATGGAAGCTGCGATGCAACAACTTCTGGAGTGCCAGACGGTCCCACTGCCGTAAGTGTAGTCTGCATATTTACCAGTTTGGGTAAATCTTCTTTATAAAGGAAGAGATGATGTTTGCAGGAACTAAGCCTTTACATACCAGCTTCTGAAAGCAGCACTTACATCATAAGGGATGATGATGAGATGGCAGAAGTCATTACTGGGACTCAGTTGTATGGTAGGGGGTCCAGAGTCCAACTATGAGAGTATCTGCAATGCCCAATTGTAGCAATTTGATCTGACTTTAAGTGCCATGGCTTCATCATATGGAATTTGAAGATTTGTAAGTTAGTAAGGTCTTTAGTATTCATTAGTGGAATAATACTGGAGCACTCTAAGCAAGAAATCTAAGCACCTCTCTCCACACATCATATCCTAGGATTTCATAGGATGGAGCCATGACACTCAAAGTGGGATCAAACTGCTATAATTGGGCAGTGTGGATACCCCTCCCCTGTGTTGCATATGTTTTTGTTTTTGGAGCAGAGCATCCCCAAGTGCTACATATTGTGATCCAATGAGAGGAGGAAGGCTGGGCACCAGCTAAGAGCAGAACAACTTCCCTCCCTGAGCACTTGGTGTGCAGTAAAATGGCTTCAGATTACATACCGAATGCTGTACGGGTCTGTCTGTTGTGAGTGTGGCTGATGCTTGCTCTTCCTATTCTCAGCTATACAAGCCTAGGCAAATGAGGCAGGTAGTACATGAGATAGGTTTATACAAATCCCCCCTCAAGTCTCATAAGAGGAGGGCTTCTTGCAAGAGTTCCAGGCTGCCATGGGATCTCTAATCTCATGAGAACCTGGAACTCTCATAAGACTTGAGGTGGGCTGTAAACAGACTTGTCTCACAGGTACCAGCCAGTCATGAATCAGCCTAGCAACAGAGAGAGTTGTCTTGCATTGATGTTTGAAAAACTTGACAGCTCTAGCTGAGGGGGGTGGAACATAACTTTTTCACCAGGTCCCAAACCTGCTCTTGTTGGCCCTGTGCATCATGTACTCCATCATGTCTGTGAAGTGTGTATATTAGGTGTGTGTGCATATGGGCCTGTTCAGCCATTGTAGTGAATAGAGGACCTTTTAGTTGGATAATTTCATGAACTGGCCCAAGCACTTGTCTTCTACTGGGAGGAAAACACAAGGAGTTAAGTTAGGCCTGAGCCTTTAAATGTACAGTAATCCTTATGGTCCTTTCAATAATATTCATAATTTAGTGACCTTTATTAATTTTTTAAAACATTGTTACTTGTCTTGAGCCTAATGGGGACAGGGCACATCAATAATAAACCATGCAAACAAAATAATGAGCTCTCCTTAGGGCTGAACTGTACAGCCAGATAGTGGTTTTAAAATGAGAGAGAGACAGTCTGAAGAGAGGCAGAACTCCTTGGAGACCCCAGACAATTAGTAGTTGCTCCATTTCTCAGAACAGATACAGGCTGGCTGTGTCAAGCAGAGATAATATTCTCAGACAGGTGGCAGTGAGACTTGCCAAACTTTGTTTTGTGAGGAATGACAGTGGCCCTCCTTTTACCATCCTCATGGAGCATTCTGGAAGAACAACTTGGTCAGTCTGTTGTAGGAGAAACAAAAGCAAGAGTGGGCAATTTCAGCTGGTCTGAGGGCCAGCTTCATTCCCTGTCAGGACCTCCCATAAGCTGAAACTTCAACATCACAGCTACTGCATTACCACATTTGAACAGCAAAGTGAGGAAAAAAGAAACAGTTTTTAAAAAAGGATAGAATTGTTATTCTAATAGTCTTTTTCCCCCAGGTGGCCATCACATTCCAGAAGCAAACCATGAGAACTCATTTAAAAGAAGTATTTTCTGCTTGCTTTAGTGACTTTCAGCTTTTTGCTGCCAACTTTCAGCAGCACCATTTTCAGGGGTGTCTGCTAGCACCAATGACCTTTCAACTGCATGTGAACCACAGGCTATGTGTTGTCCAGCCCTGCATCAGCCATGTTCATTGCAGCATGAGTCTTCATGAGTAAGAGCCAACCTCACCACATGTAGTTATGATAAGAAGAGACTCCTGGAAGACACACAGATCACATCAGATTATATCTAGTAAATTTCTTGACTATGAAAACTCAGGCAAAAACAAATTTGGAGGGAAAATTGCCAAAGCTTTTCAGATATGATTTAAATATTAGAACTGTTTTCAACTGCCAGCTCATCTTCTGTTTGTGTTTGTTTCTGTTTGTAGCTGTTTAATCATATAAACCATAAACCTGATATCTTTTTTGGAGAAGGGCAATAGAAAAATGTTCTAAGAATGCTAGCCTGTTTAATCTTCTTGGCGATGATCCTGCTGTCATCAATAACCTACTGCATGACCGTGGAATCACCTTAGGGATTGTGAGATCATGTCCATAGGAGAGTGACCAAGCTTTATGAGGAACAATTTAGGAAGCTGAGTGTGTTTAGCTTTGAAAAGAGACGACTGAGGGATGGCATGACAGCCATCTCTAAATATCTGAAGGGATGTCATCTAGAAAATGGAATGAACATGAGATTTTTTGTTTCTCTAGAAACTAGAAGATGAACCAGTGGTTTCAAATTGCATGAGAAGAGATTCCACCTAAACATTGGGAATAACTTCTTTAATGCTTCAGGGGATGGTGGAGTCTCCTTCTTCAGAATCTCTTTAAACAGAGATTGGATGGGCATCCTTCCAACCTCTATAACTGTGTATTTCTGCATGGCAGAGTATTGGAATAGGTGACCCTTCCAGTCTCTTCCAGCTCTAAGATTCAATGATTCTATGAGGCCACTGGGACAGGTTTGATGTTCGCAAAGAGGGCTGCAGGGAGAAGAGAGGAGGAAAAAGTCTGATTGTATGAGGGGATGTCGACTTGCAGACTCCACACGTATAATAAAAACTAAAATATGCCAATATATTTGTTTGGATTTCAGATGTCACAAGAGCTCTGTTTTGGAATGCAAAATTAATCCTTATATGTTCCTTTCACCTCAGAGGGAATGTTGTTATCCTTTGGTTGAGTTGGGGTGAAGACAAAGATAACAGTGACCAGAGATGTTGGCTTGGGAGCACCATTGGTGGATTCATTCCAAAGATTCTGTTTCTTCTCTAGCGCTGACCTCTGGAAAACTTGCTCAGGAAAAACGGCAAAGAAGAACATACCAGCTTGTCACTAAGACACCTCTCCCCAGCCTCTGGAGCAGTTTTGGAACCAATTTTCAAAGATTTAAAACCACATGAGCAAAGGAGAAACATGTATGCAGATGACCCTATGCTGTCTACAGCAAGGGTAGGAAAAGTTCAGTCATTCTGATGTTGTTGGACTACAGCTCAAGATAGTTTAACCAATGGTGAGGAATGGTGGGAACTGCAGTCCAATAACATCTCAAGGGCTATGCTATGCGTACCCAAGGGCCCATTCTGGCTAAAAAATTATAGAGGTATTATTCCACTTTGTATTTAGCAATGGCTCTGTCCTATGGAATCCTGGGTTTGGCGGTTTGGGGTGGCAATTAGAATTCTCATCCAGAGTACTTCAATGCCTCCTCAAACTACAAACTCCAGGATACCACTGGATGGAGCCATGGTGGTTAAAGTGGAATAATAAAAGTGCTATAACTGCACTCCCAGTCTGCAAGAGCTGTTACTCCTAAATATACGAAGAGGGAATAGGATTAATATTGCTTCCTCCACACACATACACTCAGCATTTCCCTTTTCTCTTTCTATGCATACAGACAGAGGAAAGGAAATCTTACTGATTCTGATTAATTGGCAGGGGAAGCTTTCTAACACTTCCAATAATTTCTTTGTCCCTTGAATTTTGACCAGCCCTTCCAAAAGTATAGTAGTGAGCTCAGTGGTGAGCTCATTTTTCATTTTTGCTCCTCAAGAGCAAAATGAACTATTTGACAATATGAATTTCAAATGGCTTCTTTCAAAAGGAACATCAGTAAGTGCAGGAGGGGAGAGCCTCTAGGAGACATTCAGATAAAATGGAGACACACGTATTAATAAACTTGCTTATAGCCCCTGTTGACTCAGTCGCATGCATTTCTAGAATTACAAACTCCTGAAAGGACTGTAAGATGACACACCCTCTCTGTGCTGAAGAAGGGTACGGATTAGGTTCTGCTCAGAATGAACTTGCCAAAGGCAGCTCAGGATGCATTTATTTATACTTGCATACTTTTTAACATAACTGTTTTGGATTACCTTTGTAAGGAATTTCTAAAGCCAGCTTGCACTTTCTGGGTATAATTTTAGCCAATGTATTCTTCATCCTAAAGTCTGTATAGAACATATTTAGAGGAAAAGGAAGGTCTGGGTTCAGATCCAAGATCAAAATTTTGATGAAGGGGATAAGTATACTCTGACACCCTGTTATTTCAGTGCCAGTGCTATCCACTTCCTGGGACGTCACCCTTTTACATTTACCACAGAGGCTTCCAAATATATTTTCAGTAACAGTGGGGGAAGGACAGAGGTGTTTTAATACGATCTATGTGGTCCTGAGTAAGTGGCAAGAAGAAGCAGCTAGCAGTAGTTGAGACACCTGACACTCTTAATCTGTTTTTATTGAGGCAGTTACAGAGACTCAGATCTGAGCCCCATTTATCTTGGCCTGTTCCTATCTTATCTAAAGCTCTGTGCACATCCGTCTGTGTTATTCTTCCCCTTTCTGGCAAGGACTAAAACAACACAGAGACTAATTAATCAGCTGCAAGCATTCAGCTATGAAGGATCATCATGCAGAAGCTGTACTAAAAAAGCTTTAGGTCTCTAGATGTATTCTTTCAAATTATACAAAATCCTTTGTTGTGATGATCCAGTATAGCAGGGATTTTTGTCAGGATAGACCTTCCTCCTCAAAAGTGGTTAGGTATCTTTCTTGTGTATGGATGTGGCTTCAGGTCATTTGTTGACCTATGGCAACCCCATGAATTTTGCAAGGCTTTCTTAGGCAAGTAATACTCAGAGGTAGTTTTGCCTGTTCCTTCTTTTGAAATATAGCCCATAGCATTTGGTAGTCATTGGCAGTCTCCCGTCCAAGTACTAACTAGGGCTGACCCTGCTCAGTTTCCAAGATCAGAGAGGATCTGGTGCCTTTAGGGCATTTGTCCTTCTTACCAGCATGGATACATAAGTACTGGGGAAATGCCAGCTAGTGATAAATTATAGTCTAATTTATGCTGTTAACTGCTTTTAATTTTATTACTAGTTCAATTATATTTTTAATTTTTGTATGAACTGAATTTTTTAGCTGTATCTGTTTTGACCTTGTAAGACACCTTGAGTTGCAGATTGTGATATACAAAAATAAAATAATAAGAATAATAAGAACTAGAATAATACTTAGGTGGCAAAGCAGAATTCTACTGGCCAGAAACATGAAAAAGGATGGGCATGATGAAATCCTTAGCTTGGAATATAGACCTTCATTAATTTTGTTCCTACACATGCTAATAGACATTTTCAGATGCTTTGTCTCAGTTGAGGTAAAGCTTTCCCACATTTTCAATGCCAACAGAGTACTGGGATTATTTTGGAGAGCATCAGCTCAGGAAACTTAATGTTCAAAACCTTTAGACAATAAAATATCAGTCATGTCCCCTGAGCAGGGCCCTTATCCCTGTTTTCTTTTTCCTTCGTGCATGGCCCTGTAAGAATGTGCAACATGATAGCGTTAGAAGCGAGGTGGGTGGGGAAGCAACAGGCTATCAAGCTGGCTTCTTTTGGCAGCCATTCAGCAATGATAGGGAGTCTTGCTCACCCTATGTAAAGGCTGATAAAAAGCTACTGCACTACTTGTACTAAAGCTCCAGGCAACAAAAAGTGGCATGTGCTTGCAAGAAGCATATATGCAGATAACTACATTCCCTTTCAGAACCCCCTTTTCCAAAAAGGGGGGAAATGTAAACAGCAAGGAAAAGGAAGCTCTTACTATAAAAGTGTGTTATCTATACTACCAGCGCATGTTGGGCTTTATACCACTTTCACTGCTGTGGCAGGCAAAGCATTCTGGGAACTGTAGTTGTGTGAAACGTAAAGTTCCTTTCTTTTTAAACCCAGGGTTAGCAATCACAGCAAGGGGTCAATTGCCTCCCCTGAGAAACTCTAGGGGCTGCAGGGATGGCCAAAAATGCCCCCCCCAATACAAAACAAACAAAGAAACCAACTCTCCTCTTGCCAAAATTAGAAATGGACAGAAGTTCACTTCTGCTTTTGCAAAATGATTATTTTTGACATTAAACAATGCAGGAAGCCTTTGTTGTTTTCATGTACCTTCAGGTAGAGTCTGACTTATGGAGGCCCTATTGTAAAGTTTTCTTGGTAAAATTTATTCAGAGCTGGTTTGCAATTGCTTTCCTCTGAATATAGCCTACAGCATCTGGTACTCCCTTATGATTTCATTCCAAGCACTAACCAATCCTGATTCCGCTTAGCTTCAGAGTTCATGTGGGATCTGTAACCTTCAGCGTACTTAGGCTGCAGGAAACCTTGCCTTCAAGTTATTTCTGACTTATCGGGACACAGGGTTTGTTTGGCAAGAAATTTGTTCAGAGGTGGTTTGCCATTGTCTTCCTATGAGGTTAAGATAATGTGACTTGCCCAAGGCCATCAGACAGGTTTCCATGAATGAGTATGGATTCCAACCCTGGTCTCTAGCCAGAACTCAACCCACTATAACACACTGGCTCACAACCTATTTAAAAGGTGAACTGATGGTCCTGGAGCTTCCAGGACAGGTAATTTATCCCTTTTTGTTCGCCAGAAAAAAAAGTACCAACCCCAGGATTCCATAGGATGTTGAAAGTAGAATAATAGCACTGTAACAGGCTAGTGCTGAAATGGCCATGGTGTGAGGATTCGGAACGGCTCAAGGATCAGAAAAGGAGCCATGGGGGGCACATTTTATCCAGCCCTGCTCTAAATTAACATGCTAGTGGGATTGTACTGATAAAATGCCTAAAAGAAATGAGTTAATTGTAAACGAACTCAATCTCTGCTCTGCAGCATTTAGCAATACTGCTCTCCATTATTTGGTTTGGTGCATGATCTCAGATACACTATCAGTTGCAGAAAGAAAACAGAGAAATTCATTTATCAGTGTGATATTGTGAACAGATTACTAAAGGGGGTGGGTTGAAGGTGCAAGGGCATCAAAATTTGCCCTGGACCCATGGACACCATCATTCAGGTGTGATTATAGCCAGAGGAGGACTGTAAAGCACAATGTGTGTGGATATGCCCTCTAGTTGCCTGTCGACTTATGGCAACCTCATGAATTTTCATTGTTTTTTTTTAAGGCAAGGAATACTCAAGAAGTGAGTCCCCCACCCTAGCTAAACTATAAAGATCTCACTGTGACATCTCATTAAATAAATAATTAAAGAGATGAGCAGGGCTGGGACTAAAGACCAAAGTTCTGTAACTGAACCAAATACTAATGTACAGCTATGTTTTATGATTAACCAGTATTTGCCAACTTGTTGACAGGGTAGTGCTTAGTCTTTGCAAAAAAACACATATCAAAATTCTGTATTGAGAAAGTTGAATTCTTCAGCCACTATACATTATGCAAATCAAAAGGCTTTTGCATATTTGATTTTCCTCTGCACCCCACACCATCCCATCTTTCTGCTTCTGCAAGAAATGGGAAGAGGCAAAGGGATATGTTGCTCCTGCCTGTGACCAATGAAAATTGACTTTGCTTATTTACTTGAGTTATTTCCGAACAGCTTTTCAGTCTCCATTGAAAATACAATAAAAATCCCTACAGACTGAGTCATTAAACAACAATAAAACAGAAGAAGATAAAAGTGCAGTTAATGTAAAACACAATGAAATAAGGGAATCATGCAATGCTCTCCTGCAAAGGAAAAGCTTTTTGTGTGTCCAATTAAAAGGGGGAAAGCTCCAGATCTGTTGCAATATGTTGGAAAATGAATTCCAAAGGTTAGAATGAAGTACCAAAAAATCATGTATGGTTATGACCACCTACCTAACAGATAATAGAACTGCTAAAATCTTTGCAGCCTGAGATTTTAAAACTCAGGGAGAAACATACCTCCCTGTATGAACCTGCCTCAGTTTTAAAATTTTCAGGGGAAGGGTTTCTCTCAGTCCCACCATCATAACAGGCACGTCTGATGAGGACACAAAGGCCTGCCTTCTCAGAGGCTGCTTCCAGGTTATGGAATTCCCTCCCATGGAATTAATGGTCAGTCTCTTTTCTCCTTTTCTTTCACCAACAGGCAAAGACATTTCTATTTAATCAGGCTTTTATGTGGCAAAAAGAGTTTATAAGGGAGTGGTGTTTTATTTTTTTTAAAATATTTGTTTATAGAAGGACACATTCAAATACAGAACAACATCATAAGAAGAAGACAATATAAGAAGAGCTTACAATATAGAAAATACATAATAAAAAAGAAAGACTATTAGTGAAGAAAAAACCTACTACCTAGTTTTGCATAATTAATAAATATAAAGTTGATAAACAAATTGTGCAAGGCTGATAAACACACATAGAAAAGCAAAGAAAGAAAAAAGAAGAGGTGTGTTATGCTTTTGTATCTTCTAACTATATTTTAATTCTGTTTTATGTTGTTTTAATCTTATGTTTTTAAAATGTACTTTTAAAAATCTTTTATATGAATGGTTTTCAAAACTGTACCCTGCAAGCCATCTTGAATCCTATAAAAAGAGAAAGGCAGGATATAAATTAATTAAATCAAATGCATAAATAAATAATAAATGACCATGTGATTGGAGATGATGTCCCCATTACCCCAGGCCCAGAAACTTCATTTAAAAAGTAAGATGAGATCAGAATTAGGGTTCTAAGGATGCTGCAGCCGATTTCAGGGTTTAGTCTGAATTTTAAAAGAGGTGTCCATCATGTCTCATTTATTAGGGAGACAGATTTCAGTACCCTGGATAGCTTTTTTTAACGATCAGACTAAAATGCAGTGAAGATTTACCACTCCCCTAACATTGAAGCTACCAGTTACCATGGAGAGAAGCCCTACTAAATACAAGTCCCTAACAAATGTAGGGAAGAGTAGAAATTGAGTATCAATCTTCAGTCTACCTATTTGAAAAATTCCTTCCATTGACAGAACAGGAACATATTTACATCCTCCTCTTCTACTAGAGTGCTGTAGAGTATGATCATAAAACTATATAATGTAATCAGTAAAAAGGCAACCATTTCTAAAACAAAGAACAAAGAAAAGATAATATGATAAACATTTAGAATCAGCTTTCCTCAACTTCCCCTCCAGAGGTGTTGGACCATAGCCTCCATCATGTCCAGAAAGTAGAACCAACACATATGGATGACGCTTCCATAGGTTCCATTAGGGTGCCATAGTGTGGTTCCCAAATGTAGATCTTCAGCTCTCCAGCACCCTAGTCAGCATTGTCAATTGCCATAGACAGTAGGAACTGTAGTCCAACAACAAATGAGGATAGAAGGATTGGGAATGACAGTCACATATCCCATTGCTCAACACATCTATTAATTCAGAAGAGGGGAAAAAATCCTTTTGCCAGATAATCTCAAAATAGAGACTCCAGAAAGGGTGGCCACTGGGTTTGCTCTTTAACTTTTGCATGACTTTCAGAGTTCACACCTTTCAGGAGCTTCTGGCTCCTCTCTTCAACCACTTGAACAATGATGGATTTCTGGCTAGATCTCACCTTAGTCTTCACACACTGCCACCAGCTGATCAGACATAAATCATTTCCAAAATCCCTGCTGAGATCAGCAGGCAGTGAATCCTCAAAAGGAGGCCCCTCTAAGGCACCTGGCTATACAGTCAGGCAGCTCATAAACATGACAGTATGCTGGAGGAGGGGCTTGGGGAGAGGGATTGAGAGAGATGCTATGAAAGATTTGTGAAGGTTAACGTCCCTAGTCCTGCATGGCAAGCAGCCTAGTAAGAGAAACCAGAGCCTGGGATGTGTTCTCTGGGGGATTACATTAAAAGAAAAAAAAAACCTCACCAAGATAATATACTAATAACTCCAGCACTGCATATGGATGACTTGTGTCACATCTAGTATAAACCTGCCTTGTTGAAACATCTCATCATTACTAATTTATCAGTGTAGCACCACTGGTATACAATGGTGCTTTACAAAGTAACATAAACAAAAAAAGATAGATCTTTTCCTCTGAGGAATTTGCATTCTCTGTCTTCTACATATCATCTGTAGTAGAAAAATCCCAGATCTTCAGTCAGGGTATGGCCAACCTGTACCAGAACTTCCTTAGTGTTTAGCTATATTTATATATACTTTTTTCTCTCTGTTATCTTCACATACTTTGAGGAGCAGAGGGGGCTGGTACAGAGTAGGAACATTTCCTTTTTTTGCAGTGGCAGCTGGTGGCTTCCATGTTGGGGTAGAAGTGGTGAACCTCTTCTAGATTTCAAGCTGAATGAGCTGTCCAAGGTGCTCAACATCACCCCCTAATCAGGTTCAGAACCCTGGATAGCTCCTTTAACATTTGCCCCTGAATCCAAAGTGCAACTTTCCCATTAATCCATAAGCCACTGCCATTTTGACCATGTGAGTTGAGCAATTCTAAAAGTGGTAGTCCAAAAATAACTTTCCTAGGCTGTGATCATAGCAAGGATATTCCAATGGATAGAGAAATGAGACCCACATCAGAGACGAAGTTCTGCAAAGTAGTTCTTGTATATATGTGAGAAGTGGTGCAATTCCTACAAAGTAAGGCCTGCTGTTTTCAGTGGAGCTTATTCTCATGAAAGTGTGTAAGATTGCAGCCTAAGGATGGGAATAATTACACTTGGGAACAATTTCCATTAAAAAGTGGAACTTATGTGTAGACATACAGAGGGCTGGGGTGTTGATTAGAAAATTACTATATATTTTATGTGTGTTTATTACATTTTAATGTCCCATAACAACCAATGATGTGGATGCTGGCAAGGAACAATCAAGTCTGGTCTGAAACAGGTAGGGGGAAAGACAGGGACGTAGCTATATGGTGGACAAAATTAGGAAATTGTCTTCACCTAAGAATTCTGCCTTGCCAATGAAATTTTCTTGTAGTCTCTAAATTTCTAGCATTGCAGACAGTGGGGCACTGAAAAATGTTCACACTTTGAACTTTTTTATTTTCTGTATTCATAAAATACCTTGGTAATTTTGCCTAAACTATGTTTCCAAATGATCAGCCGGAGTTTTAAGTTACTACAATGCTAGAAATTCGAAGACTGAAGGAAAATTTCATGAAGGGGGCAGAATTCTTATTTGAGATGGGCAGCATCCTCATTTTGCACACTCCCCAATAGCAACACCTCTGGGAAAAGAAGCCCTTTTTGTTTTAACAAAATGTACCCCAGCCAAAAAATAAAACTGACTCCCCATTCCCAAGATTTCACAGATCAAATTTAGTTCCAGCCAAACTCCATCTAAGCCAGAAGAGTTATTCTAGGGATGATTCTGGTATCCCTATTTTTTACATCTTGCTCTGTTTGGAAAATGCTTGCCTGACCTTTTCTGTACTGCTATAAACAGACCTTGACTGTCATCAACAGCCAGTGAGATCTCAAATAAAACAGAAGTTGCTGGTCCTGCAAAGAAATTCCAGGAGAGCCCGTCATCGAAATATTGCCAACAATAGCAGCATCCTGTAACTCCTTGGACCCCATGTGTTTGATAAGGGATAAGAGAGAGGGTACATCAGGTGCTGTACACAGATGAGATTTTTTTGACTATTTAAGTCAGGATGTTTGGACATGGTCGGCAAACTTTTGTTAAGCCAAAACATTTCTTTAGGATACGTTAGAAAACTTTTTTCTGCATTCACATGAAGGTAATCTGACAAGAGCACATTGTTTCCTCCCCCCACCCCACGACACACCATTTACTCTCTTTCTTTCTCCCTCCTTACTGGACTGCTCAAAGGAAGCAATGACTAATTATAGCAATTTTCTTCCCCCTGTGAGAATATCTTTGAAAACTGCACAACCTATTTGTAATCTGGGACTTACTCTGCACATGATTCACATGTGATTGCTACATACAGAAAAAGCAGTTTTCTGTGCAAGTCACCCGCATCTGGATTTCATGCAAAAAAAAAAAGAGAGAGAGAGAGAGATGTGCATAGAAAATGCATTTTGCAGAGAAAAATGCTGTTTTCTGTACAAAATAACCATGGGTGAATTTTGTGCAGAATAAGTGTTGAATTGCAAATATTCTCATCAGTCCAGGATTCTTCTCATCAGAGTTTCTCAATACTTGAAAAAACTCACTTCTGGAGGAGGAACAGATCTCTGTCCCTAGAAGTCTGAACAGATCACTTGTAGAAGGTTTTAGTACTTAGGCAGAAAGTTGGTTGTAAGTCTAAACCAAAGGGTAGCCTGTGGGCTGCATGGGGCCCCAGACTGTTTTTGAATACTCCAAGGGCCACCAGCATAATCAAGTTACAGCTTAGTTTCTAAACAGTCTTCTCAAAAGAAAGTCTCAGTCATTTTAGCACAACTTGCTACAAGGTAAGCAGACATTGGGTTGCTATCTTAATGGAGGTGAATAGGGTAGCTATGAGGTGAGTGGAGGTAGCTAGGCAGTGAAGAACTTCCCTGCTTTAATGATTTGATTCACTTGATCACTGCAGCACCAGGAGACTTCCATGCATGTTAGTGTGCCAGCAAACATCACAGACATTATCTAGGTGGGCTCTTTCAACTGTGTCCATAAAGTGTTGGGTATGAATCACAGAATTCAACACGGGAGCTCTGTATGCATTGCATGATTCCTCTTGCTTATAAAATGGGGAGAGCGCAGTTTTGCTTTTGCTGTTTTCCTGTATAGTGCATTCTGCTAAAGACAGCATAATTTTGAGCATCTTGAAGAAAGGTTTATCTACTTATCTGTGCAAAGACAGACCAAGACATTTTGCTGCCTGAGGCAGAAGAGGAAATAACAGCCCCATTCACCCAAATCAAGGCACAATGTACCCTAAGCTATGCATGTTACTTTGACACCTGATGCACAATGTCCTTTTCATCATTCCTTGCATTAAAAATACAAGGATAACAAATTAAATCACTAATAATTTGCTGCATTTTGATGCTACTCAAAATCTGCTGCTGGAGGCAGCTGTTCCACTCCACCTGGTGGCAGTGCCATCAATGCAGTAAAAATCTTTAGATGATACAGGCAGCTGAACCAGGCCTAAATACTAAGTAACAAAGTGAAGAGAAATCAAATGGTGTATATACTTTTAGGAATCAACCCTAGGCTCTATACAGTAGGCCCTCCACTCTTGCAAGTTCATGAATATGATTATTCACAGGTTATTTTATTTATTTTTTAAAAAAATCTTACTCAATTTGTTCCTGCCATGGAAAAAATATGTACTGTCTAGGAATCTCTAGGTCTTCCAGCATGATCCTATGGTCTACATCCACTTCCACTGAAGGATCTAGAGACTCCTAGAGGGAAAACTTCTCTAGGCATTGCTTGGTCCTCCAGTGTGACTCTATGACCCACTTCTGCCAGAAGTGGACCACAGAACCATGGTGGACCACCTAGAGATTCCTAGAGAAGTGTTCTCAGGTTAAAAAAAAGAAAAAAAAGAACAGCATTTGTGATTCTAATTTGTGTTTTCTCCACTTTCACAGGGGTCCTACACCCCAGCTCCTGCAAACACAAAGGGCTTACTGTATTCCACTGAGCCCTCATAAGAGATAGGTTCACAGGACCAGCTAGCTTTGTACGTTTTACCAACCAAATCAACTAAAAAGACAAAATGCTAGACAAAAACATCATCATCACCATCACCATCATCCCACTTTTCCCCCAGAATTGAAACTCAAGGTGGCATACAATTTAAAAGTGGAATTCAAAGACATAGCTGTGTTAGTTGGGATTGGTAGGCAAAGCGATACTGTAGCATCTTTAAGAGAAAGAAGTTTATAACTGATATATCTCCTGAAGCAGATTCAGTCTATGAATGCTTATGTTACAAACTTCTTTCTCTCAGTTAGTCTCAAAGTATTTAAAAGTATTACAATTTAAAAGTAGTGCAATGCACTGGTGAGAACCAGAGTGGTGTAGTGGTTTGAGTGTTAGACTAGAACACTAGGAGGCTGGGGTTTGAATCCTTGCTTGGCCAGGGAGACCCACTGGGGACCCTGGGCAGGTCATACTCTCTTAGCCTCAGAGGAAGGCAAAGGTAAACCCCCTCTGAATAAATCTTGCCAAGAAAACCCAGTGATAGGGTCACCTCAGGGATGCTAGAAATCAGATATGACTTGAAGACACACAAGAACAACAATGTATCTAAAAACATTAAAGTCAACATAAATATAGAATTAAACTATACACAACATTAATATGATTTTAAGCAAATATCTTTTATAGGGGTGAAACACAGGCCCTTTCGCACCTTACCTTTTTCTGGCACTGGAATGCGGGGATTGTGTGAGTAGCCTCCGGTGAGAGGTTCTCACGTCCCTGCTGCTTCAGCTCCGCATGAGCTGCCTGCTAGCGCGAGAGCCCCACCTCTTCCTTCTGCAGTGCAGCCTGGGAGTTTCCCAGGCTGTGCTGAGGCAGGAAGCTCAACCAGTGCAGCTCCAGAGGCTCTGCACACCAGACAAGTGCACGCGGGGCCCGGGAGCAATGCACAATCATGCACCATTTTCGGCTTCCAGCCAAAAATGAAAAGGTGAGCGATCCGTGCCTGCCAGCCCCTGGAGCATCGCGTGATTGTGAGTGCATCATGCAGATTGCTCCTCATAATCGCGCAATGCTCCAGGCGCCCTTTCGCATGGCAAATGCCATGCAGAAAGGGCCACAGTTTTAGCACTCTCTGATTCCCTCTTTTTAAAAACCATCAGCTGTAAAAGCCTGTAGGAATAAAACAATCTTCGCCTGCCATGGGAAGGAAAGCAAGTTGGGGACCATTCTGGCCTTCCTGGGAAGGGAGTTAAAGAGCCTAGGAACAGCCATCAAGAAGGCCCTAATTCATGTCCTCACCAGCCATGCTTGTGAAGATGGTCTCCTGAGGATCTCAGGACATGGTTAGGCTCATATAGCTGAAAATGCTGCCTGAATTTAAAACAGCATTAAAGACCAGTCTCTTTCAGCAGGTCTAGCTAGATGGTTTTAAATGGTGAATTTTAACTATGAATTTTAAATATATATTGACTGTTTTAATAGGTATTTGTATTCTTTGTTGTTTTAAATTGATATCATGTATTTTAACTGTTGTTTTTTTTAACTAATGTTATTATGTTTTGTCTTAGTCTGTTGTTCCCTGCTTCAAGAGGCAGCTAAGAAATGATGATGATGATGATGATGATGATGTCTGTCAGACACTTTGGACCTTAGCCTGAAACATTAACTCTAGAAGAGCAACAGAAGACTTTAAAAGGTCTCTGGTTTATGCTACCATACAGTCATTCTACATTAACAGTATACTAGAAAAGTCAGCCACTTCTTCCTCTCTTTATTTCCACACTGGGGTGAATTTTCAGTGTAAGTTATAGAGTCAATTTGCTCTGCCAGAGAGATTGTAGCACTTTCTCTTTTATGGTACCTTGTTATGCAAAGAACTGCAGTGTGTAGCTTCCACAGTTTATGATTCAAGGGCCCATCTAGCCTATGGGGTGGTATAAGTACCTTGAAGCTGAAGTAAACATTAAATATGCTCTGTGGGGATGTGACATTTTGGAGTAAGGCTTTACTACATATCTGGTAGTCCTCAAAGTCATTTTGTATGCAATCATCATACTGTATGGACTCCTAACACTACAAATTCCTCATCCTGGTACATCAATGAGCAGCTTCATTTGCACCTATATTGCCATGTGAATGGGAATAACACACTCCAACTCTTGTTAGACTGTTCGCACCCAGCTGCATGCACCAATTTCTATCTTGATGGCAGCTGTGTGTTTGTTACAGAAAGACTACAAAATAGCTTCTGCCGCAAGCATTTTCCCCAGTCTGTGCGCTTCCCCTTCTACTTGAAAAAAAAAAATCACTTCCAACTGGTAGTGCAGGGCTAATATTATTTCTACCCAACACTCTGCCACATCAGTGAACACAATAAAACTTCAGGTGCATGAAATGTTCAGTATAACCCCTGTGTGTATTTTTGAGACAAGTCACACGGGGATAAATCTTAAAAATTGGGAAGGGAGATGGCATGGCTTCCTTTAGAAACAAAATCACAGAACACTTTAAATAGATAACATGAAAAGGGTAATCTTAAAAGTGAGCTTTTTTATTTTAAAAGGAATTTCAGTCTTCATCTTTGACTGTGATGAAATTTGTGCAATTCTCTTTCCTCACAGGCATGCCTTTCAATTCTTGGTTCCCCTAGCCAGATGATTATTATTATTATTATTATTATTATTATTATTATTATTATTATTATTATTATTACTATGCTCTTCTGTCTGCAATTTTTTTGGTGCAGAGAAAAAAACGTTTTGATCCTATTGCAAGGCATTGTGAACATTAAGGGTGCTCTATAAATAAATAACAATACTAATAGTGATGATTTTTTTTAGCACAATTGTGAGCACAAATTGAGTATGTTATGTTAAATTGTAGTATGTTAAATTGTATTTATCTGCTTAAGTCAAAAGTTATTTCTCACAAGCCTTCAACTTAAAAGGTTGGAGGAAAAGAGGAGGTGTTTAGCCCAGCATCCAAAGCATGACCAATGCCAACCAGGTGGATTTTGTTGGAGATGGTATTGCATAACTGAGGTGCCACAACTACTAAATCTCTTTCTGTGGTTGCTATCTGCTTTGCCATTGTCAAGGTAAAATTCAAAAAAAGGCATCAGCAAAAGATTTTAGAGTAGAGATAGGGAACCTGTGAGCCTTGTACTACAACTCCCATCTGACCATTGGCTATTTTGACTAGGCTAATGGAATTAAAATCCAATAATATTTCAAAGACTCCAAAGTGCAGGAGGAATTCTTAAAATACATGGATCATGAGCTATGTCTGAGTTTTAGAAACTAACACTTGCTAGAACTTTGATTTGGATTTGGAAGTAGAGCTTGGAATGGTTACTCCTTTTGGACTATAACTCCCAAATTCCCATTAACCATGCTGGCTAGAGGATTCTGGGAGCTGTTGTCCAATAAAGTAATTCTGCAATTTGGAAGTAATTGAGAAACCCCAAAGGGAATTCTGAAAGGGGTTTCTTTTTGTTTTTCAGAATCCTTTTTGTTTTTCTTTAGGAATATATTCTTTTTGCTTCTTGGAACATCTCAATTGCTTTCACCCTGTCTCCCCCTCTTTGCATTAGGGTTACCACATTTCTCAGAGGGAGATGTGTACTTGTGAAATTCATTTAAATACATGCAAATTTAATTGGCCACACTCTACCAGTGAGGCAGCCATAAAAACGAAACTGGACAAGAGGCAAGAGAAGTACCCAGAGAAGTACCATCCTTTTACTCTTGCCACTAATGCACTAAACTGGATTAGTTATGGCCTGGATAACTTGTAAAAGGCTTCACCGTGACAGTGGTAACTACAAAGAGGCCCTTCTTCATCCAGTGAGACTGTTCTCGGCTGTGACTGTGGCTGACCCAGTATATCTGAGCTGACTTTACCACCAGACAGTTTTGAGTTTGCACCAGCCTTTGACTTGGGAGACACCACTGTAATGCAGCCAGTGTTGGAGGTGATTTATTATTATGATTTTGGGTGCTGAAACTCCAGATTACATTAAGAGAGTGGCTTGTAGTCTTGCCTGGGTAACTTACTCTTTAATATTTGGAGTCAGAGACAATTGCCTGCCCCTCTACCAGGCTAGGATTAAAGGTGTGTAAAATGAACTTAATACGTTCACTATTAACAAAGCATGCAGTTATGGCTTTTCCGTACCAATGCAGCGAGCTGAAATTCTGGGTGAGCAATTAAAGTTTCATTCCCACTGAAGAAAGCTGCAGCTTTCAAAGAGGGGTCTCGTGGAAGAGGAGCTAAGAGAGAACTGGCCAAAGATACATTAATTGCTTTGGCTCCCTAGTCTCCTGTCTGCCAGAACTTGGAAAAGTTACTTTTTCAACATCCCCTGAAGTAACTTTTTGAGGCAGTAAAACTGCACCAGAAAGATGAAGTCAGTTTGAAGCTGAATTGACATGTGCAATGAAAGACACTTGCAAATCTGAACAATTCCTTCATAAGAAACCTTTCCCTGCATAGAAAAAAGCAGCTTGTCAGGAAGAAGAGCTTGAGCTAGCCTGGTCATGCAAGGACAAGAAAAGCTGTTTTTGTATAAATTTTCTTGTCAGAACAAAACTGAAAGCTATAGAGACCCTGATTTCCTTTCCACTGTGTTTTCCTATCTATCATTCACAAAAGGTTGCTCATATTTTAATTAAGTGGAGAGTTTTTGACTGAGCCTCTTAAGACATAAGATAAATACACAGCCTCACTCTGATGGTTATGATTTAGGTTAGATGTTTGGTATTTTTTATGCCTCTTGAGTAATAACCAACTATATGAAATAAAACCCAAACTGAAAATATGCCAAGCATATTTAATATCAACATGATACTGCTTGCATCCTCCATTCATTTGCAAGGTTTGCTATCTTTCCAAACAGAAGAGCTTTTCTTCCACCTCAGATTCCTTCCTCATGCTTCTGAAATAATAAATCAATGAGATTTCATGAGGTGTTTGTAGTGCAATTCCTGTAAGAATATATGTTTAGATACCTCGGTCTTACTATCTGCAAGGGAGCCAGTTACCCCTTTGTGAGTTTCAAATCAAGAAAAACAATGTGCCAGACAGGAAGGAATTAGAATATCATGAGAATCTGATCTGGTTATTAATTTCTTGGCATGAACTGAAATAGTACCACAACATGGGGTGGGGGGACTCGTCCTTGTCTTGCACTTTTATAACACTGTCTTCCAGGTATCACAGCTGCTCTAGTCTCTCATTTCTTCATTCTGAAATGCTACACATAAGCTAGACAGATTGAATCAAGTCTATTATAGGAAAAACCTTACCCTACACATTCCCTGCCATGTCATTCCATGCAGCAGTAATTTGTAAGATCCTAGATTTGGGCCTTTTCTGTGGTTGCACCCTCATTGAGAAGGTACTTCCCAGCTAAATCTAACAAGTCTTTGACTGATCTTATTTTCTTATCAAGTGATTTGATCACTCAAATTGGCAACATTTTACTTATGTTTTAATTCTGCGAAGACTTGGTATTAAAGTTGCAAACACAGATCAGATTTGATTGGTTCAGTAATTACTCTGTTTTCATCAGGGATTCATCTGATTAAAGTTTTCAGGTATGAGCATGTGTAACATATTTTTCCAGTTTGGTAGCAGAGGATTACAAAGGCTGCCTACTGGTTAAAATGTCAGGTGAAGACTAAGTAGAATTAGTTTCCCATCAGTTCCTCCCTGAGAACTACCTGGGTGACTTATACCAATCATTATATCTCAGCCGTAACTATTTCACATAAAGTTACTGAGAGGATAAAATGGAAAACCGAACAATGTATGTTGCCTTGAACAACTTAGAGGAAAGATGGCATGTAAACTCTGTCATATAATAGGAACATTAAAAAATGTTCCTATTATATCCATCTGTGCGATCTTTATTCCTCCATACTATGCCATCCCCACATTTTCTTCCTGCTGGTCTCTTAAATTATTTGAATGACTTCCATTCAACTTCAAAGCCCCATGTGCCTGGAACATCCTCCAAGAACATCTACATGACATCTCATACTTCATAATCCATCTAGGAGAAACCACGGGTTGATTTTTTAGAACAGATGGGGAATTTTTGGCCTCCCAGATACTTTGGACTAAAATTCCCACATTCCTTACCACTGGCCATGGTCAGCAGGCCTGATAGGACTTTGTAGGCCAAAACATCTGGAGAGTTCCCAGTTCACCATCCCGAGTTACTCCCATTCCCAAATATAACTGATTTTAAGTATGCATAACTGGGCTATTGGCCTACCAGCAGAATACCTGCAGAATTTGAAACTAATATTGGTAGATTTCAGTTTGTATGGATCAAGACCTTCTCTAACATTGTCTGATTCATTCCACGAGTCAACATTCCCATCCTACAATCCATGCCAAAAATAACCATAGGAAAGAAAACTTGAATGTTTAATCCATACAAATGTCATTCAGATTCCCAACAGATTATGTCCAGTATATATATGTAAAGAAACTTTAAAAGAGAAAGAGAGTTACTGCAATTTAATCTTACCTTTTTGTTTTTCTCTGTTTTTCTGCATCTAATCTGAAAAGAATCCAGTTGATCTCATACTAAATATAATTAACTAGCAAGACACCATGAGCTATATCCTCTGGGATTAGGTGACTTTCATTTCATATTGGAAAAGGCAATGAAATAATAAACACTTTGTAACACTTCAAATGAAATTGATTGTGAAATAATCAATCCGCAAAGTAGGGGATAAGATGCAAAGCAATCAGGTCTGAAATGGTTTTGCTATAATGGGCAACACGTGAATATTTGAGGACAAAACTGCCAGGTCACATCAGCTCCTTACCTCCCCTTCCCATGTACATGGGATGCACATCCTCTAAGGTTTCACAGATGAAAAACCCATATTAGACTGTAGACAGAATGGCAAAAGTTATTAACGAAGAAGAACAGGGAGGTTAGGGGAAGCTGTAGCAGTTTGCTTTTGCCTCAGCTTGCTGGGAAGGGTGACATCCTGCCATTTCCTCTCATCTTTCCCATGCTGAGTTAACTGAGTGTGAACTACTTGGGTACTTTGATCTAAACTTGTAGCAACGGAAGCAAGCTGATGACAAATGGGGAAAATGAGAGGGGCAAAGGAAACAAGGTCATTCTAAAAGCAGCTGAAAAAATGGGACAACAGAATATTAATCATGACTATCTCTGGCAAATCAGGACCTTAGGAGGACATATAGATGTAATTTGTATCAGTTAGTATATATAGTCAAGTGAATCTCAGCCTGATACAGTCCTTACTCAGATAAGATACACTGTCAGGTTTATGTAGAATCCATGTGTGTAGGTGTAGCTACACAACAGAGTATGTTCAGCACATATAAAGAAACTGGATCCAATGGTCAAAGCAAAATTCAGGGTTGGATATGCTCAGTCCTGGTATCTTTCCTAGTACACTGAATAAATGCATGTTAACCAGTCCACCCAAAGGACTTACATCTGTCCTACAAAAAGCTATAGTTGGCAATTCTAAGAAAGGCAGGAGAGATTGAAAAAGAATTTTGGCAGCATGCACATAGAGCAGGAAAGGGGGACAACAGGAGGATGGTATCATTCATGCATCAAACATGTTATATTCAGGTCCAAGAGCTACAAAAGGCTCAGCAGAGAGAAGAATGAACAAGAATATCCAGTGTTTGGAAAAGTTACTCTTTTGGACTATAGCTCCTACAATCTCCCAGTCATTATGGTCTCACCCATTCAGTCTCAAGTATCATAGAGACCACCCTTTCACCACAGGATTCTACCATTGTATTCCGCTGCAAGAGTTGAGTAGTCACAATGCAATAATTTCAAAATAATTCTCCTCTCAGAGAAATTTTGCCATTGTTCAGCTCTAATGAAGTGTGACAATAGATGCCCCCATTTCCTGCTCATTGCCATATTGCTTTCTCAACTGACCAGAAACAGAGCAACTCATTAAATGAATTGGTTCATATAATATTTTGCTGAGGCAGCATGGTACTGCCATATTGTTTGATGGGTTTGATGAGCAAGCAAATACTAGGGCTCACCCTGCTGGTGACATCAGCCAAGGGTGGGTGGATGTGGTAGGGTATGAGTACTCTCAACAAGTTTGGTTGTGTTCTGTGGCCATCTCTCTTTCTCTCTTTCTCTGTGTGTGCATATGCACATACATGCCTTCAAGTTGCCTGTCAACTTATGATGACCTCAAGGATTTCATAGGTTTTTCTTAGGCAAGAAATGCTGACAGGTGGTTTGCCATTGTCTTCTTCAGAAATATAGCCTATAACACCTAGTATTCTTTGGTGTCTCTCAGCCAAGGCCCTTTCTACATGGCATTTTCCATTAAAAAGGGTGCCTGGAGCGTCACATGATTGTGAGGAGTGATCTGCATGATGCACTCACAATCGTGTGACACTCCAGGGTCTGGCAGGCACTGATTGCGCACCTTTTCATCTTCAGCTAGAAGCCAAAAATGGTGTGTGATCACACATTGCTCCCAGGTCCCACGCACACTTACCTGGTATGTGGAACCTCCAGAGCCGCGCCAGTCATGCTTCCTGCCCCAGCGCAGCCTGGGAAACTCCCAGTCTGCACTGTGGATGGAAGAGGCGGGGCTCTCACGCGAGCATGCAGCTCATGTGGAGCTGAAGCAGCAGGGACGTGAGAGACTCTCACCAGAGGCTGCTTACACAATCCCCGCACCCCAGCGCCAGAAGAAGGTAAGGTGCGGAAAGGACCCAAGTACTAACCAGAGGTAACCCTGCTTAGCTTCCAAGATCAGATGGGGTCCGCCTACCCCAAATGTAGTATTCTTGAAGTTCCAGTTTTGACATAAGATTTATAATATCTCAGTCTTTTCTTTTCACATTCTTTGCTGTGTTAGGTTCCCAGCAATCACCTGGAGGATTCAGAACCAAGTCTCTGATGGCTATTGATTGGTCCATTTAATTCCTTTCTCTAGGAGATGACCAATCTCTAGAAATACTCCTGTGCTTTGTATCCTGTTAGCTGGTGAAAGGTAAAGAAAAGACTAAGGTCATTTCTGCACTACACTGTTATAGTGCTATTATTCCTCTTTCTGTGGAATTCTGGGGTTTGTATTTTATTGAGGCCAAAGAGGTCTCCAGTTGAGAATTCTAAAGGCCCCAGAATCCCCTCCCTAAACTGCAAATCTCAGGATTTCATAGGATGTTGAAAGTGGAATAATAGTACTATAATAGTCTAATGTGGAATTGAAGTCATAGATCTATCAACAGAATGCCCTTCTCACTGTGAAAGGCAAATTATCTTCCAACAGCGTTACCACAATGGAAATTGGTGGGGGTTTCTGTGCCTTAATGGTTGCGTAGAAGATGTAATTTCATCAAGTGCAATCAGGTAACCAGCAACACCTGTTTCACAATGAGGCCAAAAGGAGGATCATGCCATCCAAAAAATTAACTATAGTTATCCATGTTGCTGCTTAATCGGATGACTAATGATGGAACTTAATTCTATGTAAATAGGTATGTATTTTTTAAAACACTGTTCTTCACTTGCCAAATTCCTGGTCTGCAACTAACAATTGAAATGTATTATTTTCTGCCACAAATGGCACTACCTCAGAGGGGCAGATCTGAAACATAACCTTGTCCAGGGGAGTGCCTGATCTCCCACTCCAGGTTAGGATGCAGTGGCCCAGAAGAACTGTGGGTGGGAGAAATGTTCATATTACAGCTGGCTGCCTTGCACCTGTTGAAGGGATAAATAAAGCAACTAACTCTCTCCTCGTTTTGGTTTCATTCACTGCCAGCCCCTTGAGACACGGAGGAATTATACTATCATCTCCTCAGCCTGTCAAAGTCAGAACATGCCTCAAGCTCTATAGAAGCAATGATCGCTATTGCACTTACACTGTTCTGTTCAAATATTGTGAGATTACAGACTCTACTCTACTACTAACATCTTCTTCCTTTGTCAACTGTGCATGACTGTTCTGATATTGCTGCCCAAGGTAAGGTTGCCACCTTGTTTCCTACCCTGCTCCAGTGGTTTAAGTAGCAGCTTGACAAACAGAGGAGGAAGAACAACAATAATATACATTCCAACCATTCTAAGAGGTGGCGTGACCTGGATAAATCACTATTCCCTTTTTTCTTCACTTTAGAGAATTCCTTTTTAAAAATCTAGTGTGGGTTGCTAGCATTTGTGGGTCCTTCCCACCCCCACTCCTAATTTAGCTCCCCACCAGTCCACATTTCTCCATAAGTTAAATCTCTGCATGTTGGTAGAGGCATCAGAGGTATCTTGGCTTCAGTGTCCAGGTTATGTAAATACATTTACATAACCACAGAATGGCAGTTCATGGTTTCTCTGCCATGATAGAAAATGTTGCTATCTCTATTTGGGTTGCTATAGTTCACTAAGTACAGTCAGAGCTAGGGTTGCAAGGTCAGGATTATCCCAGGTACTGAGAGTTCAGGGTCAATATCTGAAACTTTGTGATATCACATTGGTGATGTTATGAGGATGATATTACAAGTGGCAGTCCTTGGTGATGTCATTAACCATAATGCAGTAAGCATCAACCACAGCTGCACAGAATATGCCATTCAAATACAAAACCTCAAGTCTAACAAGTAAAGAAAGTAAATGTACACATACTTCCAAGTCAGTGCTCTTTCCCTCAGATTCCTCCCCCTTCCCCTGAGGACCAGAGACTCTGAACCAAGTCCTGAGATCAGCAAACCCCAGTCAGGGCCTTCTTCAGTGGGCATAGTCAAATATGCTTAGGCTTTACCTCCAGTTCAAACAGTACGACCTGACAAAAGTCCATTGAGAGCAGACACATCCTATTTTGGGTATCAAAGTCAAGCAGATTCCACACAAAACAGGGTGAGGAACATGTTACCTTTGAAATACCATTACACTACACCTCACATCAGCGCTAGGCAACATTGTGATGAAGGACAATAGGATCTTAAGTTCAGTAGCACTCCCTGTTGCGTAACACAGAAGCAATTATTTGTAAGAAACAATGGCCATTTCTACGGCCCTATCCTGGCATGGGAACACATTGAAGCCAGGCCGTGATGCACGCTACTGCATGACGTCATCATGTTCCCATTCCTTGTTGTGTCCCCAGCCATTGCAATCACACATTATGCTATTATTGGAAAAAAATCCAACAATAGGCCCCTTTTGTGTGATGATTGCATTGGCTGAGGCCATGGAGAAAGGGTGGAAGCACTATCTAGGCACTTCCTTCCTCAGTGCAGCACATGAAGATGCTGGCTGCACTGTAGAAGGAAGGAACGTGTCCTGACCGCTACCATCTGCTGGACAGCCAGCTGGGTGTGGAGGGAAGCATTTGGGACACACTCCCATCCCAGCAAAGGTACTGCCGGGATGACGCTGGGATGTCATGGGATGCAGGTTAGATGTGGAAAGGTCAATGTCTCTACCGCAATGGGTCAGCAAGGTTTGTGTAACTGGGGCAGCACTGGTGACAGGCTTCTGCAGTGGTGTACATCACAACCTCTGAATGGGTAGTCTTGCTGTAGACATAGTCTCTTCCATAAAGGTGCTTCCATTTCACCACCGCCAGCCTGTGATCCCAGCACTCACCTCTGTGCACTCATGAAGTCTTATTATGTGGGCCACTATAGGTGAAATCTTGCTGTTTACAGACTGGTGCCATAAGTAACTTGCTTTCATAATACCTTTTAGGAAACACTCTGCATCAGCCTTACCCATTGTGGTTACTTCCAGACACAGCTCCAATAATCCCTAGCCAGAATAGTCATGCTGACTGGGGATGATGAATTGTATTACAGTACATCTGGAGGGCACTTCACTGGATATTTGTACATTATAGTATCTGCAGAAGAACCATTCAGCATTTGCCACAAGACCACTGTATTGCAGAGAGATTACTGGAGCATACTGCTAATGGTTCCACCCATCCTTGGGTAGTCAGAATTTGTTCAGGGAAATGTTATTCAGAACAGGAGGAGGAGGAGGGGGGGCAGCACAACTAGTCCTCCATCAGCTTCGCTAACATTTTGTGGGTTCCCTTCAGGTCCCTGTTATACTTCTCTCTCTTTCTCCTTCTGCCGCTGTCTCTGGGGAAAGCCAAACTTGTCTTGCCTTGTGAGTGTGACACTATTATTTATTTATATTTCTATCATTCAAGACAACCTACAGGAGAATCCACCCAATCTCCATTTTATACCCTTTAATCAAAACTTGTGAGATAGATTAGCCTGAAAGTTAGCGACTGAGCCAAGATCGTTTAGTGGGTTTCATCTATGACTGAGTTTTCTATACTGCGCTCACTAATTCTGATTGGTGTTACATCCTGAAAAGAGAGGAGAGACTCTATGCAATCAGACAGTGGATAAAATGCTTTCTAGAGGTCCCGTATCTCCATCAACAAATCTTTAAGCATTTTTTTTCCTGTGAACTTGTTGATATTTTGGATGTCAGCATCCAAAACCTCAAGAAAGCACAGCTAATGGTGAGGATTTATGGAAACTGTTGACCCAAACATCTGGATGGCCAAAGCTTCCCATTCCAGCTGTTTGTGCGTATTTCAGAGGAAGGATGATCAGGGACAAGCAAGCACTTCTGCCATCTCCTCATGCAAATCCTCCCATTCAGCCCCTGACCCATGTCAAGATTCTCCAGAATTGAATTTAAAAAGCCACTGCTTCAAACTATCTCTTGGAAATGGCAATTCACTTCAGACACTGGGGTTATTACAAGATATATGTTGGACGTTCTGGATTACTCTCTTTACCCATGCATTCCAGAGGTGTGAAGCAAGCACCACATTAGTTCCCTGATCAAAATACCTTCCTATATTACAGGAGACTTTAAATATAGAAAGTCCACAGATAGCCTTAAGCACAGCATACATGCAATCCAGGGCAGGTAAAGATTATATAGAGTTTTTCCTTTGTCGTTTGATGTGGTGAATGCAACCTATGCTGGGTATACCTCAATAAGCTATGGGCTGTTAAAATACACTGGGAACCCTGAGCCAATGGCCTTTTGGAAAGAAAGGGATTAAGTCAGTATTTAGATCAGTAGCAATGGCCAACCAGCAACTGTGAAAGAGTGAGACCTAAATAGGCAACAATTGGCATTTGACCTCCAAGCATAACAGACAAGATGACATTGCCCCATAATAATGAAGGGCAGTTATTTCCAAATCTATCAGATACCCCTCGCAATATGACAGCTTCTGTTCTGTGATCCTGAACAAAATACAAGAATCAATCAAGACATACATCCTGACTGTCACCACTTCAATATTTGGATAAAGGCTACTGTCAATACATGTATCACTTACTACAATTATATTGGACATGGACAAATCAGAAAGAAATTCTACCTAAGCCTGAAAAGGGGTTAGACAGGACTGACTCAAGACATCCTGCTGCCTATGAAAAGACATGCAATAGTGTTTTCCCCTCCACTCCATGTATGAAGTATGACTAGAGTGGCTGCTTTGGTTTATTTAAGCCCTGGAAACACAACTGAGGCCATTTCCACCTGACATTGTTATAGTGCTATTATTCCACTTTCAATATTCTGTGGAATTCTGGGGTTTGTCATTTACTGAGGCCAAAGAGCTCTCTGGTTGATAATTCTAAATCCCCCCCCGAAACTGCAAACCCCAGGATTCCATAGGATGTTGCAAGTGGAATAATAGCGCTATAACAATCTAGTCCGGAAATGGCCACAGACAAGTAAAAGGGTGTCCCCAAATAATCAAGTAGTATTTCTCTAAAAATTTTATTTTCAATATTTCAAAAATTGTAAAAACAATTGATGGTGAGGTATCATCTCAGTACTCTCATTTTATTTTATGTATATCCCATCTTTGTCCCAACACAGGACTCTCCTCTTATGCACATATGGAAAATCCACTTCTATTACAGTGCATATCCTCAAACATTTCACAAATGAAAACTGAGGCACATGTGGCCAAGCAACATCAGAGTGTGAACGTGATGGCAAAATGTATTAACTTGGAAGAAAACACAAGCTAGGAGAAGCTTCCGCCATTTGCTTTTGCCTGAGCCTACTTTGGAATGGACAGATTCTGCTCTCTCCCATCCTCCCCTCCACCCCCCCCCCCAAGTTGAGTGTGCTTTGCACTTTTGCACTTCGAACTCAGTTTGCAACAACTGAAGTAAAATGAGGACAAGGGGGAAAATTAGGAGGAGGATGCAGCAGAGGAAAGAGAAACTGGGACATTTTAAAAGCAGCTGAATAAGTGGCATGGTAGTAGATGAATCAGGACTATCTGTGCCAAATCAGAACAGTTGGAGGACATAACAATATCTGATCCAATATGTACATACAACATCTAAAATGTTAATTATGTATGTGTTTTTCCTTCCAAAATATTTTATTCATACGCAAATTCAGCTTATTCAGTCATTTAAGTGACTTTTTTCTTGTTATATGCCCCCAGGTTGACTCTGAACTATAGCAGCCCATCACAGGGTTTTCTTGACAAGATTTATTCAAAGGAGGTTTGACGCTGCTTTGCTCTAAAGCTGAGAGTGTGACCCAGTGGGTTTCCATGGCCAAACAGGGATTTGAACCTTGGTCTCTGAGAATTCTAGTTCAATACTCAAATCACTACACTCAGAAACATCAAGTGAGCAACAGTGCAATAATGCACATGTTTACTTAGAAGCAGACCCCAGAGGCTTCAGCGGAATTTACTACCAGGTAAGTGTTTATGGGAATGTTGCTTGAACTCCATTTGATTAAACCAACCAGGATTAAAAAAAAAAAAAAATCAGTTGCCAGCCCTACCTTTACCTGTTTCAGACTTCTACAGTACAATTGGACAGTTTTTCTTCCCTCTTCCCATAAGTAGAATCATATTCAGAAAAGCCAAGAGTTGTTTACGGTGTTGTATGATGGTTCTTACAACCCAAATCTAATCAAAAGGAATATACTCAAATAACAACTGTACTATGGGCTATTTGGCTTATAATTATAGACTACTGTTGGTCTTTTAAAGTCATTAAGCAGGTTGTGTTCACTGACAGTGTATTCAGAAGCCTTGTTACTATTTAAAGCAACAGTTTTAAGGGATATTGGGCTTTTATAAGCTGAGAGTTGGAACATATGAAAAATCCATTTCATAATTTTAACAGATTTTTCTACTCTACATTCTATATGAAATGTTGAACAATTTGTAGTCACAAACCCATACATTACTGGCTTACAATGTGCTCCTTGAAAGATAATAAAATATATTTGGTATGTGCACATACTCTGACATTTTTAAAAGTACAAAAAAACTGCATATTTTTCTAAAATGCTCACAAACATCATCTAGTCAACAGAGGTTTGTACCCTTTAAGGCGATCATTAATGCATCCATTTGAAAATGCAACACAAAAACATATACAGATTTTTTTATTTTGTATTTTTTTATTTTTTGATGTAAATATTTTTGCATAAAATTAGCATGGACTGGACTTGGACATGAGAAAAGGAGCAATTCCATGGAAACAGAGATGACAAAGCTGTGGCTTGCAAATACTAAATACAGTTCTCTGGAGCAATGCTTAGAGTAACTAGAGAAAGTTACATATTTGCTATTGATAGCAGGTTACATAAACCAGGGCCCTAAGCTGGTCTTGGCAAACCTGAGATGGCAGCAAAGATGGGAGGCGTATTTCAGCAGGAATAGAATTCTTCAAAGTGGAGGAGAGTTAAAAGTGGGTGGGAGGTGAGGAATGTGAAAAGCTGTCTCAATTTCACTGAATTTCTCTCAATCACACCTGCAATTTTGCCCATCCTTGTTTCATGTGAGTTGAAGACATATTATTGTGTTTCCTTCCCAACACCAACATTTGAATGAACATCAATGTACTTTTTTCCTAACAAGCATATTTGTTCACAATTTTACTACATCTGTACATTTTCCTCATTAACTGAATCACTATTTTTAACCATTCACATTTTAAAATGTATGCTATTTTTGTGTCTATGTGCTTTATTCTTCTGATATGCTCTGCCAGCCTCTGACAAAATTCTTTTCTTTGCTCACTGGGAGTTAAGAACTTGGAGCTCAGGCTGGAGGCCACATGTCAGGAATTCAAAATTTAATCTTCAGTCAGAAATAAAGACGATATATGCTACTATCCCACCATGCCCTCTTATGGTTGTGCCTGTGGATTCCTCCGGAATGTCTGGTTTTGCAGGTGCTGTTTATGGGATGTTGTTGCCAATTGCAGCCCTACTGTGTCATTGTTATGCAAATCCACAATCTACAGGCTTCCAGACAATAAAGGAAACATTATAGCTCAAGGAAGTGCCTGAGAATAGCACCTGCATGCTTATTTATCACATTCATCCCATCCTTTGTCTGAGAAGCTCAGGACTGTATAGAAGTTTCTACACACCACCACAAACAATCCTGAGAAGCAGGTCAGCCCAAAAGGGAATGGTCGGCACAAGCTCCCATTTCAGTGGGGAGATGTTCTTAGGATACAAAAGGACATGTCATCTTTCCAGGCATGGGTAAATGCATGCCTCATGCATGTCTGCTCCATGTAGCAATGCACTTTCCATTTGTGTAAACTGTACCAACAGAGCAACATAATATTGGGTGAAATCCATATTAATATTATTGAGAGTAGACCCAAGGAAATGTTAGTCTCAACTAGCTTAGGTCCCACCGATTCCAGTACTTCTTGTCTATTTTGGCTTAATGTTGGACTTAGTCTATGAATTGAAACAGTCTCTGCTGTGCCTTCAGAGTCTCAGCCCACTATCTTTCCCATTTTTTTTTCTGTTTGGGATATGCTACCTGGTGATGATGGGTATTTGGTCTATTACTCTAGACATGCCAAACCAGGTAACTCTAATACAGATCCTATGGCAGCTACAGCGTATTCTGTAAATGTTAGGTATGGCCCTGTCATTAGGCAAAATGAGGCAATGACCTGAGGTGGTAAATACTGAGAGAGGGCAGAGGCAACAGTGACAGCTTCCTCATCATTTCTCTACTCCCCTGTCTATTCTGCTGAAGGACAGAACTGTGTGCATCACATTGCCTCTCCTGTTCCCTGCCTAAACTAGCCTGCTCCTTGTCTCCATACAAACCAACTTCCCATCCAGTTTGCTTTCAAATACAGGTTAAGGGGAGAGGAGGAGCCATATTGTCTTTTGTCTCAGTCTGGTCCTGAACAGGAAATACAAACCCATCTATTTGATTCTGCCAAAATCAAATTCTACCAAGTTGTAGTATTTCCATTTTCTATGGTTGTGAAAGCTGGACAGTGATGAAAGTTGGCAGGAATAAAAAAATTAACTCATCTGAAATGTGGTCCTGGAGAACTGATCTATGTGGACTGCTAAAAAGACAAATGATTTTAGAGCAAGCCAATCTTGAAGTTTCATCAGCACTAAACTGAGGGTGTTGTACCTTGGACATATCATGAGAAAACATGACTCATTGGAAAAGTCAATAATGCTTGATAGAGTACAAGGCAATAGGAAAAGAGGAAGGCAACACTACAGGTGGATTGATTCAGTCAAGGAAACCACAGCCCTACATTTGCAAGACTTGAGTAGGGCCATTGATGAACCATGATCTGCAAGGTCTCTCATTCATAGGGTTGCCATCAGTCAAAGTAGACTAGATGGCAAATAACAAAAACAACAACAAATTTGATTCTGAATGCACAAATCCTGCTGATAATCTTTACTGTTATTGGAAGACAGTATGGGTTGTATCAGTCCTTATAATGCTGCTGAGTGCCCAATAGACTGGAGAAAACAAGTCTGAAAAAATTAAGACCTTGCTGTAGCTATTCTCCAGTGTAAAGACCCTACAGCCTGATCTTGCACCGTGCAAACACAGCAGCTCTTACAGGATAGCTGGAAGGGACCAGATTTTGATGATAAGACAATCAGATATTGTTGGTACTTAAAATGAAACAGGCAGCAAATGAGAACAAAATGTTTACTGGACAAGTCTGACATTCATGCAGCAATACTTTCAACTCACTTTCATATAATTATTTTAATGAAAGTTTCTGGATGTTAATGGAGCATGTAAGTTATGGAGAGCAAAAGAGGGCACTTGTGATTGTATTGTTTTGATCAAAGGGAATGGAAAACTAGTTTTGATTTAATCTAATGTTTTGGAAGTTGCACAGGAACTGCTGGACAGGAGAAACATATTCTGACTCTGTACCAAAAAAGGTTATATTTGCTCTTCTTCTTTGAAGGATCATTCCCATGCACTAAACAATGCAAACAAGGAGGAATCTGAGGAAAGATCCATTTTTCATATGACAGTATCCTTCTGCTGCGAGGAGGGGGAAGAAAATTGTCCAGTGAATAACTCTTACATCTTGAACATAAGTAAAACTGGATAAAAATGACGTCCCCCTGACATCAGGTTTACATGCTGAACCAATAATCTATATTAGAACAGGAAGTCAGAGTGACCAAGGCTATGAGATGCTTGGGCCCTTTTCGCAGCGCTGGCGCTCGCGCGACGGAGGAGGGCGGCTCGCGCAAGAAGCCTTCTCCGAGAGGCTGCCGCTTCCCCCTCCTTCCTTCCGCAGGCGAAGGAACGAGCGGGGAAGTGGCAGCCTCCCGGAGGCGGCAGCGGCTTGCGCGTCCATCCCCCCGCGCGTATGCAAGAAAGGAGCCTGTCCCGTCCATCCCCCCCCACATGCGAGAAAGGAGCCTGTTCCGTCCATCCCCCCCACGCGCACGAGAAAGGGGCTTGTCGCGTCCGCCCCCCCGCACACACGCGAAGCAGGACATGTCGCGTCCATCGCGCTAGCGCCCCTCCCCGCCCCTTCCTTCCGCAGGGGTGGAGGGAAGGAAGCGCGACCCGGCCAGCTCCCCGACGCTCCGCACGACAGGTAAGTGCGCGCGGGCACCGGGAGCGTTGCGCGAGCGCGGGTGATTTTCACTTCGAAGCGAAAATCAAAAAACCCGCGCTCGCGCCACTTCAGCCCTGTGAGCCCGGCGGAAGTGGGAGTGCGTCGTGCGGAGCGACGCTCCCACTCCTGCGAGGCTCACGGGGCTGTCGCGCGAGAAAAGGCCTGTGCGAAAAGGGCCTTGGAAATTCACTTCTTCCACTACCTATAACTTGGTAACTTCAGCCAGATACTACTCCCTCAACTTCTGATACCACCATTCCTATCTCCAAGACACAGACAATACTGGCCAGATTTGCATTTTATTATAGCAATATTATTGTTGTTGCTATTGTTCTGAGTATTATTATTATTATTATTATTATTATTATTATTATTTAGGTCTTTATTAAATAATTAACTGAGTTGATGCATGTGAACCAGCCCAAACACTCTAAAGAATTATATAAATATAAATATATATATATAGAGAGAGAGAGAGGGAGAGAGAGAACTATATAAAAGCTTAACTACTACAGTCAGCCCTCCACATTTGTGGGTTTGACATTCATGGATTTGATTATTTGTGAGTTTTTCCAACCCCTGCCCTCCCACCTTAGGTGCTTCAATTTTGGGGGAACCTTCCCTCTTGGTGTTTCCAATCAGGCTGGATAGCCCTTTAAAAACCCATCTCTGGTCCTCCTCTGCCTCTACCAGTCTCTGCCTGGCCAGCTAAGGATGGCTGTCTGCCCAAATTCTTAGCACCACAAACTCTGTACCCATGCCCCACACACACCCAAGGAAGGAGATGGGCAAGAGAGAGGAAGTACAGCACCACCATGCCAATCATCTCCTTTCCCTGACCTTGTTTAGATGCTGGATGCCCCCTTTCCCCACCATGCCTCAGCCCTCTTCCCACAGACACACAAATTTTGTTATTTGAAAATCCTTCACTTTTGTGAGGGTCTAGTGTCCCTAGCCCTAGCAAATGTGGAGGGCCAAGTGTACATAACTTCTTTCAACACTTCAGAAAAATAACTCCCAGAATCTTTTAGCCAGCACGGCAACTCCTATATTTGATATGCTGAAAATTGTAGTCCAAAACAGTCATTCTTCCAGGCTAGGTTCTGATCTCACCATTTCATTTTCATTCACTTAGCTAGAGAACCCCTTGCCTTATCTAGGAGATAAATGGAGCGTATCCATCTCCCTTCTGACATTCTGGAAAATTTAGGGATTGTCTGCAAAAAGGAAAATCCCTATCCTCACAAAAGTTTGCAACCTGTCAGTTGGAGAGATAGGATACATGTTTGAAGGTACTGAACTTATTGGGGGCACTGGCCGCTGTCTTGCAGGTGAGCAGCAAACCAGTTGTGAAGAAGACCAAACAAACATAATGGCAAACTCAGTCTTGTCACAGTTTTAAATGAAACCACTCTCACATGAGCCTATGTGTTATAGTGGTTTGGGTGTTGGACTAGGACTTTGGAGACTAGGATTCAAATCCCCACTTAACCATGGAAACCCACTGGATGACCTTGGGGAAGTCACACTCTCTCATCCTCAGAGGAAGACAATGAAAAATCCCCTTTGAACAACTCCTGCCAAGAAAACCTTGTGAATTCAGAAATGGCCTGAAGGCAAACAGCAACAAACCCCGCGTGCAAGTTGTTGAGTTGAATGGTTTGGGCATTGTGGTTACACATTTCTGAAAGCAAAACAAATACCAAAAAAAGTTGTTGATCACCACCTGATGCCATCCCTCTGTCACCAGCAATATTCATTCTGGCTCAGGCTGCTTCCTTGGACTCAACTTTGAGTGTGCTATCAAAAATCAAAGTAGGGGACTCTAACAGTAACCAGGCTCTTGCTATAAAAGCAAGACCTGTAAAATCTAACGTAAAGAACAGAAGAAAATTGATTCTTTTGATGCATATGTCAAGTCAGAAGAGATATCCTCTAACATGACTCTCCAGGTTTTCAGGCAGAAGGCTTTGCCTAACTCTACTACCTGAGATACCAACATTCAGAAGGTGGAACTACCTTTCTCAGGTCAAAATAAGTGTCAGAGGCATCACCTTTACCAAAAACATCTTCAGTGGAGCAACTTAAGCGGCTTATAATGGAAGCAAGTAATGTCGTCCTGCACTATGTTCTCCAAAAGGAAAGAGATTATAAATATCATTTGGATTTTATATATATCTACTATATAAAAGTCAAAGTTTGTGTGTGGGCTTGTTTGTTTGTCTATGTCAGACAGGCAAAGACCTCATGTTATTGGCTGGTTGTGAAGATACCATGGAATCCTGGGGTAGGCAGGGGGTTTTAGAATTCTCAGCCAGAGAGCTCAGGCCAGTTGCTACGGAGACAAGGCCTAGCAGCAAGAAGGAGGGCAATGTATTCCCTCAGGAACCCAAACTCTGTATGTTAATAACTCTGAATACAAATACCTACCATAGAGGATTGTTCTGAGGGGGAAAAAAATCTGAGGAAGGGTTATCTATGCCATCTTTAACTCCTTGGAGGGAGGGTAGAATGCAATTGTAACAATAAATAATAAACAAGATGATGTTGCCATTGCATGACTTCAACGTCACCTCTGACATATGTGAGCCATAAGGGGTTTTCTTGGCAAGATTTGTTCTGAGATAGTTTGCCCTTCCTTTCCTCAGAAGCTGAGAGAGTGTGACTTGCCTGAGGTCACTCAGTGGGTTCCCATGACAGAGTGGGAATTTGAATCTTAGTCTCTCAGGGTTAATATTTTTATAATCTGGATAACTAAGAATAAATTTAGAAGGGCAGCAAATTGTTACTTATTTCACATGACACTGTATTTTAACTGGCAGTGAGAAATATCTATAGGACTTTCTGCCTCAGATTCCAAAACCTGGCTGGAGTTGATTGACTTGCACCCTAATTTAAGAGGGCTGGCATGTGATTAAGTCTCCACCTAAAGCAGCAAAATGTCTTCATTGGAACCTGATAGTCAAGGCTCTGCGGACAAATAATCTGTTGTGTTAGATGTAGTACTATTCATAAATAGTTCAAGGTGATACCTACCATTCTTTTCAGATCATGACACGGTTACACTCATGAACTATAGCTCCCAGAGTCTTCCATGCCATGTGGCCACTGGCTACATTGGTAGGGGTACCGTGGGAGTGGAAGTTCCCTAAAATAATTTTTCCAAGCTCTGGTTCTTCAGTTTTTGATTTAGCAGCCAGCTACATGTGGCCACAGGAACTATAACGAAAAGTCTGCATTTGTGGCCATGTGTCAACAATGCTCGACTAAAGAAAGCACTGAAGCTATTTTTCACACCTGCTTGCTAGGAGAAAATCTAGAATTCCAGACGTAGGAAGATGCAGAGTGACCTTAAAATCTCACACGCCTGCTTCTCCTTTCCTTGCAGCCATCACTTGGCCATTTATTTTTAGACAAATGACAAGGCGTTAAGCACAATGCTCTGCTTCATGGGAACACAAAGATATGCCTTCACCTGTCACCCTTCTTGATTGACTGAGACTTCTGTGCTGCATGCTTTTGAAAACCGGAGATCTGATCACCTGGACCTCCCAGAAGGGAATGGTTGACAGTGCCTTCAAGGATTCATTTTAAAAAAAATCATTAATTTTAGCTGAATTCCTAAGTATTTACTTGTTGCAGATGTTACTCACCTGCTTTGTTATATTGCAATACATTTCGCAATACATATGGCCAAATACCTTTACCATCTGCTTTCTTACATGAATATATGCAATATCAATGATATTAAGGAGTATTCTAGTGGTTGTAATCCAAAAAAATAACATTTCTAAGTGCTGTACAAACGTATCTTACTGAAGAAGGCAAGAATGATTTTTTTTTTCCCTGCTCTGTAAATACACGTTTACACTCTTTCAAAATGGATTCAAAAGGGGCTTTTAAAATAGTGGAGCTCAAATAGGAAAGATCTCCTCAGTAATGGAGCTTGGAGTGTGTAGAGGAGGGGCGGGAATGGGGGCTATGGCGTGGTGGCATGGCCATGGTGCATAGGGGCATGGCCAGGGCACTCAGGGGCCAGGCTAGGGGCCAGGACACCTCAAAAACATTGCCGCCTGAGGCGAATCCCCACCATTGCCCCCCTGTGCCTATGTGACTGGATCCCCTAGCAAATGGAGGTAACTAGTGGAACTATGGCATAATTTGCCTGCTTTCAACCTTCATTTGAATTCTTGGCCTCTTTTTAAAATATTTGCTTTAAAAAAATATGGTAGAGGATGAATGTATAAATAAATACATACTATGTGAATGGCACTTTTATTTTTTGTTTGCTTGTTATATTGGCAGCTGACTAAAACATTCATGTCAGGGCCACACGTGATCATGTTCTCCTCCCTCCTCCTCTCCTTCAGCGTGGCTATCAAAGAACTTTCACTACTATTTTTAAATAACCATCATTTAGTGTGATATCTAAGGAAAAACTCATATAAACTATGTTTAGCACACTATGGTTTACAGGAAAGTGTCAGCTTGAAACTATGGTTTATTAAATTGCTTTGCTTCCAGAAACCATCTTAAAGATTAAGCAGAGCAGCACAGTACCACAGACATAACTGTAAAGTGTGGCCGTATTGTGAGATTAGACAATATGAGCCTGAGGCCCTTTCTGCACTACACTGTTATAGTGCTATTATTCCACTTTCAACATCCTATGGAATCCTGGGGTTTTCAGTTTAGAGAGGGGCCTTTAGACTTCTCAGCCAAAGAGCTCTTTGGCCTCAGTAAACTACAAACCACAGAATTCCACAAGATGTTGAAAGTGGAATAATAGCACTAGAACAGTGTAATGTAGGCCTAAGACTTGTTCACATAATGCTAAAATGCAGATTAGCATTTTGTCCAGACAAAGTCAGTGAGATCATCCCTGTATATGGATCACACTTAAACCTCCTTCCTGCAAAAGCGATGTTAGCATTCTGCTCTGAGTAGCACACTGTTGTTGCTGGGTGACTTCAAGTCATTTCCAACTTGTGGCTACCCTAAGGCAAACCTATGATGGGATTTTTTTCCTCCACAATATTTGTTTAGAGGGGGTTTGTCATTCCTTTCCCTCTGAAGCTGAGAGAATGTGACATGCTCAAGGTCACCCAGTGGGTTTCCATGGCTGAGTGAGGATTCAAACCCTGGTCTCCAGGATCATTGTCCACCACTGATACCACTACACCATGCTGGCTCTCAAAGACCAGATAAGTGAATGTTTTATACAGATATTTAAACACATGACCCGAAAGACCTAAAACAAATCCCTGTGTGCCTAATGACAAAAGGTCTCATGCAATTTAGTTGTAGGACCTGTTGCCCACAGACAATATAGATACTGTTTTCATTCATAGTAACCATATGAAATAGCAGACAGCTTATAAAAATCTCATTCTTGACCAAAGAAAGGCATCTTGACTCTTTTACAACATTTTTATAGGATATCATAAAAATGAGATAGGATAGCACAGAAAATGTTAACTTTCTTTGGTATCAACACCTAAATTCACAGCTAGTTGTATTTTCAAAGGCAGGAACTTATAAGCATCTCTGATTTCTCCTAAGCAAGCAGTCTACTTTCATGAACAGAAAAAGAAAACAGGAAAATGCTACCCAAAAATGTTAGGAAAATCCCCCACATTTTTTAAAAAAATATATTGATAAGTTGATATACAGTTTCCTTATACATACATTTATGAACACACACATATTTGCAGAAAATGAGTCAGTTGCAAACCTGAATGCAATAATGGATTCACTATGTTTCAATAATAAATTGCATTTTGGGCATGTTGATAGGACTCTGGTCTTATACCCATTTCTAAATTAGCTTTATCAGACATGAATACTAAAGCTAATTTTTGGATGAGTATTCTTTAAAGATCAGCTGACAAATACTCAGTATTTGCAAAATATTAACCCTAAACCTCAGTGGGAATTGCATATGCACACCTTCCAATATTCCACAGATGAAAACTGGGACACATGTAGCTAAGCAATATCCCTGTGTATTTAAGATGGCAAAAGTTATTAATGAGGTAGAACACACAAAGCTGGCAGAGGGTGCAGCAGTTTGCTTTTACATGAGCCTACTGGGAAGGGCAAGATTCTGAACCTGCTCCTACTCTCCACCTTGCTGAGTTGAGTGCGAACTACATGTGTACTTCCAACTCAGCTTGCAACTGAACTAAGCTGAGGTCCCACTTTTTCAGCTGCTTCAAAATGTCCCAGTTTTTCTCTTCTTCTCTCACTTTCTCCTGTTGTCCTTCAGCTTATTTCCATTGCTGCAAATCAAGTTCAAAGTGCAAAAGTACTTTGCACTTAGTTAACTCAGCAGGGAGAGACGAGAATTGGCGTGGAATCTTGCCCTTCCCAGTAGGCTCAGGTGAAAGCAAACTTCTGCAAACTCTTTCATCTTTTATGTTCTTCCTCACTGATAATCCTTATCATCTTGCCCACACTCTGGTGTTGCTTGGCCACATGTGTCTCAGTTTTCACCTGTGAAATTTTGGAGGGTATGTGTTTTTCCTCTATGAGATAAAAGCACCCCTGATCAACTTACTTTGATTGTGAATATTGAAAGCACACCCGGGACCCCTTCACATTGTGCAAATATAGCACAAAGATTCCATTTTAACTGCCACGCTTCCATCCCATGGAATCCTGAAATTTGTAATTAAGAGAGGATTATAATGAATTTTCAGCCAGAGAGCTCTAGCACTTTCCCCAACTGCAATCCAAAGGATTCCACAGCGGTTAAAGGGGGCTCATAATGCTATAACTGTGTAGCATGGAAGAGACTCTGCCTCCTACCTACTGATCTTTTCTGCAGAATCCTCAAAGGTTTTGAATGTCAGTGTGTCATTTTTCAAGCACATTCCACCATGGTGACCTCCATAAAAGCATATGCATCTGGAGCATTCAGAATTAAAACAAGGGCAGGATGTGAGGCAGGAGGCAGAGACTAGAAGACAGGAAAGGTGCTAAGTATGCATAAAGAAGATCAGAAGAATCTTTTACAGATAAGGCATCAAGTTAAAGACTCTAGGCTTGACTCCTGTGCTTAGGACAGTTCCCAAAATGTTCCATGTTGTTTCACAAAGACTTTGGAGAAAGTGAGTTTAAACATCAGTGTCACTCCAGAAACTCTCTTCTTCTCATACTTCCAATACAAGACTTCCTGTGCTTGTGAATCTGAAACTGGAACTGTCTCACTCCCACATAGGAGAGAAGTATTAGTAGAATCAGTGCAACTCTGAAATGGTGGGATGTGGAATAGTAGTATGTGAACAAATTGTAGGAAAAGAAACCCAGTAGGGAAGAAGGGAAATAGCAAGGGTCCCATGTTAGGAGAGAGGGGGGTGTTAATTATATTAATGATCAAATAATTATATTACTTTATTGTTTAGTTAGAACTGCACTGCAGGGAATGCTGAATGAATCTGAGAGAAAGAGGAACAGAGAATCCATCAGTGGCAGAGCTTAGAATGCGTGGAGGGGTGGGGTGAGGGCACGGCCATGGTGTGTGGGGGGCATGGCCATGGTATGCAGGGGCGTGGCTACGAGGCCGGATGTCCCCAAAAAATTGCTGCTGGGGCGAACTGCTCCCATCATCCCCCTGTCCCCATGTGACTGGAATCCATGAAGGAGTGAGGGGAACAAAATGGTTGAAAAAGGCTAGAGAAGGCAGATAAAAAAAAACTTATTTATTAAAATATTTATATCAGACCTTATATTTAAAGTGAGACACACAATAAAATGACCTTATTGTCTATATAGACAAATTCCTGGTGCATAATGAGAATCTGTTTTTGGTGGGGTTTTTTAAACATATGTCTACAAGGTTGGAAATGAGAGCTGCCCAGAAATGTAAAAGAAGAATTTGAATGGTTGACTGTAGCTGGATTTTTTGTGCATTCCTCCCTATCCTCTCACCCAAAAAACCCACAAATGAAGGGGGGAAAGGCCAATAAGAATTGAGCATCCTCAGCCAGTATAGAATTCTGCCTGACTGCTGGTGAGGGGAGGACAAGGGGGTGGGAGAGAGGGCAGATGAAGCAGAGTGCTTGGTACCTCAGTGAAAGCACTTAGTATTGTGACCTTTTGTTCCTGAGTCCAAATTCTTTTCTGATTCCAATGTTCAGTCTGTGAATTCTTTTGATTATATAGCTAATTGATTACATTGCTAGAAAACAGACTAAGCAACCTTATAATATATCTTAGCCCTGCCCAGTTAACTTCCATGCACAGTCAGTGGACCCTGAACTCATACCTTCCTCCCTACAATGCTCCTGAAATAAAAATCTGCATTAACCTAGATATTTAATGTGTGATAAAAAGAAAGAAATCATTACACAAAAGTGAAGCAGACCATTTCCGCACTACAGTGTTAAACTGCTGCTATTCCACTTTCAATGCCCTGTGGAGTTCTGGGGTTTGTAGTTTACTGAGATCAAAGAGCTCTTTGGCTGAGAATTCGAAGTGCCCTTCCCTAAACTACAAACCCCAGAATGCCATAGGAGGTTGACAGTGGAATAGCAGCACTTTAAAACTGTAGTGCGGAAATCCTCATAACACCTAAACTACCCAGTAGCTGTTGGCAGGATTTCTGGGGATGTTTCAAGATATTTTATCAGTTAAAAGGCACAGTGTAGCTTGGAGATGGAGAACAGGTTGCCCTCCAGATGTTGTTGGACTGCAATTACCACCAGACTTAGCTGTGATAGCGAATAGTGAGTAATCATGGGAGTTACAATCCGACAACACCTGGAGGGCCACATGTCCCCCATCCCCTCTGTAAGTATCCTTCATTCTTTCTTTAATAAATTTTCTTTTAATTGGGAATTTTAAAAAAGATAAAAGTAATGGTAGGAAAATATGAGAGAGTTACAAGTGGAAGACTGGCAACATCTGGATTCATCCTCCCCCATGGATGGGGAAATGCAATTACAGGATTCGAAGCTCATCTGGAAGAACCCCAGGTCTCAGTCAGGAGCACTGGCTAATCTCTAACAGTGCAATGATCCCAGATGAAGATTTGATCTAAGGCCTCTCCCTTGGTTCTTTTGCCCACCTTTCCTCCATTAGGTGCAAAAAAACCCTCGAACAGTAACTCTAACTGTGTCTTAGAGCTGGTGAAATGGAAGGATGGCCTCTGAGACCTTAGGAAAGAACAGTGCTCTGCTGCGTAGCCAAGAAGTATTAAAGCATTTGGGCAGATCTATGGGTTGAGTACTATACCACAATCCTGCATACATCTATTCTGAAATAACTCCCAGGAATATAGGTTGCAGCCCTAACCATCAAAACTTCTGGAATTCATGATAAACTCTGGTTTTCAGACTTGATCATTAACATACAACAGCAAGTATACTTTTCATCTTAGTAGGTGGAAGCTAAGCTTGAGCCAGCAATTTGAAAAAAAACACACAAGTATTTGATTTTATGTTCTAATTCCTTTGAATTATCTAGTTAAAAGTCACAGCCTGCATATCTTTGAATGTAAGCATAGTTAGAATTCAAGCGGGTGTTGCTCCCCCCTGCCACAAGGTTTCAGCTCTTTTAGGAAGTTCTTGAAATAGACTGCATGCTAATAACAGCCCTTCTCTGGGCAGCCTCACAACAATTCTCAGGGAAAGTGGAAGATTGGAAATGCAATAAACTGCGTGGTCTTTGCTAATTACAGTGATTAATTAATCATTAACTAATGTATTACTTGGCTGTGAAAATGGGAGGTACCTAGATAATGCAAGATGTTATTTTCCACTTTACTTTGCTCAGTTAAATTTAAGCTTACTCTAAAAACCACTCCTTCAAAAAAAATAAAAAAATAAAAAGCCAAAGTCTGGATGTCTTTGGTGCCAACACTTGTAAACTATACAGGCAATTAACCACTTTGACTGAACCCAGGAAAGAAAAGGGTTTCCAGGTTTAGATGTTAAGCCCATAGATCAAAAGCGGTGAAACAAAAATGACAGATAACTTGCCATGCCTCTCCCCCACCACAATTGGAGACATTACCCTGCCTGTAGCATTTGTTTGCTTCCCTTTTTCCAATTCCACTCAAAACCACGTCAACATGGAGTCTGATCAGTAGACTAAGGGCAGCATGTTTCAGAACCAAGTTCCTTTTCCACATTCACTTTTAGGAGAGAAATGTTTTGAGGATGATCTACTGGCAAACCCAGCACCAGTATAACTTCCGTTATGTGGCTTGTTCATGCTGTGAATCAGGAAAGGCAGAGGAGCAGTTAAACCTTTCCTTCTTGCAGTGCTGGGTATTCACCTCAGTAATACTCTTCCTGCCCAATTTTTTTCTAAAATAATAGCAATTTTAATAAACCAGATGGATAACTCCTGCTTCCACTGCTTGCACAAGCCATTGCTCACATCACTATAAAAAAAGGCTGTTGTCATTTCCTGGATTCATTAAAACTCAAGAAGAGATTGTGAGTTGCCAGCACTTACTCTGGAGATGGTCAGAGGCATATTGAAGTCCTTCCCCCCTTGCAGTCGGAACCCCCATGGTCCAGGTCCGTTGAGCGTCACACTGTAAGACATTTTATCTTTCTCTCAGGCCAGGTACCCCAAAGGCTCTGTGAAACACAGGGAGGAAAGGGGGGGAAACAGGTGGGTATTTGTTTAAAAAAAAAAGGAGGAGGAGAGGTTCTTTCCTTCTTTCTTTCTTTCTTTCAAATTAAAGCACAAAAAAGAATGATCGTTTTTGTCTCTTGCCTTGGTCAGTCCTGCCGAAGTGTCACCTAAGAATAGATAGGAGTTATATTGCAGAAACTGATATCCCTGATGAGAGATTCCATAAAAGGCTTGTAACCAAACACCAGCTATGCAAAACCTTCTGTGACTCAAAGGTCTAATATAGCCCCCCCCCACTTTCTGAGGTTAACAGACCTTTCTAGATTCCTCAGGTCTCCCCTGTTCAGGCTCAAAGCCACTTTTCTAAGATAAAGAAGACTCAGTTTTAATTTCAAGCTCCCTATTTATAAATTAAAAATAATAATAATAAGAGGCAGCACTGGTGTTGTGTTAGAATGTCCTCACCTGTCAATAGCATTGATCTCTGAGGTTGCACAACTGTACGGTTCTTACAGATATCAAATATGCAAGTGTCTTTGTGTGCACTCACATCCAGCACATTCTTATATTTTGGGTAAATAGTTTTTTCCCCCTGATTCTTAACTCCCATATTTGAGAAGGAATGGAGAAGAAGGAAAAGGTACAAGACAGGAAGAGAGAAAATCCCCATTTAAACATAAATTCTTAAACTGACAGACTATGTGACTGCAGGAACTTTCCCCTTCATTAATATGTCCTAATCCTGTGATTTGTCCATAGGATTTCTTGTTAGGAAGGAATTCTGTACAAGCAAGGAAGGCCTCATTTGGTTCAATAGAGAGGTAGCTTTTGTAGATGCAAGAGGACTATGCATACACAGATTTATTTTAAACTGAAGAAAATGGATACATCCTCCACCCACAAAACCTTCTGGGCAAGAACTGGAGGCCTATCATGCTTAAACCCCTGGCTACAGTACTTGTTTGTACAATAAATATGAAGTTCGTCTTCATGTAATAATGCCTTTAATAAGAGCTTGGATGTTTGTTTGTTTTTTGAACCACAGCTCCAAGAATATAACAGCATGGCCATGCTTATTGGAGGATTTTGGGAGTCATATTCCAAAAACCACATTCCACAGTTCTGTTTGTGATTTAGTGCAGGTGGACACACTTATTAACTACACTTCTTCAAAAACAATAAATTGCATGGCTGGGAAAGCAGCTGAAAGAGGCAGGCAAAGTGATTGGAAGACTGGAGCAACTTCAGCAAAGATTACAATGTCTGGGCTATTACTTTAGAAAAGGGGGAAGTAAGTTGGATGGACCAAAAATATGCATTATATGGATAACACACATGCACTTTATGTGGAGAACATAGATATAGATTTAACTCTTTTCTCCTACTCTCCAATATTGGAACTTGAGGTTTTACAATTATGCCATATGGTGGGAGATTTAAGACACACCTAAAATAGTATTTCTTTGTTGAGAAACTATGAAATTTACCACAAGATGTGGTAATGGTCACCAGCATAGACGGCATGGGTAAATCCATGAAGAATAAGCCTATGAATAGCTATCCATCTGTAACAATTATATGCTACCTTCCAGGATCAGAAGGCAGCATGTCTCCAAATACTAGTTATAGAGACCAAAGGCAGAAGATGGGTATTCCATTCACTTCCTGCTCCTTGAGGGAAGTATCTGGTAGACCACTATGAGAAACAGGATGCTGGACTACATTGTAGTTTGGTCTGTCCCAGCACTACTCCTCTCATGAGTTTAGAAAAGCACCTTTTCAAAGTTGTAGTCCAATAAGTAAACATGTCTCAGATAAATTTTATATACTCAAGCTAACCATGTTACTGGGGTCTCCATAAACCTTCTGGTTTTGCTGCACGTATGGAACAGCAGTAGGATTGGAAGGAGAACCAAGCACCTGGCAGGCCATGATTCATGGCTTGTGGGCTGTGCCACAGTGCATCTCATGTGGCCTGTGCCATGATTCATGGCTTGCAGGCTATGAATGTAAGCTCAATTAAAAGAACTCATTTCTGGAAGTAAGGGAAAGGTAAAGTGAGAATTAACTTGTGTCCAGAGCCCCCGACCTCACCTTGTTTCTTTAGGAAACAATCATACCCTTATCCACCACCTGTACAGTGGCAAGCAGCACAATGCACATGTCAGGTTCATGGTGTGTAGGTTTTCATCAAGACCATAGTGGAGAAGAGGTGACCCATCTGCACACCCTTCATGTTTTTCTGACGCTGTCAAGTATGTTCAAAAAGATGCACAAATGAATTGCATTCATGCCTAGCTTTTCCATGGGATCTTATCAGTGTGGTGCATGCACATTTTTTTCATTCCCCTACCCTACTAGGTTGAACTCAATGAGGCTTACTTTGACATAACGTTACATAAGACTGTACTTTTAAAATTGAAAACAAGTACAAAATAAGAGTGAGTGTGGTGTAGTGGTCTGAATGTTGGACTGTGACCCTGGAGACTTATTATCTTTATTTCTACCCCACTTTTCTCCCCGAGGGCACTCAAAGCAGCTTGGAAACCCATTGGGTGACATAGACTTTCAGACCTAGAAAAACCCCACCATAGGGTCACCTTAGGGTTGCCATAAGTCGGAAACAACTTGAAGGCGTACGACGATGGACATAATTATACATTATAAAACTGGAACAATATTTGCATAATAAGCTGATTTTAGAACTATCACTTACAGACTTATTTCAGTGATCAGTTGTGCAACTGCCAAAATTCACTAGGAAACATTCAGATCAAAGCATACTGAAATCAGTCAATAGTGACACAAAAAGACCAAAACAGCACAGCCAAATCAAAAGAGTGGTTAATACAATATCAGCAGCAGTCATATACTGAGGCACAAAAATAAACTTCATGCATGCAAGAAAACAAATGGATGCTTAAATAATGTACAGGACACAATTTCTTAAAAACAGTGTATAACTTTCTTATTTGTCCATTCCATAAGTAAAATGTAGGAATACATCATACATCATTTGGGGGTTAGGCGGCGATGCTTTCTTTATAGGCTTTCCAGAGAAAATGGTTATTCCTTCTTGTTAGCAAAAGCTCAGTGCCTCAGAGCAGGGCAGAACCTCTTGCTACACTTCCTCATTCTCCTGGTGGTGTCTGCCTCTTCTAACATGATGGATCACTTTCTACAGTGAGTTGAATTGGAGGAAGCAACAGGGTCTTCCATTGTGATCCAGCACAGGAAATACTCAGTTGTGGCAGAAGTTGATGCTGCTAGGTGGACAAGGAGTGAAGCAACATGTCCTACCCTCCTTGGTGGCCTAGGATTCTAGTTAATAAAAAACAAAAAGATTCCTTCCTCTGGCCACAGCTGTCCCTCCAATCCCCTCCTCCCATGGACCAAAGCATAAAATGTCTTGCCTGAGTGGCTCAAAAAAGCAAAGACATTTATTTTCACAAAAATAACAGTTTCACATCCCAATTGTAATTAATTACTTCTACCCTCTGGTTATGCCATACACATAATTTGGCATTGTTTTCCAAGCCACGTGTCATTAAATGCTTTACGGTGCATCATTCTTTGACTGGCTGTTATCACATGTCCTTTGCTTACACTGGGGGAATCAGTGCCCCAGGATGTAGAGCTGGTTGCCAACTTGGATAGCTTTCAAAGAGGGTCATGGAGGATAGGGGTATCCATGATTACTAGTCCAGATGGCTATATATCACCTTCAGAATCAGAGGCAGGGGAATGCAAGTGGGAGGGTGCTGTTGTACTTAGGTTATGTTTGTGGGACTGGCCACTGTGTGAGCAGAATAAGAGTTTAGATAACCTTTGGTCTGATCCAGCATCCCCTAATGCCCTATGTTACAGTGTTACCATAGCAGTAGGCAGTAGCTGCACAGGCAGTGGCTATATAGTTTCAGGTCCTAATGTCTCCACTCATTAGTTCTTTTGACAAAGAGGTTAGGCCATTTCCTCTGACAGTTAACAGATAAGAACCAGGGCACGTGTGGGCAAGCAAATTCAGAGTGTGGTCAAAATGGAAAAAGTTATTAATGAAGAAGAAATACAATCAGAGGGAGTTTTCTTAAGGAGGATCATTCAGATTGCAAGCCTGCTGCTGAAACTGTGTTAGTCATTGGTTTGATTTGGCTGCACTGTTTTGGTGTTCTGGTGTTGCCACTGACTGACTTCAGTGTGCTTTGATCTGAATGTTTCCTAGTGAATTTTGCATATGTAAATTCAGTTTCAGACTGTCTTCTTCTTTCTGCTCAGTACAGATACAGGGCTGCTTTGGGCAGAGCCTAATGCATTACTTTTGGGGACTACAGCTTCCAAGGGATCCTAGGAAGTGTCATCCAAAAAGCAACTTTTCCAAGTTCTGACAGCCAGGAAACTGTGTGAGAGACCAAAGCAATAACCTTATATTTGACTAGTTCTGCCTTCATTCCCCTTGCATGGGAATCCTTTCATAAACACCAACATTTCACACATGGAAACATACATTGCCAAGCAACATCAGAGTGTGCTGAAGATGGCAATGAGGAGAGGCTATAGCATTTGATTTTGGCTGAATCCACAAAGAAGGGCAAAATTCTGCCCTCGCCTTCTCCTTTCCTCTTTGCTGAATAGACAGAGTGCAAACTACTTTTGAACCAGTCGCATAGGGACATGGGTGTGTGTGTGTGTGTGTGTGTGGGGTGATTCACCCTGGGTGGCAATGTTTTGGGGGCATCCCAGCCCATAGCCACACCCGCACACACCGCAGCCATGCTCCTCATGCCAAAGTCTTGCCCCCTCCCACTCCCTCCACACAGCCAAGTTCCACCACTGTTTTGAACACTGAACTCAGTTTGCAGCAATTGAAATAAGCTGAGGAGATAGGGGAAAGGAAGAGGAAGGTAGAGAAACTGGGACATTTTAAAAGCAGCTGAGAAGATGGGATAACAGAGGATTAATTTGGACTGCCCCTGCCAAAACAGAAAACAGATCCGTAATCAACCTTGATCTGAATTATGAAAATGTTAATGTTCAATGGACTGAAGTCAAGGCTTGCTGTACATATAAGAATTATGAATCAAACAGTTTTAACTCACAAACCAGCTTGTTTCAAGGTTCACTGGTGTAATTAGACACAACTCAAGAAGCTGAAAAAGAATAGGAGAGATCCGAAGGGAAGAACATGGGTGTGTGCAAGTCCCTCTCAATGTTTTGTTTGTTTATTTTAATATCCAGAGCCTGAAAGTAATGCTTTACAAATTGATGTAATGTTTTGCAATTGGAGTAATGTGGACATTATTTTTAGGAAATAATATAACAGCTTTTAACATTGCTATTTTTGTATGTGCAAAGAGTACCCCCAAACACTGCTTTTTCAGGGGTCACTTTGGGAGGGTTTGGGATAATTTCTAATTTAATGTGTGGGTTTTCTTTAAAAACAAAACAAAAATGCAATATATTAGAAAATAACATGTAACAACTAATGCATCACTTCTAATTTAAAAAGCAATGCTAATATGTTACTTCTCAAAATAACATTCTAAGCGCTGGTCTGTACTCCCCTTTTCCATGGCACAGGGAACACCAAGATGACTTACAATGCTTAAAAATAGATTGAAACATATTTGCATCAACCATTGCAACTGATATATGCAACATACACAACTAAACAGCTAAAATTACCACATGAAAAATTAGAATAAAGACTCCAAACCGCATGGACGGCCTTATCCTAATAGGAGCTGCTAAACATCTGTGGACTTTATGATCACCATAATGATCATTTATGATCCTGATCTAAAGAAAAAAAGAACACAAATCAAAGTGCCTATTAGAATAATAAATCCCCCCCCCAAATCTCTACACAATGAACAAAATAGCAGTATACAAGCAGTGTCAATTTTGTCACATCCAAAATTACAATAAAAGTATTATGTATTCTGGATACCATAACAGAAATGGCTGTTTATCTCATTCCCCGTCAACTGTGTCTTACCCAACATTAGGAAATTTAGTCATTAGTTCTTCTTCAGACTTGATCACAAAAGACAGATAGGACTATGGATGAAGAGTCAATCCATAAAATATACTCTGGTTTCCAACTCTTTAGGACTTTAAAGGTGATTAAAAAGCACTTTGAGTTGAAGAGTCAGTGAAATTGATTTTAAAAAGCAGAGAAAAATATTTCATTAAATAGGGTCCAATTCAAAGCTTTTTAGATGCTTTTTGAATCTACTGAAGCTTCCAAACACTCTGTGCAGGCATTCCTACGTAGAATGCACTGCAGTGATCCAGTTCCAACATAACCAATGTGTGTGAGAGCATGGCCAGATGCACTTTCTTCTAAGTAGCCTCCGCTAGACAAAACATTCCTGGGCACTAGTGCAATAGTCCATAGAAATAAAACCAGGAAGGCCCGTACATCTAAGAATCTTATTTTCCAAAGTGAGAGCTACCCTATCCTAAGGAGAATAAATCCTCTGTTATAGTCACTGGGTCAGATACCTACCAGTGAGCTTCTGGCTTTTCTATACTCAACCTACTATGGATTCCAGATACCAATTGAGAATGTCTAAAAATTTTCTAGTTTGAGACCGATGTGAGATCACTGTATCATCTGCATATGGATGACAAAGTAGACCCCACATCTTCAGATAACATTCTCCAGTAGTTTCATGAAGATCTTAATGGGTGGAAAGGTCACAATGGAACACAGTAGCACTTGACAGGCAAAACATTAAAGTGTTAAGCAAGAATTGCTTTGCACCACTTTCTGAGAATGATTTAATCAACCAAAATGGAGAAGAGTTTAATGCAAGTTCAAGATTGTAAGGACTATGAGTGACTAAACTTGCATGGCAATTCACAAAGTGGTCACAAAGAGGCACTAAACAGCCCTCACCATCTCCATAAAGATCCACTGGAAGACTAACCCTTCTTTTCTGCTGTCAGTACCTCTGAGTAGGTTCTGAAATGGAGTCTAACCTTTGTTTGGTCAGACTTGTCACTGGTGTTCCTCCATGCCTAGCCCTGCCATTTCCTCGCAGCACAAGTCAGGGTAAACCAATTTTTACCAGGAAGAAAGTCTTGGTAAAATACTCAGCCATGGCAACAGCATATCCATCTGGATCCATAAGCCTCAGAAGGCAGGTCATCCTATTAAGTCACCACTCTTTATGACTTTATTGAGTAGCCAGGAGCTCATCCATGCCATAAGCTTCTCCAGAACAGAATACCAAATTAAGATCATGTCCAACACAATGAGATGCCATAGAAGATCATCACCTCGCTGCCATTTAACTAGAAAAACCAGGATCAAAGCTAGAAGAGGCTGACTTACTGAACCTACTATGTCTAGCCAGTTGTCTGTTATCTAAACCAGATCAGCTTTGACATTCCTGCATGGCAACTGTCTTACCACTGACTAATCTGGTATTAAGAAGCACAGGATCTTGCAGGTTGGAAGGAGGACTACAGCTGATCTAACCTCATTTCCCCTCTAAGAGTCCATCTTTCCTGTCCATTCTGCCATACCCCCTCGGCTAGAGATGGGCACTTGTGGTCCTCCATATATTTGTGGCCTACACTTCCCAGATGTACTAACCAAGATAGCCAATTGTATGGGATTTGGAACCTTGCAGGCCAAAGTCATCTAGACGCCTAGAGTTGCCCTCAACCCCACTCTAGACTTTTCAATACCAACTGCTGCAGTCAGCTTAGTCACATCATTCTTAGTTCCATATAGACACCAACCCCACTGCACAAGAGAGAAAAAGTCACACAAACAACTCAAATGATATCTTAAGACATGTCTTCTGCTTCTATGTCCACCAAAGTACCACTGACACACCACAGTAGTTTGTGATTTAATCCCCTAATAATTTATGTTAGTCTAGGGACACAACTTGTTAAATGACTATGGGAGTTAATTGAGTGTGTTTGTATATGTGTCTTCAAGCTGCCTGTCGACATAGGGTATTCTTAGGCAAGGAATACTCAGAGGTGGTTTTGCCAGTTCCTTCCTCTGAAATATAGCCTACAGCACCTGCTATTGGTTGGCAGTCTCCCACCCAAATACTATCTAGGGCTGTTCCTGCTTAGCTTCCAAGATCAAAAGGATCTGATGCTTTTAGGATATTTAGACCCTTAGTTAAGTGAGTACTGTATCTCTAACCACATGTCCTAGTCCACTTTTACCACACTAATCTCGGTGGAGGCAGGAACTATTCTTTTACATTGTTTTTGCTTATGATCTTTCATAATGATTATCTTAGAGCTTGGGAAATTATTTTCAAAAGCAATTAATTACTATTGAGTTCTATGGCCCTCAAATCTCTGGTAGTTAGATACTGTTGTAGTTACTTTTGCTTTTTTTTTTTTTTAAAGGTAAACTTTACTTGTCAATTTCACAAAAGTAGTAAAGAGTTTGTTGTTGTGTGCCTTCAAGTCATTTCTAACTTATGGCAACCCTGACCCAAAACCATCATGGGGTTTTCTTGGTAAGATTTGTTCAGAAGGTGTTTGTCCTTGCCTTCTTCTCAGTCTAAGAAAGTGTGACTTGCCCAAATTCACCTAGTGGGTTTCCATGCACAAGTGGGTATTTGAACTCAGTTCTCCAGAGTCATAAATCCAGTGCTCAAATCACAACTATTCAACATCTGAATGTCTCTTATTCAGCAGCGTGAGCAGAACATGAACCAGCATTTGACATACGTGATCTTCTTCGTCTACCATATAGTGATGAAAAACACATAGTGCAAAAAGAATGGAATGTAACTAAAGTACAGTTGTTACACTTTAGTTATTGAAGAAGAAAATTAATTACAAGTAACTAGTTAAGTGTAACTCCAGTTGTGATGCAGTCTAAAGATAATACTATTCCATGTGCATGTTTAGGGAAGAGAATTTGCCTAAGGTCACTTATAGCAATTTCAGTTATAGTGAGTTCATGTTAATAGGTATTTTATCATGTGTGAGGTGGCTTCCTAAGTATGGGAGCTATCTGAGAGATTCCATTGTCCCACAAGGTGGAGTTCTAGTCCTTCCACAATGACCCTTCTCTCCATGGACTTCAGGCTCAGATTTCCCTGAAACAAAAGAGCAGCCACTCTCCCTTCAAATAGCAACCACACTGAGCCAGAAAAAGAAGGTCAAAGGCTTTGGGAGCAGTATTTGCTGAAATCATTTCAGGGAACACGATGAGGTTCTCCCTTTCAAAGACAGATACCAAAATGACCAAGGTTCACAAAGCCTCAGTGAATATTGCCCTTTCAGTGATTGCTAAAAACAGTCATCCGAAGGGAGATGTTGCTGGAATGTTAACAGCAGCACTGTATCAATTATATGCCAGGCATGCAGGAAGGGAATGAACACCTCAAGGTAGTGGCTCAGAATAGGAACACCATCATACTTCGAGGCGTTTACACTTTGACAGCTAATGTCAGATTTGCTGCCATACTGGAAACAATTCATAATGTGGTAGTTGTCATTGTGCCTCTGCTGATGTTAGTCATAGCTTTCCTTAAGAAATGTGTAACTGAATTATGTGGCATAGGAAGAAGAAACTATTAGCAGAACTTTGAATGCCACACAACCACAGATAAGTAGGTGGAAGAAATGAAGAATGAGATCATTTGTCTGCTCACGTGTAGAGCTAATCTGCATATAAGCCTTTGCCCCTGATCACCAACCACTGCATGATCAGAAACTATTTAGACTAGTGGTCCTTAACCTGGGTTCTAGGGACCTCTACAGGGTCCACAGAGCCCTCACGGGAGTCCACAAGGCCACAGGGACATCACAGGGTGGATGTGGGTGATGAAATTACTCCCTTGTTTGCAAATGAGGGAGCAGTTTCGGCATGTGTGTACACACACACATGTGCTGCTATGTCCCTGAAGAAAGGGACATGGAGGCAGGCATGTGTGTGCCCAAACAATGACTCTGGAAACCAAGGTTTGAATCTCCACTGAGCCATGGAAACCCACTGCGTGACTTCAGGCAAGTCACATTCTTTTAACCTCAGTGAAAGGCAAAAACAACAAATCTAACTATTTAAATCTTGAGTTAAGTCTTGGGGTCCCCAGAAAAAAAATATTTGCAGGGGGTCTCCAGTAAAGAAAAGTTTAAGAACCACTTCTCTAGACCAATGGTTCTTAACCCTTTCTTTACTGGGGATCCCCTGCAAACATAATTTGTTGCCAGGGTCCCCCAAGACTTAAGATTTAAATATTTAAATTTAGATTTAAACTTTAAATTTTGTCACTGAATGAGATCAACAGTAACCAGATGGTGGTGTCTTACATAGCTCCTTGTCTTGTAACACAGTTGTATTGTCATAATGTGGTCCTGAAGGTGGTATTGCCACCTTCGTTCTGCTCTGCTGCCACATTCTCTCCAGTTTTGGATATATGAAAAAGAGAGGTTGAAGTACCCCATCTCCTCCTCCTCCTTCTCTTTCCCACACTTCTTAGAAGACCTAAAGATGGTAGTGCATACTTTGGTAACCTCAAAGTTGGACTTCTGCAATGCACTATACATTGAGCTACCATTGTACCTAGTTCAGAAACTCCAGCTGGTCCAAAGTATGGCAGCCAGACTGATTACAGGAACAGTGAGGAGTGAACATACCACACTGATATTAAAATCACTCCACTGCCTGCCAATTTTTGGGCAAAGTACGAAGTGCTGGGTATTACCAACATTGGTTTGGATCTAAGTTACCTACAGGATCACCTCCTCCTGTGCAATCTGTTCTGTACACTCAGATCCCCTGGGGACCATTTACTTAAACCAGACAGAACTGGACTGCCCAGAAGACCTTTTCATATGTTGTCCCTAGACTATGGAATGGCCTGCCAAAAGAGATTCAACAGGAAAACACACTGTCTGAATAAAGTACTAAAGACATCTCTCTTCCAGCAGGCCTATCCAGTCAATTTTTAACTATGCATTTTAAATTAGTGTACTTTAAACAGTTTTATGTGTTTTTAGTTATATTTTATTCTATGATCTACTCTGCTTCAAACCTTGGGGAGAGGTGGGTAATACATCATCATCATCATCCATACTGTTGTATATGTTTCTCCAGAGAGATCCAGCTTGATAGGCCATGGCCACATATCCCTGCATATCCAAACTTTTCTGCAGGAGAAGAAGTCTCCACCATAGCCCTGTTGATGATTAGTTTCTTGATGTTTTCTTCCTGTTCCTGGGCTTACTTTTTTAATTTTGATGAAAAAGGTACTCACAGCAATTAACAATGATTCAATATAGATCCAAAACAAAACAAACTCTTAGAATTAAATAAATACAAAAAATTAACAAGACAAAATGTAAAAGCAAAAAACAAAAAAACAAAGGCAGAAACATCCAACCAGTTGTATCTTCTTTAGTGTTAGGCTAACCTACAAACATTGGATTGCAGCATGTTTGAATAAAAATGTCTTTGCCAATTGGCAGAAGGGTAATAGGAAAAATACTGATGCAGTCTCCCTTGTTAAGAGTGTTCCAGAGTCTGGAAATGTGCACAGAGAATCCCTTCTCTCTCTTGTCATCACCAAATGTGCCTCCAATAGTGGCAGGACCAACTGAAGGACCTTTTCTGAAGATCTTAACACCCAAGCAGGCTTGTATGGGAGAGTACAGCCTTTTAAATTCCCTAGTTCCAAACCATGTAGAGTTTTGCAGGTCATAAACCAGCACTTGTTAGCAGGCTTCTTTTACTACCTTTCTTCATGTTGTTTAGCAGTAGCTCCTTTGAAAGATGTATCTGATTTATAGGAGCTTTCTCCACCAAAAAGTTCAACATATTCCTGGTCCTCTATCCTTTAGAGAATTTTTTTTAAAAAAAAACAAAAACAAGGATTCTCTCTTGGGAGGTTTATTGGTCTGCTTTCTTCTGAAGTCACACTTTTTTATAGGTGCAATAACACTATAACTGCCACAGATGGTTTGGTCACAAATAAGTGTCATTTATTTCAACTGGAAAATAATCCAAAGGAGCAAATACAATTCTATGAAAAAGATACCTTCATCCTTTCTGTGCCCTTTAATGTAGTTTGACAGACACAAATAGAATATTGTTATTGTGGCATCATGTGATCAAAATACATTGCCAGGTATCATTAAAAGTAGGGACTTTCCAGTGAAGATCCCATCAGGAAAGATTTAACTGGACTTGACAATGGTGACAATTTGAGGTCCTTAAATAATACCGACATTGTCCTGTTAAATCATTGGCATGAAGTCATACTAGAACTTCAGTTTAAATTTCATTTCAGGTGGGAGCTAGCAGAAACTGAAGAAGTGGTTCACAATCCAGTCCTGTGGATAATACAAGTGAGGAGAAGGAGACCACAGGAACATGAAATTCCCTTTAACTTAAATGAAAAGTGGGCATTCAGATATATCTAAACAACTTGTCCTAGTGTCTGTTCCTCTTGCTGTTTGGCAGCACGTAGACATGTTAGCACTTACCCTGCTACAAATAAGAAACAACGTAAGTTCCCAATCCAGGCACAGAGCCAGTTTTTGGGGGTGGGTGGGGGTGGGTGGGCAGAGGACTAAAGGTATTTTGGGGCAACATCATCAGTAGATTCAAATCTACAAGAACTTAAGGAGTTAAACAAGATTTAAAATTAGTTAAGTAAAATTTGATTTTAAAACACAAAATAAAACTTGAAACCAAAGCTTGCACCTCCACACTTTTGCACTAACAGTCAAGAATTCTGGAATGTATAACTAAGGTTCTTTCTTCCAGTGAGACTTATTTATAAGCAAATGATGAAGAAGAAAGCCAAGAATACCACAAGGTTAGATCCCATAGCTGCATAGAAGCTGTCAATCAAACCAAACCTGAACCCATTCACACCACACATATACTTACACTGACACATGTCTTCATGGTGACCAGGAACTGAGGCCCTGCTGTGGACTCTGACCTTGACATCACATGGCTGGGTTAGCACCAGAACTTGGAAAGGATACTTTTTTTGGACAACCATTTCCTGAATCACCCAGTCAGCATAGTTGCTGCTGGTTGGGGGATTCTGGAAGTTGTAGTCCAAAAAGGAATTTTTCTGTGTTCCACAGCTAGCCTTAGCCCTTGAAGTGAAAACACAGAATGCAGATATCAGAAAAGAGACCCTTGAGCATGAGCAGATACTCACACCTGTATAGGGGCTCCTCTTTGGACATGCATACTCAGTGCACAGAAACTGGGGATGGTGTGGGAGTAGAGCAGGCCAATCACAAAACCTTGGGGAAGGACCAGTTGTAGGGATATACTCCCTCTTTATTTGGGGGCACCAACTCTGGAACCCTTTACATGGGTCAGAGAATGTCACCTCACCCACCCTGGCCTATCAGTGCAATGAGGCTTCATTTGCTGCTTCAGTTGCTTTGCCTGCACTTCCCGCCTTTGCTCAGAGCCACATAGATTTACCTTTCAAGACCGGCTGTGAGTTTAGGTGAAGGAACCTCCAAGATTAATACTGTATCGCCTGCATGTTTTCTCTTCTATCATCCTTAAAAACTTAGTTCTTACTTTAAGAAAAAGACAAAAATGACAATACAAAGAACTGGATTGCCCTGAGTTGTGTAGTATCTGGCTATATAGAAAGGCATGGATCACCATGCTTTTGTAAACTTTCAGAACCTCTGGAGAGCAGTGGGAATGGCTGATCACTATACACAACCATGTGCAAAGGTTAAACCATATAATTAACTGTCTTATACCAAGTCTAAAAGGCCATGTTGCCTAACCTGGTCTATACTGATCGGCTATATTTCACCAGAGGACTCCTTCCAGATCTAACTGGAGATGTCAGAGACTGGACCTGGAACCTTCTGTATGCACACTGCTTGCAACCCTTGCATAGTCTTGTACCTGACTGGAACAAATCTGCAGTACAGTATTTCAACATAAGCAAGAGAAAAGCAGCTAAGTTTTCCTGTAGGCAGGCACATAAAAAAATAAAAGAGGATGCATGTCTGTGTGAAAGAGGAGGGAGAACTATGGGATAGTAAATGTTGGCCCCTCATCTTCATGGCAGATAACAGAAAGAGTGGTAAGAGGGCTTAGAGTGGGGCTTTTTCTGCAGTGAAGCCCCCCTACTCCCCCAATTTTGGAACTTCCAACTGAGAAAGCTCACCTCAAGCTGACTGTGATGGCAGCTCTCACTGACCCCTGTGTCTGAAGCCAAAGGGAGAGGTCTGTAAGCTCCACAGCTCCTAGCAAGAGCAGCCAGAAAATCAATAGAAATGCAACCCTACCCAAGCCTATACTTGGAATTCATCTGGAAATTAGAGCCATGCTGAAACTCACACTTCCGAGTAGCACAGGAAGTTCTTCTATTGTCACTGCAGTCCACAAGACACATTCAGCCTAATAAGGCTTCTCTTCCAAAAAGAAAGTGCCTAAGAGGTGGTGTTTAAGAGAAAATAGTGCCTCATACTTTATACTCTGTGTGGTGTATAAGAAGACCACAAAGACCTTTCTTTAACCCAGGGATATAGGCCTCCAATTATCATTAACAATGAAGACTCACAAGAGCTCCAACTCAGCAGCATGTTGAAGGCCACATAATTGTCATCCTTGCTTTAAACCAACTCAATGCAATTTGATGTGAGAACTAAACCACCTTCCCCATGTTCCTATAGCTAAATCAGGATATTGTAAGATTGAAGAAGGTAGCAGAAAAAGGCAATCACAATGGTCAAGAGAATGGAGCAACTCCTGCACAAGGAAAAGTTACAACTTCGGGGGCTCTTCAGCTTAGAAAAAGTGAGTAAATGATAGAAATGTACAGAATTAGCATGGCTTGGCAAATGTAGATCAGGAGAAGCTTTTCTCCCTCTCTTATAATAGTGAACTTCCAGTCATCCATTGATGCAGAAGGGTGGGAGATTCAGGACAGGAAGTACTCTTTCACATGGTGTGTAATTAAACTGTGGGATTCACTGCTGACAAAATATTGTTATTATGGCTGCAAATTTGGATAGCTTTAAAGTGGGATTAAACAATTATAAATGATGAAGCCATTACTGATTACTAGTTAGGATGGCTATGTATCACATCCAGTGTCAGAGACAGAATATCTCTGTTTATCAGTCTCTGGGGAATGCAAGATAGAGGTAAAGTTGCACTCATGTTCTGCTGGCAGGCTTCCCATGGGCAATTGATTTGCTACAAGTGAACAGAATGTTAGATAAAATGAATCCTTGGTCTGATCCAAAATGGCTTTTCTTATGTGCTTTCTAGGAAATGAACAGTCTGCTGCCACTGACAGTTGTCCTGGGACTCAACAGCACACTCTGGCATCATTTGGGAACCAAGGGCAATCTCTGCAGTCCATGAATCCCAGGAAGAGCATCACAAGAGCTCACTTGGCCCCAGACATTAATCAGAGAAGGAACAGATGTACAGAGTGTAACCTCATCCTTCTCAAAAAATCATGGAGTTGGAAGGGGCCCTATGGGCCATCAGGTCCAACCTCCTGATCAGTGCAGGATCTCCATCTAGAGCAGCCCCAGCAGGTAGCTGTCCAGCCTCTGTCTGAAGATATCCAGAGAAGGACACATGTATATGAACTTCATAACTAAGAGAAAAATGGCTGGGTTCACTTTTTTATTTCTCCCTGTCAAGCCTTTTCATCCTTTTGTGTCATGTCATTTAGAATATAAGCCTGAAGAGAAGGTATCAAGTACCTCCTGGGATGCATTTATTCTTTAGAAGCCCTGTCTTTATCACACTGCACTACAGCTGCACCTCCATTTATACACATCCAGCCATACACCTACCCACCACTTTCATAGTGGTAGTTATCTTGATTTCCTCCAAAGAACTACAACTAGAAATTGCAGTTTCATTTGGTGAGGTTGTCAAGCTTTATGTTTTTATCCTACAGGAGTGCATAAGGAAATAGCCTCTTATTCTTGGGAGTAAGGGAATAAATACCAAACCATTTTAAAAGCTAAATTTGCATGTTAGTTCTACCTTGAGCAGATCTATTGAAATCAGTGGGATTCAGGTCCCTTTTATTTTATATCTTTGTTTACAGGATTTATATTGCACGTTTGTCCCAGGAAGAGATCTTAGGAGTCATAGAATCATAGAATCATGGAGTTGGAAGAGAGCACAGAGGCCATCCAGTCGAACCTCCTGCTATTCAGGAACACACATCAAGGCACTCCCAATAGATGGCCATCCAGTCTCTGTTTAAGAACCTCCAAAGAAGGAGACTCCACCATGCTCCAAAGCAGCATATTCCACTGCCAGATAGCTCTGAATGTCAGGAAGTTCTTCCTGAGGCTCAGGTGGAATCTCCTTTCCTGCAGCTTGAATCCATTGCTCTTTGTCCTAGCCTCTGGAGTAGTGGAAAACAAGCCTGCTCCCTCCTCGACATGACATCCCTTCAAATATTTAAACATGGCTATCATGTCCCCGCTTAACCTTTTCTTCTGCAGACTAAACATACTTAGTTCCCTAAGCTGCTCCTCATAGTGCATGGCTTCCAGACCCTTCACCATTTTGGTCACCCTCCTCTGGAAATGTTCCAGCTTGTCGATATCCTTCTTGAATTGAGAAGCCCAGAACTGGACACAGTATTCCAAGTGAGGTCTAGCCAAAACAGAATAGATTGGTGCCATTACCTCCCTTTATCTAGACACCATACTTCTATTGATGCAACTGAGAATCGTGTTGGCTTTCTTGTCTGCTACATCACGCTGCTGACTCATGTTCAGCTTGTGATCTACCGAGATTCCTAGATCTCTTTTACATGTACTGTTATCCAGCCACGTGTCCCCCATCCTATATTTGTGGATTCCATTTTTTCTGCCTAAGTGTATATTTCTCTCTGTTGAAATTCATTTTCTTAGCTTTGGCCCAGCTCTCCAATCTGTCAAGGTCATTTTGAATTTTGATCCTGTACTCTGGTGTATTAGCAACCCCTCCCAATTTGGTGTCATCTGCAAATATGATCAGCGTGCCCTCTACTCCTTCATCCGCATCACTGATGAAGATATTGAATAGCACTGGGCCCATGACAGAACCCTATGGCACCCCGCTGGTCACTTCTCTCCAGGTTGAAAAGCAGCCACTGGTGAATACCCTTTGGATTTGGTCAGTCAACCAATTACAAATCCACTTAACAGTAGCACTGTCCAGCCCGCATTTTACTAGCTTCCTTGCAAGAATGTCATGGGGGACTCTGTCAAAGGTCCTACTGAAATCAAGCTATGCTACGTCCACAGCATTCCCTTCATCTATCAAGCTTGTAACTCTATCACAAAAAGAGATCAGATTAGTCTGTCATGACTTATTTTTGAGAAATCCATGTTGACTTTTAGCGATTACAACATTGCCTTCTAAGTAATTACAAACTGACTGTCCTCTTTTTTTCCCTTCTTGAAGATGGGGCCTTCCTCCAGTCTACTGGGACTTCTCCTGTTCTCCAAGGGTTCTCAAAGATTTGCAAGTGGTTCTGAAATGACTCTGCCAGTTCTTTTAATATCCTTGGATGTAATTCATCTGGTTCTGGCGACTTGAATTCATCTAGTTTAGCCAGGTATTCCTGTACTACTTCTCTACCTATTCTGTGCTGCATTCCCCCGCCTTCCTCATCTGCTCCCCAACCCCCAGGTTGAATACTTCTATCCTTTTGGGAGAAAACTAAGGCAAAGAAGGTGTTGAGTATTTCTGCCTTTTCTCTTCCCGCCATTAGTAATTGGCCATCTTCTCTGTGCAGTGACCCTATCATTTCCTTGTTTTTCCTTTTGCTGCAGGCATATCTAAAAAAGCCCTTTTTATTGTTTTTAATCTCTTTGGCAAGCCTGAGTTCATTCTCTGCTTTAGCTTTTCTGACCTTCTCTTTACATATCCTGGCTATTTGCTAGAATTCTTCTTTGGTGGTTTCACCATTCTTCCATTTCCTGTACATGTTTCTTTTAACACTTAGCTCAGCTGAGAGTTCTTTAGTCAACCATTCCGGTTTCTTTATACACATGCCATTTTTTCTCCTTATTGGCATAGTTTTACACTGTGCCTTCAGTATCTCACTTTTAAGAAACTCCCATCCATCATGAACTCCTTTCTCTTTCAGTATCCTTGACCAGGGAATTTCAGCAAATAACTCCTTAAGTTTACAAAATCAGCTTTTTTAAAGTCTAGAATGCATGTCTGGTTACACTTTCTGAGTGTAGAGTCTTTCTGATCTACTCTGTGTAGGATTAATACTATATTTAGCTCTAAGTGTGTTAATATCCGCATTTTCCTCTGAAAAACCTGTTACTATCCCCGTCCTTTTTTTTTCTTTCCTGTTGAATTCTAGGTTTCAGAGGAAAGCCGCTCATTTGAAAATGTAATGCTTTACTTAGAATAAAATCCAACAGCAGCTGGGTGTCAGCAATTTGAGACTGCTAAATTGGGACTTCTTAGTGTTACAATACTGGAAAGCATTTCTACATTATGCCAGCATGTAACTTTAGTTAACTTAAGCTACTAAAGAGACAAGGTTTTGTTGGACCTGATCCTTCAGGTTTGCTGTATGAGCAGCTTCAGGTCAGCAAGTCAGATGAAAATAGTGGGCAATTTAATCACTGCCTCCTTCCAAATCTCTTTACAGTCTGTAAAATGACTAGTGGTGAGTCTAAGGCTAGAAAGCAGAGTCTGGAAGTTATGAGTTAGCTGCCTGTAACTATATATTGTGGTATAGGTGCAACAAAAGAGCTAGGGTGGTGTAGTTGTTTGAATGCTGGACTGCAAGTCTGAGAGAGCAAGGTTCAAATCCATGTTAAGTTTTGTAAACCCACTAGGTGACCTTAGCCAAATTTTTTAGCTTCAAAGGAGGGCAATGGCAAAACTCCACTGCATAAATCTTGCCAAAAAAAAAAAAAAACCGTGATAAGCTGGAAACAACTCAAAGGCACACAACAACAAATGTGCAACAAGGGTGTAAAGAAGTTATATTCAAAAGTAGTACAATAAGTAATAGCAATGTTACTTTATTGGTGTTACTGTTTCCGGTTACTTTCAAAAGTTGTTTTCAAAGGGTATTTTTAGAAGCCTTTTTACAGGATTTGGGTTTTGGGGGAGAGGGAAATACACCACCGTGAGATCCCATGAAAAAGGCTGGGATATAAATATTTTAATAAATTGATGGAAGTTTTATGCCATTCTCCTATAAACCCTGAAAGTAACAAAAAGTAAAGTAAAAAAACAAGAAGTAGCGTCAATTGTTATTTTCCCAGTATCTCAGCAAATCCTGGGACTAGGTTTCCTTTAAAACACTGTGGTGAAAAACAGAAACAAGATACTCTTAAAAAGTAATTTTCTGGGCTCTGCTGGAATGAAGGATATTTTGCTTCACAAATGGAGCCTCTCACAAGTCATGGGACTCCATAACAAAGCTGACAGGACCCAGCAATCAGGTTTTCACAGTTACTGACCATATGCTCTGAAGCATCACTTTATATGTTGCAGTCAAATATCTCAGGGACAGGATTTAACTAGCCATTAGTATCTGTTTCAAACAACTCTGAAAACTTTGTATTATACATCTTTTCCCCTTATGAGTCAAACTGGGAGTAAAACTTTTAGCTTTTTGATTAAGGCTCGATAGGTCAAAAGGCTGCTATTTTGTGGATCTGAGCTGTCCATTGGCGATTCCTGGCTTTAAAGATAAGAAACAAATCTGGAGAATGACAGACAAGATCAGATTGGGTCAGACTTTTCATTATGTGCATCGTTTGTGTTCAGGCCTCCCTAGGAGCACTGCCCGAACTTTGAAATACGGAATGTGCAAATTAAAGCACAGAGCACTGAAATGAGATGCCGAAAGGAGATACAAAAGTCCTCATCTCGATTTTATTTAATTAGGATGATTTTTAAAAATCAAAATCAATTCAAAAGAAACTGATATAGAAAAAACCCCGAAGGGCTTTAGACAGCTTAATTGCTAAAAACATCAGTGCATGAACACTTAATTAAGAGTAAGCCCCATTAATGAGTCTTACTCAGAGCTGGTCCTACCATTAAGCAGAGTGAAGCATCTGCCTCAGGCAGGACATTTAGGGTGTCATTAAAGGACAAAATAGCTTTGGTTGTCATTAATATTATATACTTACTGCCAGGGATAGGGAGGGGGGTGTTTGTGCTATATTTTTTTTTTCCTTTGGTGCAAAAAATATCTTTCTTGGCTGCGGGCAGATACTGGGGGAACAACCAAAAGGAGACAGCCCTTTCCTGCTTCATCTCAGGCAGCAAAAAAATCTCCAGCCACCCAGGTTTTGCTTCAGGGTGGCTGGAGATGACCGAATCAGGCCGATGACCGAATCAGGCCACATATGTGCCCTCTCCTTGTCCAGTCACCAGAGGAAGGCTGAGCCACCCGCAGTTCCAGAATGCTTTTACTAATGAATATTTAAACACTTTTTAAAAAGTGAGCAGCAGCAGGACCTGTGAACCACATTTTCTTTTTGGAAAACCAGTGGTGGTTTGGCAGGGACTTTCCCGTCCATGTCTCTTAACCAGCAGCTTACAGGGATAGGGATGGGGGCGGAGGGGAGAGAAGGGGTCACTATAAATATAGCCCCTCGCTTTAGAATTAGCTATGGGAGCAATGCGGTGGAAGGAATTCAGTGCACTGTGATCTGCGAAGAGCATTGGCTGAGAAAAGTGGGTGTCCACTGTGGTGTGCTCTCCAGAAAAAAGGTGGGGGGGGTGGAGGGCGAGGGAAGGGGAGAAGAAGAGGATCAAAAGCTGATCCGGTGCGATTAGGGAACAAATGGCCTGCAGCAAATCCCATCTGGCACATCCGCCTGATTAATATCCCCGCAGGCGCAAGCCTGAAACGCAGGCGACAGGACAGCAGCCAGCCTATGCTCGGTGGATTTAGGCAGGAGGGGGAAGGAGGGAAAAGTGAGGCACAAGGACCAGCAAGGCGAGAGCGGTGGCGGGAGCAGCAAGTGAAACATGCAGTCAGTGCAGCGCAAAGGAGCCTGCAGGCAAGCACTTTGGAGAAAGAGGATTAGTGGCGCGAGACAGAGGACAGGGAAGGAGCTCGAGACCAGCCGGTCGCCTCTCTCTACCTGGGAGCAGCAGCAGCTCTGCCGATCCGCGGTGGGACTGGTGCGGCTCCGCCTGGCGCTCCCGCGGCACATTTATTGCATCTCGACCATCCCCGGTGACGTTGCCCACTCAGGGCAAAGGCGGGGTTGCGGGGGGGCGGGGGAGAGGACGTGCATTTCCTTAAGGCGGTTCTCTTAAAGCAACAGCTGCCCGCTGGCTACTCGTCGGTGATAGTTGTTTCGATGATTACTTCTCACCTTTGCAGTTTAGCCTGCCCCCCCCGAAATCATTTATTACTCTCCAGTCATGAAAGTTTTTTTTAAAAAAAAAAAATTAAAAGGAGCATCTCGTGATTTATTTTTTTTAATTTAATTTAATTTAATTTTTTTTAATTTAATTTAATTTTTTTAATTTTAATTTTTATATAATGGTTGCAAAGGCGCAGGGCAGAGGAGGTGCAAAGGAAAACTGGAAAGCGCGTAAAGTAAAGGACCGCTGATGTTGATGAAAGAGAATAGTCAGCAGAGGGCTCTCCCTTGGCTAAAAGGGAACTATTAACAGCGCCCATAGAAGCGACCGCTGAACCACGGAGGCCATTTCCGCACTAGTCTGTTACAGCGCGATGATTCCACTTTCAACCTCCTCTGGAATCCTGGGGTTTGCAGTTTCGGGAGGGGCCGGCCGGCCCCTCCCGAAACTGCAAACCCCAGGATTCCAGAGGAGGTTGAAAGTGGAATCATCGCGCTGTAACAGGCTAGTGCGGGAATGGCCTGAGCCACTGTCCTGTTGTTTGCTTCCAGATTACCAATTGAAAAAGCAGTGCCAATGAGCCTCTGTGATTCCCCGCCACCACCACCCCCCCAGCCAGCGGCTGAGCGCAGAATAGGGCGCACCAGTGGAGGCTGCCTGCCTTGAGCAGTTTTGCAAATGCTCGTGATAGGAAGCGTTTTCATTAGGACCACTGGATAAAATGATTTATTTGTTTTTCATCCTTTCTTTCCACCAAAAAAAAGAAAGAAAAGAACACAAATCACTCAAGGCAGGTCAAGGTAACAAAAGGCTATTTTGTTTCCCTTGATTTCTCCTCCTCCACCACCTCTTCTTCTTCTTCTTTTTCAAAAACCATTTCCACACTAGACTTTTATAGCACTTTGATTCCACTTGAAACATCCTATGGAATCCTGGGGTTTGCAGTTCCGGGAGGGGCCAACTGGATTCCATAGGATGTTTCAAGTGGAATCAGAGCGCTATAAAAGTCTAGTGCGGAAATGGCCAAAGTTGCTAGCTTTCCCAGATGCTGAGGACCGGTGTGAAAATGGGAGGCTGTCTACAGACTCAGACAGGGAAGAAAAACAACCCAAATCTCACACTGGTGGAGCAATGAAACTGTAATTTTGCTGGTGTTCCTGTCTATCCTACTACACATATAATTCAGTGATAACAAACAGCAGCCTTTTGCCCAAGTGATGGGATTACCTTTCGGTGGTGGTGGGATTGGGTGCTTTTGAGAGGCAAGAGGTGGTGCTGATGGCAGCATTGCTGCTGGTAGGGGCTCCTGTGTCAGACAGACTTGCAGAGGAGCCAGATTAAATGTGCCAAACAGCTACTGGGCAGCAGCAGTAGTGGGGCTGACACTCCACTGGTAGAGGATCTTTCAGAGACAACTGGCAGTGGCACCATGGCTAACGCTTGTTAGTACTGCTCAAAAGGAAGCATGGTAAACCCCTTTTGAATGGCTTCTACCGTGCAAACCATATGATGAGACAATTCAAAATGAAAGAAGAGATGATGCTGGAAGATGACACTCCTAGGTTGAATGGCACTCAATGAGCTACAGGGGAAGAGGAGAGGACAAGTCCAATTGGCACTGTGGCTAACAGTGCAACTGGATTCAAGTCAAAAGGAAATTCACCTGTTGCGGTGGCAGAGCTTGGAGTGTGTGGAGGAGGGTGGGAGGGGCGGGGCTATGGTGGGAGGGGCATGGCCACTGTGCATGCGGGTGTGGCTGCAGTACATGGGGGCATGGCCAGGGTGCGCAGGAGCATGGCTACAGGTCAGGACACTCCAAAAACATTGTCACCTGGGGCAAATCGCCACCCCCACCCCCACGTCCCTACACGAGTGACCTGTTGACATGCTCAGAGGTAAAACAAAGTCTGAAGCTGCACAACACATATTACAGGAACATGGAACTGAGGAGCATGAATTGGGGAAGCTAGACATTGTGGAACAGGAAATACAATGCATAAACATTGCAAGACTTGAGATGAGAGAGCTAAAGTGGACTGGAATGGGACATTTTGAGTCAGATAATTACACAGTGTTTTACTCAGGAAATGAAAATCTAAGAAGAAATAGGGTGGATAGTGAGAAAAGATGTAGCAAAAGCAAAGTCTGACAGAATCGTATCAATAAGATTTCAGGGAAAACCCATCAATATAACCTTAATCCAAGTTTATATTCCAACTATGGTGGCAGAAGGAGACAAAGAAATTGAAAGATTCTGTGCTGGAATCCAGGAGGAAAGTGATCACACACCAAAACAGGACATGTTGATAGTCATAGGCAATTGGAATGCAAAAGCAGGAAACAGAGCAGAATGAAAGATATATCATTGTATGCTAAGGTTAGGATTGTCCAGCAAAGTTAGGGTTGTTAGGAAAGGTAGGGCCATGGTGAGGAGACTGTCATACTCTGGAGATATCATAAGAAAACTCACTCAAAAAACAATAATTCGTGGTAAGGTAGAAGGTAGTCAGAAAAGAAGAAGACTGCATTATAGGTGGATAGACTCAATTAAAGAAGCCACAGCCCTGAGCCTGCAAGACCTGAGCAGGGTGGATGATGATAAGGTGACATGGACATCTCTCGTTCATAAGTTGCCATAAGTTGAAGTCGACTTAATAACAGTTAACAACAGCATCACCAAAGTGATTTACAATGCCTTTGAATACATGGCTAAGGATAATTTTGAAAGGAATTCTTTCCTCTCTGCTGGTCCTCACCTGTCTTTTGTAGCACCATGCCTGAGAGAGAGAGTTGAAATCTGCACACATTTCTTTGAATAACTGTTTAAAGTCACAAATTTCAAACTCAGTACAAAGATGAACTGTAAAAACAAACAACAAAAACACACCATGACAATTGCAAGAAAGCTGTATATCATCTGTTGAGAAGGAAACAGAGAAACTTTATTTGCCAGTTCAGAAAGATTGAGTTTATATAGATTAATTGTCTTTTTCCAAAAGATAAATGCCTCACTGGCCAACTAATTCGAGAGAAGTTGTCAGACTCATCATGGTCCTGATTTTTAACCCATTAAGTACTTTACTTTTTGAGACATCCTGAGGTTGCCCAACAAGTGACATGACCTCATTTGAGAATACAGTACTATATTGCAATACCACAAAAATTTCAAAGGTCTGGTATTGATAGTTTATCAACAGCTAATTGCCCAGAAAAATTATACAACTAAAGGGCTGTGCCCTTTGGTAGGTATAAGAAGGGCATATTAATATAGGTTTCTGATCCTATGTGTCTATGGAGGATACACTCAGGGCTTTCACACACAACTCTCAAATATATCCAGATGGCCAAACAGACAAATGTGTACAGATCTATATGTTATGTTATGCATAAACCCACAATGGAAAAGATCACATGTGAAGCCATAGTGAAGTCATAATGAGGCAAAAAAATATTGACAGCTATATTGTGTGACTTTGTGCCAGTCTCATAAAAGTAAGTTCTCTAAGATGTGCAACAAAGAATATCAGGGGGCAGAGTGGAAGGAGATCAATAATGATTTGGCACTTAGATGTGAAGTACACCAATTACACAAGGCTATAGAAATTAATACATTGCTATTGTACACAGAACCACATTTTTGAGTAGCCAGTAAAGTGAAGGACCAAGAAGACCAAAAAAGAACCAATTCTTCAGTTAAGGGGACAAATGTCAACCAAGAAATCCTTTCAATATGCCCTGCAGCAAATGTTACAAACATTTTCATATTCTTTTTAGTACATTTCTGTTCAAGAACTGCCTTGTTAGATTATATGAAGATCCGTTTACCCCAGACTTATTAATGCATTGCCTTCCAAATGCTATTGACATACAGCTCCCATAGTCCCAAAATGAGTAAGGGATTCAGGGAGGCAGTCCAAAAAGGTAATGTTTCCAAGCTTTCGAATCACACTTATTCAGCCTCCAAATATGGAGACTCGTAGCAGTAAAACAGACTAATTTTTATTTATTTAAGACCATTGCCATGTTATCTGAAGATAATACTGTCTGAAGATATATATCTTAACCTTGTTTCTGTTGTACATTGCGGTTCAGGGCTTACTCCTGCCTTTCTCCTTGAATTCTTTCCCTCATGCTGTAATAATGAGCTAGACTCCCCAATCTTAACTGTGCCTACTCAGAAATAAGGGAGTTACTGAATCGCCATTTTTAGGTTGCAATCCTGTACCCCAGAGCTTTCCAAACTTTTCATGACAGTGACACACTTTTTAGATATGCATCATTTCATGACACAGTAATTTCAGTTTTGCTAGCAAACTAGAGGTTAAGCTAACCCTTTATAAGAGATACAGACACATACATAAATTTCAATAACAAAATTTATGGGGACACAACATAGTTCATGAAAACCTTTCATATATTTTTAAAAATATGATTTATAAATAATAACATACATTTCCAAGATTGTAGACAACACACCTACACTTCAAGCAACACACTAATGTGTCATGGCACACCGTTTGGAAAGCCCTGCTGTACCCCCTTTCCTGAGACTAAACATTCATTGAAACTGAGTGGAAATTGCATAATACTTGCTAATTTACTTCTGTGTAGACATGTACTGTTAGAGATATATTTAAATGATGGGAAGAAAACCAAATTCTTCACGAGTTTTAATTTGATGTAGCCTCCCTTGACTTCCAGTGAAATAAGCAACTGGTGTGATTCCCAGGTGTTACACTGAAACCTGGGAATTTCTCAAGGGTTTCATAGCAAGGGCACATTTTTTCCTGAATTAAAATTAGAGAACACTTTAATTTCCTCTGGTGTTCACTATTAGAATGTGTAAGATTAAGAACAATTCCTGTGTGTACATGCATATCCCATCCTCCATTGTACTTCTGTATAAGTCACTTTTGCGAAGATGCTTCCAAAGCCCAGAGCAGTAACTTATGATGTGTACAGGCAACTTCCATTGAGGATGTTTTTACACTGCTACACCAACCATTAGGCAGAGTGAGGCAGCCATCTCAGGCAGATGAATATTTTTTAATAAAACATTTTTACTAAAGCATACAATTTCAATACAATAAAACTACAGTCTGCAAACAAAACGTACAACAAACGTGACTATAGTAAAAAACAAAAAGAAAAAACCTACCCAAAACAAAAACACCTACAATTAATACAATTACTATGCATAGAATATTGACTTCCCACTTATCCCAATGGTATAATCCAATACTTCAATAATCAGAACTATTAATTCTCTTTGTTATTGATATTACTATTTCAGATCATTTTAATTTTGTCCAAGCTCCATAAAACATCTATTGGAACAAACAAACAAAACTTCTACTAGCATTGATCAAACTTGACTCTTCAATCAAATCCTTTTAAGCTTGTCTTCCTTCAGTCGACACCGAAAATGACATAACCTTTACCCAATGTTTTTTACATTAAATACCAGAATGACCTCTTAACAATGTTGTCAATTTGTCCATCTCTGCCATATACAGAAGTTTTAGCATCCATTCTTCTTGTGATTGGATCACTGAGTCTTTCCATTTTTGAGCATACAAAATTCTCACTGCAACAGTCATATACTGTATAATTTTAATCCAGTCTTTGCTCATCTTGTCATCTATCAGTCCCAGGAGAAACAGTTCTGGCTCCAGTTGAATCTTTATTTTCAAAATTTCTATCATTTGGTATATCATCAACCAATACCTCTTTACCTTGTCACAATACCACTACATATGAAAAAAATGCCTTCTAGTTGATTACATTTCCCAATACTCTTTGAAGAACCTTTATATATTTTAGAAATATTTTCTGATATTACATACCATCTGTACATCAAGTTATAGAACATTTCTTTTAAATAATAACTTAAAGTGAACTTCAAATCCTTTGTGCACATCTTTTCCCATCAAACCATTTGGATCATACTGCCACATTTTTATCCCATTTAATCATGCATTCTTTTACTTGTTCATCCTCTAAGTCAAATTTCAACGTCTTACGCATTTTTGCTATTAAATGGTCATCATAATTACAGGTGGCTTTCAAAATCCATTTTTCTGACGTCAAGATCAGACAGTTTTTTTATCCATTTTAAATCTTTCTAACAATTTTCTCTAAGCAAACCAACTTATGTTTTTCCCTTCATTCTTTTCCTCATTTGTCTTCATTTGAACTTGTTCACTCTCCACCTTAATTAAATCACCATATGTTATCCATTTTCCCTTAAACAATGTTTCTATTATAATGGAGCTCCTTGGGGTGAAAGCCATACTTACAATTTGGGACATAGTCTCTTTTTATATTTCATCCAAACTCTAAATATAGCATGGTTTATAAAATGAAAATTAAAAATTACATTTGCCTTAATTTTATCATAAATAGGTGTAAGCAACCAAATCTCAAAACAAAATCATCTAATGTTAAAAGTCTTTCTGTTCCAGTGTCACCAAGTCTTTCAACCAGACCACGGTCAATGCATAAAAAGTATAAGTCTTGGAGTGACAGACTCTCTCTCTGCTTTACTTCTTGTAATACTTTCATTTTTACTTTAGGTTTCTTCCCTTGCCCTAGGAACTTTCAAATATCTCCCTGCCATTGGCTAAAAGGTGAATCATTAACTATATCAGGATTGGCTACAATAGAAATAACATTTTTGGTAGCACAGTCATTTTAATCAATCATATTTTACCTAATAATGACAATATCAATTTAGACCATCTCTCAAAATTTTTCTTGATTTCTTTCGAAGTTTTATCATAATTTTTTTAAAAAAAATGCTTTGTATTATTTGACTCAAAGATAACCCCCAAATATTTCCCTTTCTTGGAAATTTTAAAACCTATCAGTGATTGCTGTTGTCTTTCATCATGATTTTTGTAAATGTAACTATCTTGTCCTTATTTAACTTGAAACCTGCCAAAGCCGCAAAATTTGTTATTATCTCCAGAAGTGTGTCCATGCTTTCTAGTGGATCTTGCCAATAAATGAATGAATGAATGAATGATCATCCATCAATATTGTCAGCTTAAAGGTTTGTTTCTTGATAGTAGTTCCTCTAATATTTTCCTCTTTTTTTAACACTCCCAAAATCAAAATAAAAAATAGAGGGGACAATGGATATCCTTGTTTAGTTCCCTTATGTTGATCACAAAAGTCAGATTTGTCCCCATTTACTAAAACTTGTGCTTTCTGCTTTGGATAAATAACCATAATCCACTTTAAAAAAAGGTTTGACCAGAATTCATTTTGTTGAGTAACTCAGTCCTAAAAATCCAGGAGACATTCTTTTCATTCAGAAAAATTATGGCCACCTGTTTTTATTGAGAAGCTCCAAATATTCCAAAATATCAGTCAAATACCTTGTATTACCTCTCAGTTGTCTTTTGGGTAAAAATCAACATTGACCTTTACGCATGCATATGTTTAGTATTTTCTTCATCCTTTTCAGCTGAAATCCAGGTAAAAATCCTATAACCATTACTCAAAAGGGATAGTGGCCTATAATTTTTGGATCAGTTATATTTCTGTCCCTTTTGGAAATCAAAGTTATATTTGCATAAGTCCACCTCTCAGAAACCTTTCCAAAATCAGTTACGGCATTCATCAAACACTGTAATGGTAAGCATAATTGATCTTCTAATGCCTTATAATAATGAACTGATAATTCATCTGATCCTCAAACTTTGTGTTTTTGTTTTGAAATAATGGGTAATTTTTGAGAGTCCAAATATAACTGTGCTCTCTCCAGTAGAACCTTTTGTTCTTTATAAACAAAAAAACTACAAAAATGTTTTAATCTTTTCATTATCAGACATTAAACTATTCCCATCCTTAATCTGCAAAGTCATCTTCCTATCTCTCTCCTTCCTCATTCTATAAGCCAACCATCTGCCAGACCTATTAGTAAATTCAATGTGTTTTTGATGTAAATATTGCATCTTTCTATCTTGTTGACCATAAACATTGATACCTGTTTCTGCAAGATCTCCCGTCCTTTCAACACTAATAAGTTTGTTGGATTCTTTTGCAATTCCACCTCTTTTTTCTTAATTTCATTCAGGAGATCATCTTGTTGTCTTTGCCTCTCTTTTTTTCAACTCTGTGTTTTGCTAAATGAAAGACCCTCTCATCACTGCTTTGCCACCATCCCATGCAACACCTTTGTCGGTGCTTTTATTCAAATTTTCTTGGAAATAATTGTTCAAAACTTCTTTAGCTTTCTTCAGAATTTGGTCCTGTTTCAGTAACTCTACAGGATGAAGGGAGGAAAAGGATTGTTTCCCCACAAGAAGTAAAAGCTTACAAAGCACCTAAAAAATTAAAGAAATGAAAGTGTTCCTCTCCATTTTCATACAATGTTTTCAACATTAATGTCTTATTACTTGGAATCTGATTACACTGATTTCTATTTGTGTTTACTATTATCGTGAATAAAGATCCATCCCTGAAATGTATACTAACAGCCAGTGAAGTTTGATATTCTGTGTGAAGTTGTCCCAAGTCCAGTACTTCTCTGTATGTAATATCCTTTGATAATCCATGCAGTTGTTGCCACCATATGCCAGTTAGTTAAAAATAACAATTTTGTTGGATCCAAGGTGATATTTTTGGAAAATAGAATAGGATGTGGAAAGTGAGAGGGTGTATAGATATGGGACGACAAAGACCAAAGAAACAACTAAACACTATTCTGAGTCCTTGTCACATGAACAAAGGCAAAATGGGACAGAAATTCCTGGACGGTTTCTTCAAGAGAATGTTCCTTATTTCTGTCTTGTTCAAACAATCACCAGTGAAGGGGATGGAAGTGTCCCTAAGCAATGAAAATGAGTGTGACGAATGAAATAAATGTCATATTTTATTAAACTGATTAATAACAAAACCAAACAAAAGTTTTTCATGAGGAAAACAAATGGCATAATGAAACTAAATATTTTAGCCAACCTTGTTCAAGATTCCTTGCTCTTTGGCTTTCCCTCACAGCCCTCCTGCGGGCTTGGAATTACTATGACTGGACATTAATTTGGTTGTGAATGAACAGAAACAGAGAAATATCAGGCAAAAGAAAACCCAACACACATACAAATACCAGTCATATGTCAAAAATACAGTCCAGTCTTATGTGTGGTTTTATATATTAAAAACTGTTGTTTTAATATCAATATTTTAAAAAAATAGAAATACAGACCAGTCTTGACCAATTTTACCTCCTAGTTAGTATTTATTTATATAATTAGTATTTATTTATACTGCTTTTTCTGTCAACAAATGGCACCCAGGCTGGCTAAAGGTAAAATTCAGTAAAAACAAATACAATGAAACAATTTTAAAAAGACAAAGACAAAAGAATAAAAAGAAAATGATTTGGGAGATTTTATTTTAAAATCCCTCAGCAGTAACACAACTTAGCTGTCCAAAGCCTGGTTGAACAAAAAGATCTTTAGGTTGTTGTGGGTTTTCCGGGCTTTGAGGCCGTGTTCTATTAGTATTTTCTCCTGACGTTTCGCCTGCATCTGTGGCTGGCATCTTCAGAGGATCGACGCTTTGCCTGCATCTGTGGCTGGCATCTTCAGAGGATCCTCTGAAGATGCCAACCACAGATGCAGGTGAAACGTCAGGAGAAAATACTGATAGAACACGGCCTCAAAGCCGGAAAACCCACAACAATCTATGGATTCCGACCGTGAAAGCCTCCGACTTTACATCAGAAAGATCTTTGCTCATTGGCAGAAAGACAACAGAAAGGGACCCAACTGCTGTGTCCCACAGCAGGGAGTTCCAATGTCGGGTGAGCTTTCCCTTATGTCCTCACATAGGATTGCTCTGGAAAGCTACACCTACTGAAATTTCATCTTCTCAACAGCCATTAAACATGTAGAGGTTGTCTTTAGTTTTCACTTTGGCAGCCCTACCACTAGACACAACTCCAGCAGTGAGACAAATGACAACAAGGCTCCCCTGAAGATCATAAAACCCAGACGTGCTCATAAGGGAAGTATTTTTTTTTTTTAAGTAATTAGACCCAAAGTTGTGTAGAGCTTTACAGGTCATAACCAATATTTTGAAAGATAACAGTAGTTAACAAGAAATGTAAAGGTCCTCAGTCAGCAGTCCTGACATATCATTTTGGACCAGCTAAAGTTTCCCATGGGCTGCAGGCAACAATGTGGCCATAGCATTTTGGACCATCAGATGTTTTCGAACACTGTTTTAAAAGCAGCCATACCGTAAGGTAGCACCACTATTCAAAGCAGCCTCATGTACCTAAAGTATGTACTGCATCTCCAGGAACGGGTGCAGTTGGCATTGTAGCCTTAAGTATGCAAATACCTGCCTGGCCACTGCCATAACTTAGATATCCCCCACCCCCCCAAAAAATAAACCATGTCCAGGGACAGCTGTTTTGGCCAAATAGCAAAATACAACAACATCCACAATCCACAAAACAGTGATACCTTTATTGGACTAACCAAAAATGTACAAATGCCAGCCAAGAATGCACAGGCCCACGTGGCCAAAGAGAAGAGTGACCTTGACCTGCATTATGTTCCTCCAGACCATCTTAACTGACAACAACAAAAGCAACATCTTGATAAAATATAGGCCTGTGACTCTGACCCTTTCTGCACCTTACCTTTTTCCAGTGCTGGGGTGTGGGGATCGTGCGAGCACCCTCCGGCGAAAGGCTCTTGCGTCCTGGCTGCTTCAGCTCCACACAAGTTGCCTGCTCGCATGAGAGCCCTGCCTCTTCCTTCTGCAGTGCAGCCTGGGACTTTCCCAGGCTGTGCTGGGGCAGGAAGTGAAACCGCCATGGCTCTGGAGGCTCTGCACACCAAGTAAGTGTGCGCGGGTCCCAGGAGCAATGAGCAATTGCGTACCATTTTTGGCTTCCTGCCAGCCCCTGGAGTGTCATACGATTGTGAGTGCGTTGTGCAGATCGCTCCTCACAATTGCATGATGCTCCAGCTGCCCTTTCGCATGGCAAATGCCGTGCGGAAAGGGCCTCTAACATTGCCATTTCTTTTCCTTCTCCTGTATGATTTTTAACACCATTGCCTGACAAAGAAGCTTCAAAAGCTTGGATTATATATTTTGTGCATTATTGGTTGACCCAATAAATGTTTTGTGGATTTTAAGTATTCAAATATATACGTGATTGTTGTTCTATAAGGTGCTACAACAGAGAAGTCTTTCTCCCATGCCCACTTGCGCAGTTTTGCTAGTACCCTGGGGAAAAAGAGGAGGCCCCTCCAGCAGACTTCTGTCCTCGGACAAGTATGTATAGGGATTTTGTCTACATCACATATGGGTCCAATTTTTAAAATTCCAAGACTGTTTTGCTTTCACTGCAAGACTGTCAAATGTTCAATATCTGAGTTTGCTCTTAATACATATTTATGACCAGCATTTCTAGTTGCATTAGATTAAGTTTATTTTGTTTGTAAGAGCAGTAAGTTGTCTTGAAGAGTAAACAGAATATTACCAGTATATAATCCAGTTTGTTTGTTACCTCATATTTCTGTGCTTTGTTACTTGTGTCAAAATCCCTAGATAAATATTTTTAACATATTTGTGATTTGCTTTAAGACCAATTTAATCAACTATAATTATTTGATTATTCAACTCTGAATTGTTAAATCAATCGATAGTTACACAAAAAGGATTACATTTCCTTTCCAAAGTAGCATGATAACATACCAAAGAAACAAGTTGTAAAACTCTGGCTATCTTGAATTCCACATGGACTGGCAGCATACTGAGGCCTCTCATTTGCAATTCTACATACTCACTTCAGGCCAGACCCATGACAACCTTTTTCCATTCCTGTCTATGGGAGGCACCTGCCAATTTGCAGAACGTTAATAGACTGCCAAGTGATTTCTTGTACTTGGGGAAACACAACTATCAAACACATTTTCACATGAGCAACCAAAGCTGAAATTTGAACTCGGTGTCTCCAGAGGTGAAAAGCTGACATCTTAACCTAACGTACCACCCACAGTTTCTTCCCTAGATGATATTTCCCAAGAACAGCTGTTCTAGTGCAAAAGGCCAAAGAGAAGCACCTTAGCCCACTCCTTCCAACAGACTGAGTGTATATTTTAGTTAAATAGCAGGCCTAGTTCGTATACAGCATGTTATGTGATGAGTCCACAGCTGGGATCCAACTATATGCTTTGCAGAGGAAACTCTTAAGTGTTTGGCCTTAACACAGTCCTAAATACAATTGATTCTGAAGATGGCCTTATGATACCATTGACTTTTATTCTTGATATGCCTAAAGTGCTCACAGGTTTTAGCATGAAATACTTTGGGATACTTTCAGTCATTTGTGTTTTAGGTCAAGTGAAACCAAGACAGTCTGTAACCTCACAGAGTGTGTTCCTATTGCATTACTGAACAAGCCACCTTACCTTGTCTAAGGCCCTTTCTGCACCATACCTCATTAGCACAATCTTCTGTTGCAATCCCAGCATTGCCATTGCTGTGACAGTAGCAGGTTAGAAACGTTCTCTTCTGCACCCTTCCACCTTAAGCAGATGAGTAGTGGTATTGCCACTAGCGTTCCTTCTGCACTACAATGTCTTTGGCTACTCCATTTCCCTGCCTTCATCCCACCACACCATCCCTGATTGGCCTTTTTTGGAGGGGGGAGTGTATTAGTGCAGCCATGTTGTAACATTGTGATATGCCAATACACTATTTCAGGTTTATGCTATAACTCTAAAAAATATTAAAAAATAATCGAAGGAGAAAGTTAAAATAAACACAAAGAGGTGGTAAATTCCAACCTTGCCACACCATGGGAGTTACTGAAGGAGGGACAAGCTGGGCACACCCACATCCCGCCCACTCCTGGATCTGCGATAACAGGATGTGCTATCAAGCGCTATTACAGAACCACACTGAAATGGCTGATGGGACTGAAGCACTAGAAGAGGCTCTAAATATATTTTTTTCTGGAAAGAGTATAAGGTGGTTTGGCGATGCTTGAAGTCAGGATAGCAGCTGGATAGCGATGACATCATGCAGTAGCATGACTCCTGGACTGGAAACAACCTGCTGTTGTTGTAGGATAGCAATATCATGCAGAAATGGCCTAACAAGGAGAAGGACGGCTTCAGTCTTGACACGCTCAAACATGAAAAACACTCTTGTCTCAGGAAAGTTGTGTAGATCAAAGAGGTTAAACCAAACCAAACTGGCTTGTGTGAAATTCACCATCTTACAGATAATTAGAGGCCACAGGGACTATTTAAAAAATTCTTTAAACCTCCGAATAGTCAATTCAAGGCTATCCCTGTTCCTCTCCATGGGATACCATATTCCCATAACTGGGGTTGCTGTTGCCTTGAGACCCAAGGGGCCTCACAAACTTCAGATACAAAATATTTGACACAACTAGAGTCCCCAGTTCAGGATCACCCCAGGCCTTGAGATTTCTGGATCAAAACCTGAGACCTAGGGAGAGACCCAGATGAAGGCTTTATGGTTAAGTACCAGTTTCAGTTGTTCACAGGTTGCCCTTCTAATACAGACGCACATACAGAGAAAGAGGTTGAGAGAGAGAACACATTTTTTCTGTTTGGAAATTAATACAGAAATCTTAACTAAAGGGCCTGTTCCCACATCAAGGCGAAGTGAGAGGATTATTCATTCTCAGTTACTTAGTGAGAGGATAGAGAACATTTAGTGTAGCTTAACTTGCTTCTACCCAGTAGATAGATACAGAGAAGAATGGAGGGTGAGCTCTGGAGTAACATGGACAAGGAGGGAAGACGGAAGCTAAATAAGTAACTATGTGGAACCCCTGCCAGAATTTTTTTGCAAGTTGGTGCAACAGATCAGTTAAGCCTTGCAAAATTGGGGCTAGTTGTTTTTCTACCAGCTGAGCTGAATATTTGCTCACAGCCCTTTCCTTTTGCCTGGCACTAAGCCAATGAAAAATAAAAAATCATCATCCTTGGCTCCCACCCAGAGATGACCTCCTCCTCTTCCTTCCTCCTTTCCTCCTCCTCCTCCTCTTCATATTATTATTTTTATATTTTTACCTCACCTTATATCAAAGATCTCAGGGCAGCTTACAAAAAGAAAGTTACAAAGTATAAAATGAAAGAGTAATTAAATAAGCAAAAACATATTAAACAGCAATGCAATAGTAAGTTACAAACAGATTTAAAAGACATAAATCCTTTTAAAACTATGTACATCTGTATTCGGGCTGAATTAATGAGGCCCAAAGACTTTGATGAACAGCCAAGTTTTAATTCAACTACTAAATACCTGAGTGTAGGCACCAGTCAGGCATCCAGGGGACAATATTCCACAGTTGGGATGCCACAGCTGAGGAGATCTCTCCCAGTGTATTGACTTCACAGAAGAAGGCTGCCCCCAGCAGACTTTAACCCACAGACAGGCACATATGGTCCCAAGTGTCAAGGTCCCAAGCCATTTAGGGCTTTAAATGTTATCACAGGCACCTTGAATTCAGACTGGAAACATGTTGGCAGCCAGTGCGATTCTTTTAAGACTGGAGTAATATGCTGTTTATAAGGTGTTCCAGCCGGCAGTTGAACTGCTGCATTTTGCACCAGTTCTAGCTCCCAAGTCTTCTTTAAGGGCAGCCCCATGTAGGCCATATTACAGTAGACTAATTGGGAGGTTAGCAGTGCATGGACTACTGTGGCTAGTTTATCTCTCTCAAGGAAAGTCCATAGCTAGTGCACTAGTCAAAGCTGGGGATGATAACTGGAGACTCAAAGCCAGGCCAAGAGCCAGCATGGTGTAGTTTGAGCATTGAACCATGACTCTGGAGACCAGAGTTGGAAACTCATTGGGTGACCTTAGGGAAGTCAAATTTTCTTAGCCTGAGAGGGAGGCAGAAGCAACTCCGCCCCCCCCCAACCAAACCATTCCAACCCCTGTGATAGGTTCTACTCGGGGTTGCTATAAGTCAGAAATGACTTGAAAGCACACAACAACAACAACAACAACAACAACAGGTCAGGCCCTGAGATCTGACAATCCTAGGTACAACAAGACTGCAGACTCATGCAAAAGTTGGAGGCAAGTTTACTCAGAAATAAATCCCATACAGTGGGAGGTATGTACTTTCTAGAAGGTTTGATTAGCAGTTCTTCCTTCTCACACTTTTTGGCACTGACATTATTGAGTCTTTGTTAGTTTCAAGAAACAAATTATTGGTGGGACTTTTCAAGCCCAGAAATGTCCCTTTTTTGACTGCAAATTACTTCCAGGTGTATACTTTGGTTCCAGAACATGCAAATTGGATGTAGCCATTAAATAAAACTTAACAGAACAAAGCCCTCACACATGCTTGTTCTTAATTACTTGATCTCCTGTTGAAATCTAGATTTTGTAAAAATCACCCTCCAGAAATGGTAGCAATGGCTAGAGAACTACAGTCTACGCACACGTTTTAATGGTCCAGGAGTAAGTTATTCACTAATTGATACCCACATTTCAATCCTCTTGTAAGCAGACACACTCTAACAGCTGTAGTTCTTTTTATAGCTACAGAATCTTCTCTGGTACACACTGAACATTACGCTCTGATTCAAAAAGCATTACTAGCCAGGGAAGCATTTCTTTAGTACGCACCATAAGTAAACTTGTTGCAGGGCAATGAAGAATATTAAAAATGCCAGTAGAGAAGCACTAGAGCTCTCTGGATGGAAATTCCAAACCCTTTGCAAAACTACAAATCCCAGGATTATATAGGCTAGAGCCATGACAGTTGAATGGTCTCACTACTGTGTAATGTGAAAGAAACCACAGTTGAACTCTTTGAACTCTTGAACCCTTTGGACTCAGAATTGCTTCTGAATAAGATACAGCTAGGAATCTGCCATGGCATCATTTTTTACGTAACTTATCAATAAAACTGTCATAATGATTTACAAAAGAGTAGTAAAACAAAATAATGATGATAACAACTAAAAACACACACGGCTAAGTGAAAGAAATTGTTTAAAAGCAGCAGTTAAAAGTGGTCTATAAAATCCCACAACTTATACTCTCCTGTTTGCACCACTTGCTTCCAGTTCCCAGGTGCAGAACAATTTGACAGAAGAGTGACTCTATGGCCATTTCTGCACTATAGCACTATTATTCCACTTTCGACATCCTGTGGATGGGGCTGGCTGGCCCCTCCCAAAACTGCAAACCCCAGGATTCCATAGGATGTTGAAAGTGGAATCATAGTGCTATAACAGCAGAAATGGCCCAGGGTTCCATTCCTTGCTTGGCCATGGAACCCCGTGGGCAATCTTGAGTGTGTCACACACTCTCAGTCCCAGAAAACCAGATGATAGAGTCGCCTTAGGGCCACCATAAGTCAAAAATGACTTGAAGGCACACAACAGCAACAGCATATTCCCTACAGTTAACACATTTTCCCTCTAGCAATGAGAGAGATATACCCCAGCATTCAAACTTGCAAGATAAGCACATATTTGCCTTTCTGGAACCAGGAACAAAACAAAGTAACACATCAAATGAAGTTGCACTGTGAGGGACATCTGTCATTTCTTCTACTCTGAATGTGTTGTACAATCTCACCCCATAGGATTTGAGCTGTCTTGTATAGCAGGAAATACTCACTTAGGAAGACAAATTCCAAGCCATTAAGGCCTTAGAATTAATCTAAGACTTAATTCTTTGTCAGAACTACTAGAATTATTAGAACTTATTAGAACTAAAGGAAATGTATGGAAAGTTAATTTACAGGAAGGGAATAGTATAGAATATAAACTTGCAGTCTAATAATCTGAATAACATATGCATATTGACTTTAAGTATGTTTAAAATTTATAGTAGATATTAAAGTCAGCACTTGGAGATAGAGTAATAAGAAAAGAATTTTCATTTGTTATTTTCAGTGGTGAATAGAATATATGTGATAACTGACTGGATAATGAGAAGGAGTAATAATGGTGAAAATATCTTAATTTTTTTCCTTTTTCCTCCCCCCCCCCGGTTATGGTTTTTAGGTTTTGTTTGGCTAGTATCCTTTTCTTTTCTTTTCTATTATAGTATTATCAATGATTAATACAGGGTTTTTTTATGAATATGTTAATATTTGTATAACAGACTGGTAGTTTTTTTGAGCCTGGAGTTTGTTTCTTTGGAATAAAAAGATTAAAACAATAGAATTAATCACGAACAAAATAACATTATAATTATAATTCAAATGGGTATATGAAATATGGACAGCTAGCATGGTTTAATGGATTGAGTGTTGGGCTATAACTTTGGAGACCAAGGTTGGCCATGGAAACCCATGGGAGACCTTGGGCAAGTCACCCTCTCTCAGCCTGAGAGGAAGGCAGTGGCAAAACCCCTCTGAACAAATCTTGCCCAGAAAACCCTGTGATAGGTTTGCCTTAGGGTCATCATAAGTCAGAAACAATTTGAAGGCACACAACAACAATATGAAATGTAACAATGAATAAAAAGTTTCCAAAAGAGATAATGCTGTTAGTTTGTTTCTGTATCAAAAGGAAAGGGGTACAGTAATAATGGCACCATCTGGAGGTTTATGACCAGTGACAAAATTTTGCATCTTTCTATATCTCATTATACGAGAACGGTGGTACCCAGAGCATCATCCTGCTGCTGATCAGCACTGGATGGTTTCAGCACGGTGCCGTTGTATTAATTTATTGCTCATTTCTCCTGTTTATTCTGTGAAAGAGAGGACATGGCATGTGTGTGTGTCTGTTGCTGTATGGAGGCAGGGATCCAAATTTCCAAATTTGTTTTGAGAAAGAGAGAAAATGGGTTAGAGACCTCAGTTGAGCCAAGTCACATCTGGTCTTCTAATACAGTTTCTAACTTGATACAGCTGAATCTCTCTTCAATCAGTTTAATATCCAGTGTACCTTCTTTCTGAGACCAATATCCTGCATTGACAGAAGAAGGGAGGAGTTATAATAGATCTCCTTCATCTTTTCTATTTTGCTTGCACGCAATCATCCTGACTTCTGAAAAATGTATTTCCTTCTTCCCTCATTGACCTCATAATCTTCTTCTTGGTCTCAAAGTAATAATGAGAAGTAAAGATATCAGAATCAAAGAAACAGAGATATTTGGCAACCCACGTACAGCTTGTGAATGTTTATATGTAATATATTTTTATTATTCAAAAAGAAAAGTACATCTAGATATTCAAAATAATAAGATATCACAAAATGTATTCTAGTTACATGGTCAGTTCCCAAAGACAATAATTCAGTCCTAATGGCCAACAAAATTTAGGGGGGCCTTTTGCTGTCATGATACTACCTTTTGCCAGAGAGCGCTTCCATCATTGTCAAGAGGGGAGGAGACAAATGGGTAGACCTCACTGCAGGGAAAGGAAAAATAGAACCACTTGGTTGCTCAGGCCAGTGAGAAAGCTTGACAATGAAGCTTCTTTATAGGGTAAGAAGCACCACATCACTTATTCTGCACTCTTTTGTTATGGTATTTTTGTGTTTGTTTTGACTAGACTTTTCTAGTCCCCCCATGGACCAGACATGGGTGGTGGTCACCCAACATTGAACAGCCCCCATTCATCCTTCAGATGCCAAGTTCCAGGCACAACACAGCTTCATGCCTTGTCCTTTTTTTGAGAGAAGTCCAGAATACATATTGCAGTTTTAATACAGAGACATTATGAAATAGCCTCCAAATCATGGATCTACTTCCAATATTGTAATTGGACACTACATAAGACCTATTTCAGGCTTGAATTTGGATCCCCCACCATATGTCTAGGGTAGAATGTATCATGAAGACACCATAGATGGATGACCGTAAGCTCTACCAATGAACTCCATCTCTGTGGAACTGATTGCCTGACTGGACTGATATGCATATGGGTCATGATACAAAGGCTCTCGCTATTAGGAAACTAGGCAAGCACTTTATAGTTTCTTTCCAACAACTATAGAACAGACATCCAGGCTTCCATCCAGAAATAACTAGTTACTAACAACAGCCATCTGGGCCTTGCCCTTGAGTTGGCATTAGGTACAATAAGAATGAAATCAAGAGACTTGCAATATGAGGCACTATTTCCTTGTGGGGCTGCTGACTGAAGAAGCAAAGTTCAGGGCAAAATACAAATACCACAACAAATAATTCTTCTAGTTCTTGGAATCAGGTAATTAGGGCGGTATCTCATACAGATCATTGGTTCATCTAACTAACTATCACCTACACTAGGCATCTGCAACCTGATGGGATTTATAGTCCAACATATGTGGAGGGTGTCAGGTTAGGAGAAAGCTGTTCTATGCTGATGGGAAGTGTCTCTGCAGGCATTCTTCTTATCCATAATGGAGACTGCCAGAGACTGAAGCTGGGACATTCAGCATTCAAAGCAAGGGCTCAAGGTTGTAAGTACCATGTGTGCACTTTGAAGTACCTGATCAACAAAAGAGGATGAAAAAGAGTATTGATTTGCAAAATGTGTGTGTGCTAATTCATATGCAGAGATGCAATTTTGGAAAGAATTCCCATAGTTTAAATAAAAGCACACACTACATCTCATCATAGTGGGAAAACCATGACCAGATACCTACTCAATCTGCTCTACAGAAACAAGCTGCTGGTGGAGAATTTCAAGGCCTCTGCTCACTCTTCTTTAACCCATACTTTTACTATACGTAGCCTGAATTGTCTCTCAAACAGAACACCATCCTCTGTAAAATATGACACAACATAGCCACTCCAGCTCTACCAATGAGCTATAGTGAACCATCCATTCTAGAGACGGCATCCTGTACCACTATATCTTAGAGCTACCAGGTCCATCACTCAGTCTGCATATCCTATGGTGGTGGGGAACCACGCGGGACTATCGACTAATCGTTAGGTGATCCTTCTGAATTTCTAGGCCAGTGATGTTGGCTATGGGAGAAGGGTAGAGCCTGGACCTTTAAGCTAGCCTTGTTGGCTGTGGGAGATTATGGGAACCTAACAGATCTACAGAGCACCTGACTGGTGAAGGCTGCTGCCTCTCCCGCCAGAGCTTGCTAGGAACCTAGTGCCTGACAGTTATGACCTGTGTGTGAATGAATCTGAACCAGAGGCATGGACTATCCACATAAGGGTCACATGGGAACCAACTTTCTGGCAAAATTATCTGATACCTCTGCTTTTAGCTCGAAAATTGTAGAGATATGATTATAGACACGACCTATTTTAAAACTGCTAGATAGTGAAACTTCTTTCCCATTGCTCCTTTTCTGCTATTTTTTCCTATTAAAAAAGACATCTCACAGCAGGTGCCTTGCAAAAACAGCAAGACCGGAATAAGCAAACATCATTTGACTTCAAAGTCAATGCAAGAACTTATATGAAGACAAACATACACACGAGCCCCTTTTCAGCAACTTTTTTTTTAAGAGACCATATTTTTCGAATGAGAAAGGATGGATGGACCAAACACAAAGAGATCTTTTTAACTTCCTTTTTCCTGGTGTGAAAAGCAAGAGGAGTTTTGTTGTGGCCGTCCTCCACTTGTAAAACCTGAGCTCTTTGGTCCCATTTCTGTGTCCACTCCAGAGCTACACAAAGGTGTGAAGCTAGCAGTGCTGGCTCTACTGTTATGTAGAATAAGGCAGCCTCCTGTATGGAGCGGAAGATGTGGCCTGTCCTCTGCCCCCTGGGTTAGCTTGTTTCATCAAGATCAGTAGACAAGGATATTGATCCAATACCTCATGTTGAAATAAGTTTCAGCTGCCACTCCAGTTAGCTTCTGTAGTGTGCATGTGTGTGAGCACACTGAAATCCTGGCTATCATTTTGTCCTTTATGCAAGGAACCAGAATTTCCTGCAATGGCTGTGTAGCTGATATCCGTAAGGAGAAGGTTCTGATAGAACCTCTGTTGCTGATCACATTGCAAGGTGGGAATCTAGGTACAGGAGAAAGAAATTGATGCATGGAGGGTGATGTTGCTGGGGCCAGAGGGATTAGGCCTATCTCTCCACAAACCTCTGAGTAGAGTCTCAAACAGTCCAAATCCAAAGAATAATATTGTTGTCCTTGTACTGAAGGGAGGATTGGAGTAATCATCAACATAGCAAACATACTACCATAAAAAGATGAAGCATTAGCTCCTTTTACTTTTTGCAGCTTTACAGAACAGGAAAGGGGTTTGTCCCTCCCTCACCCATTTTGTCATGCAGCTGCCCAGTTTAAAGATTTCTTGTAAGATTCTCCACACTGAGCTGACACATATTTCTTTTGGAAGTAGCAGCTAAGGCACTGCCTTGGCACAGCCATTCAAGCTGGTTACTGGACTCTTTTTCCCAGCTATAGCCACTGTTCCTGGAGCACAAAGCACCAGAGTTGGACTCCAAAGGCAGGTCTGTTCTCTGGACATTGCTGAAGGTCACAATGATGCTAGGTATCTGGCTTGAAGCAGATGGCCTGTAATAAGAATCTTCCCTTCTCCATCCAAAAACATTCAGATCTTCACCTGTCTTAAATATCAAAGAGAAAATTTAAACACATGATGTGTCTCAGTCAGCAGCAGCCCATGAAAGAGAAAACAACACATTATTTCTGAGATGGCACTCGGAGAATTCATCGTGCCAAGTCAAAGCAAGCTTCAGATTAATATATAGAGGGAAAATGAAAGAAGCTAAGCGAGAAATGCAAAATAATATATAAAGAAGAAAAGGAGACATTTTATTTACAACAGTGATAGGATTCATGCGGCTCTCTGGTGTTGTTCCTGACAATGGCTGGCTCCAATGTCAGTGGAGCAGTGAATTCATTCTGGGTTTTAGTTCAAACTTTGAAGAGTTTCTCCAAGGTGCTGAATTTATTTTGGGGTTAGGGTTCAGCATGCTGGATAGCTTACTTAAAATTCAGAATAAAGTTAGGAATGGATTTCTTTAGCCTCCTCTTTCCTCCAAAAATTCAAAATTAGTTCTTTAAAGTTCTATGAAAAGGACTTTGCAAGTCATGGATACCACTATGGAAGCCACCAGGTGTCAATAGATGTTGCTGGAGTTTAAGACCCAGCAGCTCTAGAAAGCATAGCCAATGGTGAGGAACACCGGGAATGCTGGGTTCCCCTAAGAAGAAAAACACAACAAAACAGATCTCAGGATTAATACATTGCAAGTAATGAGATTTCCTATTAATACCTTACTTTGTGGGGAAAGGAAGGAAAATGATGTTTGTTTTCCCCATTTATAATATTAACGCTTAGTCCATTGACTGGTATTCTGATAATGACATATGCATGTCTAAGTCAAACTGTGCATGCAACCTAAATTATTTGCCGTAGCACAACAGACTTATTCTGCTGACAGTGGCAGAAGCAGAGTTGCACATACACCAACTGTGCATTGTGTTCATGCACTGCACTTGCACATTCCTGTTGCACATTGTACACTGCAGTTGTCCATTTCACATTTGCAGAATGACACCCAGTCATTGCCATGTGCTGTGCAATTTTGCTATTCTGCAAGAGGGTTGTGTAGTGCTAGTGTAGCATACTTCCACATGCAGCTATTTTCACTATGTTGAGAGGATGTTGAATTGCAGCCATTATATGCTGGGAGTAATGAGTAATGTTTACTCAATATTCCCCAAACTTCTTTAGATCCATGGTTGGGAATCAATTTTGGGACATTTTTTATCCTTTAAAAGTTTCTAAAAACTAAAATAATTTTAAAATTTATGTGTTAGTAATGTATTGTAGTACTAAAATTGATACTGACACATTTAAAAATGCATACCCTCCAATTGTCTCTATTTAGCATGAATGTTATTGTGGTTGCAGTGTACCTTCAAGTCGTTTCTCAGTTATGGCAACCCTAAGGTGAATTTATCACAGGATTTTCTGGGATTAAGAGTGTGTGACACCCTCAAGGTCACCCAGTGGGTTTCCATGGCCAAGTGGAAAGTCAAAGGCTGGTCTCTAGGTCATAATCCACTGTTCAAACCACTACACCATGGCTGACTGTCTTTTAGCATGGACAGTCTTGATTAATCCTCTGCCCTCCCACTTTTTCAGCTGTTTTTAAAAATGTCCCAGTTTCTCTCCCCTCCTCTCACTGTCTCCCTTTGTTCTCAGCTTAATTAGTTGCAAATGCAAAACTTGTTTGCACATCATTAACTCAGCAGTGGAGAAAGGAGAGAAGAGGGTAGACTCTTGCCCTTACCAGTAGGCTCAGGCAAAAGCAAACTCTTGCAGCCTCTTCTAGCTTTTCTGTTCTTCATTAATAACTTTTGCCATCTTGGCCACACTTGGATGTTGCTGGGACACATGTGTCCCAGTTTTCATCTGTGAAATATTGGAGGGTATGAAAATGTTAAAGCAAAAACTAACAGTAATGTGCCTAGCTAGGCTATGTAATGATTCCAAGCTTTGCAGCAGAAGATCATGATGGAGTGGATTAATCTCCTTCAAACTGCAGATGGGTGTATATACTGTTTTTGAAATCTCCTGCGTGCAAGAAGAAAACAAGTATACCATGGAGAAATGATGTAACCAAACCTTTCCACTGTGTGCTATTTATTATACTTGCAAGAAAGATATTTTTTTTAAAAAAATAGATATCATTTTTTAAAATGTATCACATAAGCAGTTCAATCTAACTCAATATGATACCATCTCATTCTGCTGCATACAGGCCAGACCCAGATTAATGCTAAAGACGGGGGGAGGGGGGGAACTAGACATATTCAGCTTGAATTAATTATTGTCATTGTGTCAAACTGTTATTGAATCAAATCACTTGAGCATGCAGCTAATGTCCCATAGGTCTTTTATCCAGACCAGGCCATTTCTGGTCAGTCAACCCAATCAACTGATGAAAATCCATGTAAAATTGTAATGGATAAGAATGCATATGTGCATCACACTGCTCATCTAAAGCTAATTAAATTGTTTGAGGGTGTCTTTTGATACTTTTTGATGTCCGTCTGGGATTCATTATTGCACATGCCCAGAGGTAAAACCAGGCAGTGTTAGTGACTCCCATGTCAGTGGGCCAGTGAGTCTATTCTGAGTTTTATTCTGAAATTTAAAGCACCTATCCAAGGTGCTGAACCTGTTTTGGTGATAGGCGTCATCACTTTGGGTAGCACCTTGGATAACCCATTTAAAGTTTGGACTAAAACCCAGACTCGGTTGCCCATCCCACCAACATGGGAGCAAACCAACTGTCACTAGCCAGTGTATTACATACAATGAACAAAGCCATTTTTGCTACTTTGTCAGTGTTTTGTTACTCCCTCCTCTGAGGGTTTTGTTTCCTGGTTTTACTGGACATTCCTTTTACATTCTCTGGTCAAGATTCATTGGCAAGATCCATCCCTTTGGCATGCATCTCCTCAGCCCATCTGTAAGGAGAGGCAAACCATTTATGCCACAAACTTTAACAACAAACATCCAAAACTGAAACATAACTTACCAGGCTATCTTCAAAGTTATAGGCTCCAAAGGGTAAGTCCTACACAAATACAATTAATAGTTGTAGAAAATTATCCACTCATGAGGACAAGCTTCTATATTGGTCAAGAGTATGTTAACTGGAATAATCATCTTTGAACTATGTATATGTATTAAATAACTAGCCTGTTCCAGTGCATCTTTACTCAGAGGTAAGTTCTACTGAAGTCCCAAATAACCTGCACAGCAGAGGAGTGTAAATTTGTAGCTTAATACTATATCTACTTATGCAGATATAAGTGTGGCTGAATATTTTAGCATGTATGGGATTGTAGCTTTATTTGCATGCATGTGTAGACTGAGAGTTGACTTTGGCAACAAGCCTGAGAATTAGGAGCTGAGGCTGTGAGAGAATGGATTGCCCCCTGCCCCTAGCAACCCAGTAATCACAACGGTGAAAATTAATCACTTGCTAAATAGTAGTTGAAGACTGTAGGAAGTAGTTAGAACTAATGAGAGAAGGAAGTTTTGCATCTATAGGCAGCAATTTTGAGTTGGAGTAGCACAACAAAAGGGAATGAAATGCTGGTGAGCTGCAGAATTAGAAATACACTAGTGTATTTACCCAGCATTGCCTAGGATTTTATTTTCCTCCTAAGAACTCACCCAACTGTCTTCTCCAGTACCTGTAACTTTTCTTCATATTTTCCAATGCAATCTGAGTTATTTACATACACAGTTTGGGTTCCTGAAGGAATACACTGTTCTCCTCCTTGCTGCTAGGCCTCATCTCCATAGCAACTGGCCTATTTCAGTACCTGTAATTTATTACCATATTCCCCAATCCACTCTATATTCACAGATGTTAACATACAGATGTTGCATTCCTGTGGAAATACACTGTTCTCTTCCTTGCTGCTAGGGCTCTTCTCCATAGCAACCAGCCTATTCCAGTACCTATAACTTTTCCCTATAGTCCCCAATCCAATCTGTGTTCTCTGGTGATGTTGATATGTTGGCTATTTATTTATTTATTTGCTTTCTGCAAAATTTCTGCAATGGTTTTATGTTTTTCTGGAAGCATTTTTTGTTTTCAATTTTAACTTTAAGATTTCTCACATATGGAACCCATATAATCTACTGTGTGAGGCAAGAAGACCTTGTAACTATGTCGCATATGTCACTTTAATTTTTCTCACATATGCCTCCCAAATGTTTTCTGGCATCCTTACTGATGGTAGGCCTCATCACTATAGCAACTGGCCAGAGGCCCAAGAGCTCTCTGGCTGAGAATTCTAAAGGCCCCTCCCTGAACTGCCAACCCCAGGATTCCATAGAACCTTCACAGCCAGCCAATCATATGAAGTCTTCTCACCTCACTCAACCAATCGTATGAGGTCTTCGCCTGCCGGATGCAGACAGACAAACTCACAGACAAACTTTGATTTTTATATAGTAGATTATTAAATATGATCCACACCTTCTACCATTAAATAAATATGAGGTGAGGCAACTACAGTAGGATCAATGGCCAGTCCTCCCTCTGGGAGGGGAGGCCAAAGCAGTAGTCACTGCTGACTTCTATACCAGTACAGTAGTGAACCTTTTCTAGGTTTTAGTCTGAACTTTAATGAAGCTATCCAACGTACTGGACTCTACCCCCTGAAACAGGATCAGCACCTTGGATAACAACTTTGAAGTTCAGATGTGAACCCAGAGTGGATTCTATGCAACTGGCGTGGAGGACACCAGATGTCACCAATCCAAAAAGACATTTGGGGTATCCATAGGCTTTCTCCTTGTGGTAACAGGTCTAGGGAAAGGAGACCACATAGAGAGGAATGGGCTCCTTGAAAAGAGCAAGTCAGATTTTTAAAAATTATTTTGCCTCTATTGAGCAAGAAATATGCTAGAGTAAATGGGCTAATCTCATGAAATGGGCAATGCTCCCAGCATTGCATTCATATTTAGATCAGGCAGGAAATGCTCAGTTATGGAATATCATAACATGCAATGCTACTAACACAATTACTGCATGACTACTACATTACAGAAAGAAACAGGTATTTGAACTACAGCAGGGCAACTGCTAGCATCTATTAGCATGTAATTTGAGTATCTGTGGCCATTTCTGCACTACACTGTTATAGTGATATTATTCCACTTTCAACATCGTGTGGAATTCTGGGATTTGTAGTTTACTGAGGCCAAAGAGCTCTCTGGCTGAGAATTCTAAATGCCCCTCCCTAAACTGCAAACTGCAGGATTCCATAGGATGCTGAAAGTGGAAAAATAGCACTATAGCAGTGTAGGGCAGAAATGGCCTCTGTTAGGAAGAGCTTGATATACAGTAAGGTTGAATTTCTCCTTCTTTCTTTCTTTCTTTCTTTCTTTCTTTCTTTCTTTCTTTCCTTCTTTCTTTCTTTCTCTCTTTCTTTCTTTCTTTCTTTCTTTCTTTCTTTCTTTCTTTCTTTCTTTCTTTCTCTTCGAATCCCTGAAAACATTATGTCACATTTTCATCCTACTATAGGAAAACAGTAATCTGTGATATTCACCTCCACCATAGAAATGTCATCTGCATCCATGGAAGTCTATAAAAGAAGTGGGAGAAGAGATACAGTAGCAGCAGAGTCAATTCTTAGTCTAGATGCTTTTTGCACTTTTCACAACATATTCTATCTAACTGTAGCAGGAACAGGGTAATTTTATACAAGTGACCATTGGCTACTCCCAGGGATATAAGCGTTGAGGGAAGAGGTAAAAGAGTGAATTCTGTCCCCTCCCCCCAAGAAATTTTCCTTCATCCTTGCAGCAATGTAGAACTTCAGTTGAGTATTGTATTTAGAAATACACTTTAAGCATCTAAAGAAAAGGAGCAAATGAAGTGACTGGGGAAGACGAACACAGCAAATAAAAAAAAGTTCTAGGTATGAATGATTTTCAGCGTCTTACTCTCTGTAATGCTAGAAATTTGGGAAAGGAAAGAAAATTTCATTGAGGGGCAGCATTCTAACATGGAGGTATAATGCACTCATTTTGCCCTCCCCAAATAGCACCACACTTCTATAGGGTTCCCCTCACTAACAGTAAGTTGCGTAGTGCACAGAGCAACTGTGACAGGCCAGCTGTGGCAAAGCTATGTACTGAATGAAAAAGAAGGAGGAATATGGAGAGGAATGAGTACCAGTCAGGAGCTGAATATTCTGTCCAATGTCCTTGGATTGAGACAACTGTTTGTATGATTTTAGCCACACTTCCTACAGAATTGTATGTCCAAATTTACAAGGACACCCAGTTCCACAGATTATCCTGCCCTACCAACAGCTTGTGAAGCTGGAGGGTAGGACTGAAATTATCCCAGCAGCCAATCAAGGAACAGTAGTGGGGCAACTATAGATAAAAGCCACAGCAGGCAAATGCAGCTCATGCACTGAGCCACACATGGGCCACACAACTCAATTCTGACACCTCCAAATTGGGAGCACACAGAGCAGACAGCAGGGGAAATGGAGAGAAGGGGAGAGGGGTGAAAGAACACAAACTACCGAGCAGAAAAGGAAACATTTCCGCAAACAAAACTTCCTGACAGGGAGAGAAAGGTTGCAAGCTGAATGAAATGCACAGACTGAGGTGGAATGATTAGAAAGAGGCTAGCAACAGTCCTGGCTGCACACAATGTTGCTTTGTTCCCCTCTAGCCACTATTTATAGGAATGCATCATTTATGGACATGACTGTGGTTACAGGGAAGCAAAATAGCCATTTGGATTTTTCCAAAACAAAAGTCACCAAGAAACGCAACAGGGGGAAAAAAAAGTAACAGGAAAAAAGAATTTAAAAATTACAAAAGAAACAAGGCACAAAATAATCCATTGAAGCTGAAACTTGTTATGAGCATAACAATAACAGAGAATGACGGAGAGCTAAAAACAGGATGCTGGATGTCATTGTTTGTGTTTTTAAGTATACTAGTGTCACAGTCTTTTTGCTGTGACTTTGGTAGAAACTCAACAGGTACCAAGCACTCAGAATGAGGTTTGCCCCAGCAGGAAGATAAGTGGTAGGAAAGCTTTACCTGTTAAACTTGTACCCATTGGTCTGCTGTGCAAACTACAGGAAGAGGGCCAATAAACAGATGGCAGTCCTAATCCCAGCTATAAACAACTCCAGACAAGTCTAGATGTTTTTTCTCTCTGTGTGTGTACATGCATTGCCATTGTTCTGAGTATAGCTGAGTGCTGAATTGTGACAAATGTTATGTTCTGAATAGGTATGTGAATCTTTCTTTCTAGCATGCCAGAGCAGCTGCTGCTATTATTATTATTATTGTTGTTATTATTATTATTATTATTATTATTATTATTATTATTATTATTGCATTATTCATGTACATGGCGCTTTACAAATTTAAAATACAACAATTACCCTAAATAAATACATAATAAAGTGAAGATATACAATGAAAAGGATCCAGGGTATATGGAATTACAACCAGTACAACATAAGATTACTATACCGCTGATAAACACTACTATAATGTCAATAAAATACAATATCTGAATAACAATAAAAGTAGTCCAATGTTTCAAAGATTTTGGAAAACAAGAAAGTTTTCAGTTTAGATTTAAAAAGAGTAAGAGAAGGGGTAGTTCACCAGGTCACCGGAAGGCAATTCCACACATAAGGGACAGCGAGAGAAAACGAGCGTAACCAAGCTAAATTAGAGGAGACTCTAGGCTGGGTAAGAAAGCAAGTATTCGTGGAGCGTAGGTTTCCAGCTGGCTGGTAAGAAGAGATAAGAGCAGCAAGATAAGGAGGAGCTAAATTATGTAAGACCTGAAAAGTCAAAACAAGAAACTTATAAAGAATCCTACAAGGGATAGGTAACCAATGAAGGGAAATCAGGAGAGGAGTAATGTGATAGAAACAGTGGGCTAAGAAAATGATTTTAGCAGCAGAATGAAAAACAGAGACCAGAGGGGAAAGATGAGATTGAGGAAGACCAGTGAGTAAAAGATTACAGTAATCAAGACGAGAAATAACGAAAGCATGGATTAAAGTCGTGGCAGAAGAGGGAGAAAGAAAGGGTCGGATTTTAGAGATATTATAAAGAAAGAAGCGACATGACCTAGCAACAGTCTCAATATAGGAAGCAAAAGACAAAGAGGAGTCAAAAATGAATCCAAGACTGCAAGCTTCCTTCACCGAATGGATAAGTGTGTTGCTAACAGTGATGGAAAAAGTGGAAGGTAAAGAAGATTTGGGGGAAAACAAGTAATTCTATTTTTGCCATGTTAAGTTTGAGACGGTGATGAAGCATCCATGAAGAAATACCAGAAAGACAATCTGTAATGCAATCTTCAATATCCATAGAAAATTCAGGAAAAGAAAAGTATAGTTGAGTATCAGCATAAAGGTGATATTGAAACCCAAATATTTTAAAAGCTTTTATCCTTGCTGAGTAGAATTATTAAGGAAATCCCCCTGCCTGTTTTTCACATTTTGGGACTTTTTTTGGGTTAAATATTAGTTTACACACACACGCGCGCGCGCGCGCACAGGCAGTTTTGCCCAGAAGCCAGTTTATTTTGTGTGACATACATTGATTTCTGCGCAAAAATGATGATTTTGTGCTCAAAACTTCATGTTTTGTGAATTTTTCTATGAAGAAGTCCCAAATTATGAAAAATTTTGCAGCAGTTGGTCATTTCCTCAACATCTTATCTTGATATCTCAAGATGCCCTTTCTTGTCAAGGATAAGAAAACTCGCAAGAATGCTTTGCGTTCCTGGTTGTGACATGTGAGAAATTGTCAAGACCTCTGAGTGAGTGTTGATGGAAGTGTGACACAAGCATAAACAGCACAATGTTTTCTTTTTTAAAAACAGCCTAATCCTATCTGCTATGAGCACACTTTCGTTTTTACATGTTGAACTGTGACAGCTTCTGAAAGTTTCTTTTCATCTGCACATCTTCATCCCTTATACTTTTCTGGACAAATTGGTTTTCAATTAAATGCACTTGTTGCTTTACAGTGTAGCAACCTCACTTTTCCTACATTAGTGCTAAAAGACATCCAGTTTTCACACGTGAGAGTCACTTTAGTCATCCTTTTCAGTTAACAAGATGAATACACAGCAATTCCCTATCAGTTATTGCTAGAGACTGTTGCAATGAGACAAAGTGAGAGAAGCAGGAGAAGGCTGGAGCGATGTCAGGAAGGCATTCCCATCTGCATAATACACAGACTTGCTGTATTTTCTACAGGGAAAAGTAGGGAGTATAAGGTTTTCTGTGCAGACAGTGGGTCTTTCTCACAAATGGAAAATCACAGGCAGATCAAGCACATGCTACTATGTTCAACTCTACTGGTATTTCCTTTGCAAGGCAAGAAAGGAATGAAGAGAGAACAGAGAAACAACCAGGAGAAATGTTCCAAATGAAATGTCATATGGAATCATGCAGAGATCCTTGAGCTTATGTGGTCTGAAAATACAAAATCTAGTTACCCTTTCAAAAATCCCTGAATCATGGCTTTTCAGTTTAGATTTCACTTTGATGCCGGTGGTTTCAGCTGTGTCTTCACTCATTTTGTAGGAAACTGCCCCACTAGCGCCTCTGGAATTCAGACTACTGATATCGGCTTCCGTGTCAGTCCAATCCTGCAGAGAGAGATTTAGAGATTTTCTGTGGGTTTAATTATGTTCTTACAAGCAGCTAAGATATAAACCAAAACAGACTAATGAAAAGAAACAAATACGAAAAGGGCATCATGAAAGCCTGTCACAGGACCAGTTTACATGACCAGCCGATTCAAGCAATAAAGTGGTTTCTAGACTGTGCCCCTTGAGGCTACTAATGGGTTTTGTATGTTATGTTGAATATGTAAGTGTTTCTTCACTGGATATAAAACTGCTCTACTCACCCCTTGCCCCAAAGAATTAGAGAGAACACTAGGGAGAACATTAGATTAAACCATTTACCCTGATATGCTTATCTACATATTACTTAATCCTCCGTCTTTTGCATTGGCTATAACCACTCTGCACCATTTTAAAAACTATTTCTTCATAGTCTACCACAGGTTGTTAGACTGCATATCCCATCAAAACTTCCCATCACAGCTAATGGGGAAGGATGAAGGGAACTGGAGTCCAATGACTCCTAGACAGCCACATATTCTCACATATTTAGCCAACATAATAGCATGTTCATGTTTTTAGATCTTATCTTAAAAACATAAACTGAATAAAAAAAATACAATACTAAAATGAGTATAACAGCTTAGAAAAAAAGTCCCAGGGCCAAAATGGAGCGCTGCTTCTAGCCTCCATACAAAGAGCAACATTTGGTTGTACTTAGCAGGGAAGCTGCAAGCTGTCAAAAGCTTCTGTAGAGCGGAAATGGCCCTTTAATGGATTTGTCAATTTGTCTAAAGCAATTCTCTTAAATGCAGATCACTTTATCTACGAAAACATTCACTCTCCATTCACAAATACGTGCCCTTCATCCTGTAAAACCTTCTAGCCATGGTATTATTACAGTGATGATGAGACATCTCCTTTGAATCAGAACTCTCTTTACGGGTGCAAAGAATTATCTTGTGAACTAGAAACACAAGCCTTCTGTGAATTAGGACCTGATCACACAGGAAAAGAGTCTCTAAATGATCAAGTGCCTCCAACTGATGTTATTGCTGCCAGCAAGCGCTAGGCCATTTCCTCACCACACGGTTATAGTGCTATTATTTCACTTGTAACATCCTGTGGAATTCTTGAATTTGTAGTTTAGCAAGGCCAAATAGCTCTCTGGTTGAGAATTCTAAATACCTCTACCTAAACTGCAAAGTCCAGGACTCTATAGGATGTTGAAAGTGGAATAATAGCACTATAACAATATAGTGTAGACATGCCCCTAGAGTCAGCTGAAGCTCCATTCTACATCTCCAGTCATCTCTCCACCGTGTTGTTGTTGATGTCTCGCCCACCTTCTAGTTTTCTTTGATCCAGGCTGGATGTTCTGTTCCAGAGGTGAGCAACTGTGGCTCTCAAGATGTTTTGGTCTGTAGTTCACATCAACTCTGGCAGCTGCTACCCCAAAACATCTGGAAGGCCACAGTTGCCTACCTCTGCTTTACATGTTCACTCATGATGTGTTCAAACAGATGCAAGTGTGACTGATAACAATAGTAGTTTTGGGGGGGCAGTTAGCCATGTTAGTCTGTTTCAGAAAAAACCAAACACAGTCTTGTCACACCTTAAAGACATGATAAGTTTTATTTGGCACAAGATTCCACAGATACCAGTTTTATAGACTGGAGCTTTCATTAATGGCATCTGATGAAGAGGGCTGGAGAACATGAAAGCACAGGACAAATCAAAATTGATGGTCTTTAAGGTGCCACAAGACTCTTTATTGATGTTGTTTAACACAGCAAAGCAGTGTTCATACAGGATGAATAAAAAACAAGCCTCAGTAATACAACATTCAATCTTTAATTTGAAGAATTATCATGCTAGATCTGAGCAAAGCACTAGCTCTTTACACTCATCTGTTTCCACGTGCAGATGAGATTTCTGGGGAGAAGAAAGGCAACTCAATTTGTTTGCCTTGCTCCTAACACTACAAATATCATTTCTGCATACTCTGATGCCCCCATTGCCAAACATCTGCACATTTGGCACAACGTTGGAAAACTGGAACAACCAGGGCCAGGGCCAGTTATTTTGCAGCATGAATGGATAGACAGGGTGGCACTCCACCTCCACTGCATATATAAAGCAAACTGTGCTGGCAACTGAACCTTTCTTCAAAATTGGCACTGGGGCAGTATGTTCCACTGCCTCCTGAAGGCAAATAAGCCATAAGGCCCAAGTGGCATGGGCTGCAACTACTAGCTACCAGCATCTGCCACCTGAGGCACTTGCTTCATTCTAACAATATGACCACCCTGGGAACAGTTGTATGCGTATAGGTTTCTCTTTTCAGCTCTCATGCTGAATATGTGGATATCTCAGGCAGAAGGCAGAGTTCTGACCTTATTCATGGAGGTAAATGTATGTAAAGGGTAGGACTCTAATAGTTGTATAAACTGGAAATCTCTGAGTTCAGATTTGGCTCTGGTGAACTTACTAGGTGGCCCAATGGAATCCACTGTCCAACTCTACCCTCTACCTGTAATAAGATAATATCCTGTTGCCTACAGGATTTTGTAAGCTTTACTAAGAAAATGTATATGTGGCACTTTGAACACATAAGGAGGAACCTTTGATCTTTGGCTGTTTAGCTGTTGTTGGACTATAAGTCCTATCCTCTCTGACCATTGGTCATGGTGGTAAAGCAGATGGGAGATGAGATCCAACATCACCTGGAACAGCCACTTTTTTACCCCATTTTAAAATAATTTAAATAATCTTTAAAATAGTCTACTTTGTTTCAAAACATCCTTCAAAACACCCTTTCCAAAAACAACCACGCAGACCTCCCTGGAAGCTCACAAACAGGGTCTAAATTTGATGGTCAAACAAGGGTTAATTTGATGGCCATTCCCAGTTTATTTATTAATTAAATATAGATCCCACCTTTCAGTTAATAATAGTGCTGTCTGTTTGTTCTTAGAAACTTAGCTTCAGAGACTGTTTTTTTTTTTTTTTTGCACAACAGGTTTTCAAATCTATTATCCCCAAAACATTTTAAAAATGGACTCACGTTACATATGACTACATTCAAAGAAAATAAGCTTTGGTTTATTATGAAGCTTCAGGGTCATATGCCAGTGATAGGCCTATCATTAGAGAAAGTGAAGGAACCAACTCAGGGAGCAGATGGTGGGGGCAGCAGTGGTAGCCTTCCAGTCATTCTGAGTCTTCTGGCTGTTCTCCCTCACCGGAGGACAGAAAATGTATGCCCTCTGCCTTCCATATAAATTGAACGGATGCCCTCAGAAATGGCATAGAACACTGTCCCATCATCTGCTATAAATGTGGCGGCATCTAGCCTTTTACATGAGTTCTCCCTTCCTGCCTGGTATGGCTATTAGAATCAGAACAGAAAAGGACATAAGTTTCTCTTTTTAACTAAATAGAGATTAACATTGGGTCCATATCAAGACGAACTGCAGTTAGTTTTAACACTGGTTTACTGAAACAACCTGACTGACAAACATGGGCCTTACTTCAACAAACACAATTAAGATTAACCACACTGTAGAGTTCCAACATAATTCTAAGCTGTGATTAGCTGAAAATGGAAGTAAAAGCTTCCATTCTTCTTGTAGTAGTGTCAGAGCAGAGAATGAATGTCTAAATGAAGCCAATATTGATATGGTTACCTAATACTATTTTATTGATTATTCTTTTTAAATTTTGCAGTTATTCTGATATGGGTTTTCATTATCTTGTGAGAGAAACTCTCTAGTAGTTGTTTTATGGTGTTGTACCTTGCTCAGCTCACTGTCTGTCCCTTCATTTTTGCTGCATGTTAAGACAAAGAAGATAAAGTATTTCCTTACAGATTCACTTTCTGAGACAGAGGATAACCTTCGATGTTCTCTTGGCACTCCATTTATATCAGAGGACTGGCTGGTGACAGTGGGACGTCTGGTGGAGGGGTAGCTGCAAGATCTGGAGTCCTTATAGGGAACTCTTAGCAGAGATCCAAGGCATGGTAGAAACTTTGCAATTGCCATTCTAACAGACAAGAAATGGAATGAATCAATTATTCCCACCTAAATAGCACTGTGAGTATAAACAAACAAACAAGCCCTTACACATGCTATATATGTTAATTTGATTCTACGCAAGTTAAAATATATATTAGTTCAGGGGCAAATCCAATGATACTTTAAAGCATTGAGCTTTATGAAAAGTAAAAAAGTTTTCACTTTCTCTTTTTCTTCTGGAGTGCTTTTAGATTTCAAATAAGACTTTTATAGTGCAATTGCTCAGCCTTACTCACAGAATTTTACCAGAGATGGGGGGGGATCATTCTTCCATTTTAACCCTTCTGTGTTTTCATATTGCATAATGGTATTGTTGCACAATGTTTTTTATTGCAAGCCTCCATCTAAAACCACTTCTGAGGCCCATTCATCTTATGCAATTACAGTGCTATTATTCTACTTTAACTGCCATGCTTCTGTCTTATGGAATCCTGAGATCTGCAGTATAGGGAGAGGCATATAGAATTCTCTGCCAGAGAGCTCCTCTAGTCCTCCGTCAATCCACAGACCTCAGTGTTCCAGAGGCTGCAGCCATGGCAGTTAAAGTAGAACCATAGGCCCTTTCCGCATCTTACCTTCTTCCGGTGCTGGGGTGTGGGGTTTGTGCGAGAGCCTCTGGCAAGAGGCTCTCGCATCCAGGGTCCTTCGGCTCCGCACAAGCTGCCTGCTCACACAAGAGCCCTGCCTCTTCCTTCTGCAGTGCAGCCTGGGAGTTTCCCAGCCTGTGCTGGGGCAGAAAGCATGGCTGCCACGGCTCCAGAGGTTCTGCATGCCAGGTAAGTGTGCGTGGGACCTGGGAGCAATGCACGATTGTGCACCATTTTCAGCTTCTAGCCAAAAATGAAAAGGTGCACCATTGGTGCCTGCCCTACCCTGGAGTGTCACGTGATTGTGAGTGCGTCATGCAGATCGCTCCTCACAATCACGCGATGCTCCAGGCACCCTTTCGCATGGAAAATGCCATGCAAAAAGGGCCATGGTGCTATAACTGTATAGTGTGAATGGGTCCTCAGTCAGCACAAAACGGGGGGGGGGTTGTGACCTTCCTGACATTGCAGCCCTGCCTCTCCTAACACACTTGACCATTGGCTATGTTTACTAACTTCAGTTCTACCTAAGAGCAACAGAGTGCCCTGCCCTAAAGGCACATCATTTTTTTTTAAAAAAAGCTTCTCTTCTTCACAAAAGATAAAACTCACCTGTATTTGGGGTGAGCAATGGCATAAATGATTGGGTTGTGGATGGCAGAAGCCTTGGCAATCACTGCAGGGACTGAGTTCATGAAGGGCGTGAGGAGATGAGAGTATCTACAGTGATAAGGCAGACACACTTTTAGGCTGAGTTCTGCTAGAGGCTTGTTTACACGTTTCCCTTTTCTACATAATATCATACACATCTGAATTCTCCCCTACAAATTTTCCCCACATGCTAGCAGCTAGGTACATAGAGCCAAGGCAGACAAGCAAAATTGTCCCCGGGACCCACCTCAGCTGAACCTGGGGATATATTCCTATGGAGAATAGACTGATTGCTCAGCTCTCTATCCAAAGTCACTGTACAATGTGGAAAACCCTTGGTCTATAAATGGTAGACCTAGACCAGTAACAACACATACATACACTCAAACCAAACAGCATTACCAATAAAGCAACAGGCCATTATTAAAAAAAAAAAAAGTACAGAACCACGCAAACAAAACACTTAGGAGCTTATCGCACACAATGGGTAAATCTCAATTACAGCAGAATAATAGCATCTTTGGCTGAGACTTATCACATGATATGTTTCCTCTTCTGTTGCTCTTCCAGTGGAAAAGCATTTCTTCTACAAAAGATTTTTTTGTGTGTGTTTGTGAAGCTGGAACGTATATTCCAGCCTGTTATGAATTTTAGCTGTTAATTCATCTTCGCTGCCACCACCCACTGAATTATGAATTATCTGGACACTTGAACAGTACGGTGGGACCCTGTCCAACCATGTACATCCCTAAGCTTAAGGATCTTCCTTTTTCCCCAGTCTACCTAGCTTGGCGTGGGAAGGAGAGAACAGGGTCTTTTACAGAAAGTATTTATTAAAGATATGCAAATAAACAAGGCAAATTACCACACATGGGAAGCCCCCTCCTCCCAGGCACGCTTAGTTACAAGTAGTTACAAAAAGAACAGATATGAAAGCACAGACACATTCTTTAGATCAACCAGCTCCAAAATAACAGAAAAGTCCCTAATGCGACTAGGTAACTATTTCTAATTACTCACAGTTGTTCCTAGGCTTAGATGTTCTATGAGGAAGACGCCAGGAGGCTAGGCCTACAGCCTGCAGCCTGCTACTGGCACAGAACCCCCCTCCAGGAGATTCCTTGGTTGTTATCTCTTTGTTATCCCTTTGTTATCTCTCTGGCCACATGGCCTCACAAGAAGTTTTATAACTTCTCCTTGGAAGCATCTGGAAGCATCCTGAAGATGCTCACCACTTTCCTTTTTGATTGGTCAAGTCTCACCCTGTGACCTATGATGCTGACCCATATGACCTGTGATGCTGACCCACATGACCTATGATGCTGACCACATACTAAAATGTAATCTAATCCCAACACCTTATTAACCCTTAGTTTACCTGAAGAGGGAAGTGTCCCCCTTTTAGCTAAGTCTAGATAAAGGGAAGCCCCATTATCACAGTGTTCATAAAAGAAACATTTTCCAAATGACTTCCCATCAGGAGAACAACAGAAGAGGAACCACATCATGTGATGAGGCCCAGCCAAAGACACTATTTCTGTAATTGTGATTTACTTGCCTCATGTGACAAGCTCCTTAATCATTTTTTTTAATTGGAGCATCAGCAATTTTTTAAAAAACCCATAAAAATAACAAAAGGCAGTGGGCATTAAGAAATGAAGGGTATATACTAGCCAGAGGAATCAACAGCACCCACAGCAACTGTCATTGACAAAGGACCCTGAAAGAAGGATACTTTCACCTTCTTGCCTACCAGAACACTGTTAGGGAAGAAGTCAGATGGACTTCCTTAGTGAAGGAATTCCATGGTGTGAACACTGCAGTGGAAACAACTCTGCTGTTGATCTATGATAATGTGGGCAAATGGTGAAGGGCAGAGACTCTGTCACTCTGATTTTAGTGTAAGGTAATAGGAAGAAACATACGTAAATTTAAGAGATTGGTTGTTTAGAGTAGTCTGGGCAACCTATGGCCCTAGACCTGCATGAACCTCATATCTTTCTAGACATAATGATGTTGATGATTACCCTGCAAAAGCCACCAAAGCTACCACAGAATATGGAGACCAGGAGATGACATAAAGTAAGATGACAATCAAGGCTACTTTGGCCATTTTCCACTCATTCTTCATCCTCTGGTAGAGTTTTTGAGATTCTTTACCACTGTCTGAATTGATCCTTTGAACAGCCCTAGGGAAAAAGCAAACATACAAATAAATGTATTCATAGGTAAAAGTGGGCCTATGTAAAGCAGCATGTCTTAATAATGGACGATGGCTTGGATCTAAAGATTCACTTTCATTAATGGATGGTCTTCCAATTTTCAAGGGTGTGTCACCAATTCCTCTCTCTCTCCTGTAGCCTCTCATGTTGCAAAAACAAACAAACAAACAAAAACACAAGCCACTCTGGATAGACTGAGGCCTTTTATACAGGAAACTGCTAGGCAGAGCTTAGAAAAGTTTTTTGGAATATAGATCCCATGATCTCCCCTGGATAACTTGGTTGGTGGCCATCCAGGATGGAAGGCTCTGGGACTTATAGTCCAAAATAATCTACCTTTTCAAAGCTCTGAGACTAAGTCATACCATCTGTCCATCTAACTTAATAATTTCTTCTCAGACAGGTGGTGGCCATTCCCAGGCAGAGATTTTTCCAACCACCCTCACCTATTTTTTTGAAAGGGAGATGCCCAAATTTGAACCTGGGATTTCCTAAAGGCAAAGCATATGCTTTTCCAGTGAGCTCATGGACTCCACATCTTTCTGCTCTGAAGCTGAACACAATGTAATGGTAGATACCACTTCTGCAGGGAAATCAGATAGTCCAGCTATGTGTGCATGGAAGTGGCTTGGTTCACATACATAGATCATTGGATCCATTTCTATGCATAATAATTATATGTTGCTTTCATTCCTCTTGTGTAAACAGTTACAAGGTCATATTTGACCTCAGCAAAGCAGGAGTAGCTGGCAAATGCTTGCAAACTCAAATACTTTTTCCAGCATATAGTGCCAAAATCTCTCTAACCAGTTTCAGAAAAGTTTATTTGACATGACTTCTAATCAGGGAACTCCAAGAACTGTAGTTTTGTGATAGGACCAGAAATTTCTAGCAGGGGAACACTAATGTTTTCACACAACCCTGCCATGAAAGTTCATTTTCATTGCACTTTAAATTTGTAGAGTAGATTAGCCAACTGTATTTGTCTGAAAATATCAGTTTTGAAGATGCAAGTAATGTCATTTTAATCTAACCATATAGTAAAGGCATGGATGCTTCCACACACAAGCCCTTTGCACCCCTCTCTCTTCATAGGCAATCTCCCTATCATACAAAAATGAGAAAAACTAAAAAAAAAAAAAATGCCTGCAGTAGGAAAATGGCATCCCTAACTACACATGAATATCCATGCTAACTTTGTCCCCTGTCAAGTCTTGCAGCTGATACAAAACAAGGAAAATGAAGCCTGTTTTTAGAAAAACACAACATAATTGACTCGGAGAGATTTTCATACGATATGGTAGTTCGGATATTGGACTATGACTCTGTAGACCAGGGTTTGAATCACTGCTCGACCATGGAAACCTACTGGATGAGCTTGGGCAAGTTACACACTCTTACCCTCAGAGGAAGGCAAAGAGAAACCTCCTCTGAACAAATCTTGCCAATTAAACCCTGCTGATAGATTCATCTTAGGGTTGCCCTAAGTTGGAAACAATCGGAAAGCAACATAATAGCAACAATGACTGCACAGCTTCAGCTTTTGCCATTGTGCCTACCCATCTTAGGTGATTCTTCTCTATAGCAACAGAAGGGAAAAATGCAAACAAAGAAAGTAGATGCAGATTTGATTAAAAATAAGGAACATTATTATTTTCAAATATGTGCAATAAATAAAGATCTAACAGGCCAAAAGACAAAGGAGAGGAATAAACACAATATAGAGGGTAATGATAATATGCATAATTTATGCTGGTTGCAGTATTTTGTTTTTCTTTGAACATAATTTGATACTTAAAAAAACCCCAAATACACAGAACTTTGATCTAAATATGTCATTTGTGAAATGAACCATGTCAGTTCTTAACTGCAACTATACTTCTCATTTATCTTTTAGAATCTGTCCAGTTGCAGCCAACCTCTCCTTATCTTTTCCTGTCCTGACTAACCTAAATGGTACAGCAGGTTGCTAAATCATCCACCATACTCTTGGACTCTCTATTTTTCTTTTAACTGCTTATGTATCTGTCAAAATGATGTAGATCTTGGCATGAAATCAATGGGCATTCTGCCTGTGTTACTCATTTCTGTTTGGTTTCCTGCTGGCTGGAGGTCACAGTCTTAGAACAAAAAAATAATTTAACTTTCCACTAAAGCATACAGTAGGAAGCTAGCTTATAGGTGTCTCACCTGTTTGCATTCTTGATAGCTCTGAAAATGAATACATAACTGTATATGATGGCAATTAGAGGAATGAAGAATACAAAGCAGAAGAGGAGCATTGTGTAGGCTCGGACTGATGGGGTGAAGGTAATATAGTCCCAGGAACAAGAAGTCAAAAGGCCCTCTGGAACATAAGCACCTTAATGGAAAGACAGAAAATATTGTTTTAACAGGAAAGAAAGGGAGAAAAGAAAATACTTTTTTAAATTTCTTTTTAAAAAATTAAAATTAAATTAAATGCATGACATCCATTCTTGTCAAACTTAAGTAATAATATTGTTAATACTGCCATGAGATATTGCTCTTAATAGGTAATCAGGTGTTATTAAGTAATATGAGACAGGAGTTCTACAACAGAACGTTGATAGGTATTTCCAAGATATGAACTTTGTGGAGAGAATGAACAGAGAGAAAACATTCTTCTTTCTCAAAAACTTGGCTATGTCTAAAGAAACGTTTGACATTAGGCTGAGGACAGATAAAGCAAACAAACTGAAGAAGAGCACCTTGGGGCTTTGCTATCACAAAGCCTATTGTAAATTCACAGAATTCAGTGCCACGTAATGTTTTCATCCAGATACACAAGTGCCTAGAGACATTTGTGTGGATCCTAACATCTGTTCAACTCACAGAACACAAATCTCTTCCACTCAGAGAACATGAACTGGTTTTTACAAGGCCTCAAGATGTAAGGCTGAGGTATACCTCCCTCCCTCCCTCACTCACTCCCTCTCGCTCTTGCTCTCCCCTCCTCCTCCCTTCTTTCCTTTTGGGGTTAAACCAGCATAGCAAGACCAATCATATTGGGGTTGTGGAGGGGTCTGTCCCATATTTATTCAGCCTCTGTATAAACATAAAGTAGAACTACTGTTCCTGCTGCTTTTTAAGCAGAGTACTGTCTAAATAGTCCAGGATGGAAGCTTAATGTTTTCTCAATTAGAACCAACATCTAAGAGATACTTGATTATCTACCATGTTAAAAGGGATGTGGGCACCTGAGAGAACATAAGCAACCAAAGTGATCTGTTCTACAGAGGAAGAGATGGGGAGAGTGCTTCCAGAAGCCTTCTTATACTACACAATCACAGCACTGTTATTCTGCTTTAACTGTCATGGCAACATCCTATGGAATCTTGACTGAGAATTCTAGTCATCCCTCCCTGAACTGCAAATCCCAAGATTCCATCAGATGCAGCTGTGACAGCTAAATTGGAATCATAGTGCTATAACTGTGCAGTGTGAAAGGGACCCCAGACGGAAAACTGCTACCACTCCAGTCAAAAAGCTTTGATGTTCTGCCTTTTCTTCTTTGTCTTTCACTTTTTTTTGGTGGGAAGACAAAAGCATCCAGAAAACATGGAAGGGTTACAAATAGAAAATGTGAAAATTTTCTGTGAAAATCTGTGGCTGAGGCAAGATCACTGCACAATAAAAGCCTTGTTTGGAAGTACTAAGAGAGAATGTGAATGAGAGAGAGAGAGAAGCAGAAGGCCTGTTGTGATGATAACTGTTGGAATTTCTAGAAATCTGGTATTGGAGAGGAAATTTCCTTGCATCCCAGAGGTGTACATACATACTTGTGAATAAGCATCTTTTGGAAAACACTGGCCATTTCTGCACTATCCTGTTATAGTGCTATTATTCCACTTTCAACATCCTATAGAATCCTGGGGTTTGCAGTTTATGGAGGAGCCAACCAGCCCCTCCCTAAACTGCAAAGCCCAGGATTCTGTAGGATGTTGAAAGCGGAATAATAGCACTGTAACAGGCTAGTGCGGAAATGGCCAGTATGAGTATCCATTCTCCTCATAAGAACACCATACAGAATGTTATCCTGGAATGTCTCACAGATCAGAGCTGTAAGGAATGCAAACTATATCTGTCTACCTCTGATGCACTTTGCATACCTTGTGAAATGTGCTCCACCTTATGAAAACTCATGCCACAATAAACATGTTAGGCTTTGGCTTCTTGTAAGTGGATTTTGGTAGCATTTACACTCAGCCCTTTGAACAATCAGAACTTTGAAGAACTTTGTGTACATAATCTTTATCAGTCTTACAAATAACCCTGTAAAGTAGCTCAGCTCAACATTATTATCACAGTGTTGCATGAGAAAGGGGCTGAGAGTATAGTGGCTTCCCAGGAACAGCCAGGAACAGCCCCACATTTCATTATTTGAGTCAAAAGTGTGATTGGAAGTGTAGCTGCAGAAGGGAACCAGAACTGAAACTGGGGACCTGTTGGGGATAAGCTGAACCGTCTCTAGTAGTCATAAGCAGAATTCAAGAGCAAGCATTCATACAGTTGGACATCCCATCTTCAGATTCTTGTTGTGTCCCTAATTAACATGTCCTCTTTGAGAGTTCAGGGTCCCCTTTATTTGGGACCCCAGTGAAACATCTGATGTCATCCAGGACAAATGTGGGGTTTCTTATTAAAATGCAATTGCAGCACCAATTTGAAAAATACAGCTAGGCAAATTTCTATTGCAGCTTTTAATGGCTCCTATGCCTTCAATTAAAAGTATCGTTTTTTTTCTGATCCTCTCCATTTTATTGCTTTAAAGCCAGCTCCTGAGTTGAATTGTGTGGGAATCTGTCCTTTTCCACATCCAATGTGAGCTCATGGATTTTGAGGGGAGAGAAATATATTTCAATGTATTATCTTCCTCCCTTTTCCCACAAAGAGATGCTGTGTGTTTTGTTTCTCTGGCTTACTGTGAAAGTTTACAGCATGGCAAAAAATCAGAATGTTAGAAGCTGGGTATATGAAAAGATGGTTTACACATGATTAAGGCTTTCATTATACCCCTTCTGTGAACAGTAACAATCAGTCTGAATATATCACAAACACACTACAACAACCTTGCACTTATTCATGCCTGTTATTTATATAGTTCCCCACAGTTTGGCTATAGAAGGTTATACAAATGTTACGCAAGATGTTTTCTCCCATTATTTTCATCCCTGATTTTTATCTCCTCATTTCTGTGTAATGCACTAATGAGTTTTCGAGCAAAAGCATCACTGCAATGTAATGTAATGTGATCTAAGCTCTACAGAGCTTTTCCCTCAGTTAAAAAGTCTTAGAGATTCGTTAGCTGTGAACCAAAGCTCTTCACAGAGAATTTCTTCATGTTAAATATGTAAATCCTTTTTATCTATCACCAGCTCTGAAAGGCCATTATATAAAGTCCCACATCGCTTCTCAGTTATCAAGTAACTGGATTTTTATACCGTCTTACTTACTCCATCCAAAGAAAGGGGGAGACTCCAAGCTAAGGAATACAGCCAGACTCCTAATAGGATTAGCAAAGCCTTCTTCTTAGACATTATTCCAATGGAGGCGAGGGGTCGTGTAATCACAAAATACCTGTCCAGAGCTATCACTGTCAAGGTGATCATGGAAGCAATGCCAAAGAGTGCACCACAGAATGCGTACAGCTCACAGCCTTTTCAGAAAGAGCACAGCACAGTTAGCAGGATGGAAAATATGCTTTTTTAAAAAAAAATCCTATTTTTGATTAATTAATTGATAAATTAGAAGCATTTCTTTTAAAATCTCTCTTTTCCATTCCATAGGAATAATCAAGGCAGCTTAACATTTTAAAATGTGATAAAAGAATAGGAACAATACAGGGAAAGAATAAAAGAGAGCATCATAAAAACAAACATCTGAATTGAAAAATCCAGTTAAGCTCAGAGGCTCATGGAAATAAACTAGTTTAACCTGGTAATGAAATTACATCACACAAAGAATGAAGTGGCTCTCCATGACGAGGCCAGTCCTGTTATTTGACTGAGTTAGGCAACTGCCTCAGATGGCAAATGCTGGAGAGAACAGAGGCAACAGTCCCTTAAGCTGCTCCTGGTTGAGCTGTCCAAGGTGTTATCCTCCATTGGAGGGCAGAGCAGCTTATGTCAAATGGATGTATCTTAACCCCGAGAGATCAGTGTGGAGCCTCAGGTAAGCTGGAGAACACCACCCATTGACTACTGATCTAGTCGAGTTCTGTACATGGAATGGGAACAGGGCACCATCTTATTCCTTGTTTCATTCAGCAGTAGGGTTGCTAGAGTGAAAACTGAAGATGGTTCCTGTATCTTTTGTGGAAGAGGGAATTTTAGCACATGTTGCTTGTCAAACAACCAGGTAACTAGCAACACTGTTGAAATTCCCTCTTCTACACAACAAGGAGTATTCTTTGGTAACCTAGCAAATGTCATTAGACCCTTTCACAATACCATAATAAAACGAGGATTCTATGCAATAATAACACAATGATTCACTTTAACTTCCACGGCCACCTCCTATGGAATCTTGGGATTTGAGGTTTAGGGAGGAGCATTTGGCATTTGGCATTTTCAGCTAGACAGTTCCTCCAGTGCCTCAGACCAAACTAAAAACCACAGTATTCCATAGGGTACAACCATGGCAGCTGAAATGGAATCATAGTGCTATAACTATGTATAGTTGGCCCTCCATATTTGCTAGGGTTAAGGGCACAGGACCCCTGTGAAAGTGGGAAAATTGCAAGTATCAACATGTGTATATATCTGTGGGAAGGAGGCTGAGGTATGGTGGGGAGAATGGGCAATCAGGATCCAAACCAGGTCAAGGAAAGGAGATGGAAAGGGTGTAGGTCAATATGGTGGCTTTATATTTCCTCTCAAATGTGGAGGACCTACTGTTATAGTACTATAGTGGCATAATTCCCTGGGCTGAACCCTCCTCTTCTCACTCTTTCTTTTCTGCTTCCCTGTCTTTAGATTAGGGAGATAAGAGGGGAAGAGTTTGCTAACTTATACTATGCTACCAGGTACCCTTCCTGAACTCAGAGGCCTTCAGATGTGTTGGGCTAGAACTCCTACACAAAATAGCCACTGGTTACATTGACAGAAGATATTGGACAGTGTTCACTCAGGGCCATATGCATGTATAAGCCATGCTACACCAGGGAGCCCTGGTGGCGCAGTGGTTAAATGCCAGTACTACAAGCCACAAGGTTGTGAGTTCGATCCTGCCGGGCTCCAAGGTTGACTCATCCTTCCATCCTTCCGCAAGTCGGTAAAATGAGTACCCAGCTTGTTGGGGGCATGTACAGAAATGTATCAAAATACATGCTATTTGTAAGTTGTTCGCCGCTTCGATCCATATGGAGAGGTGGGATACAAATAAATAATAAAAAAAAATATGAGGAGACAAAAAGTCACCATTGTGCAATAGATGTATTCTGCTGATAGCAGCGGAAGCAGAATTGCACAGGCAGCGTGTTCACCTATGCCTTGTCTTTGCAAGTTGCACATTATGCATTGTGGTTGTGCATCCTATACTTTCTATTGTGGTTGTGTGTCCTATACTCTGCATTGTGATTACACATTGCAGTTGTGCATTGTATACTTTCCACTGTGGCTGTGCACTGTGGTACCCAGTCATTGATATGTGTCACCTATGGTTGCTGTTCTGCATGGGAGTTGCATAGTGCTTCCATGGTGTAGGTCTACGTGCAGGTATTTACACTATGCTAAGGAGAAGTTGGACTGAGTGTGTATGTGTTTCTGTGTGCACAGAGGATATAGTCTAACATCTTAAGGGTAACTATTTCTGGAAGGCTGAAGCAGGAGAAAGCTGAAATATGCTTAAGATCATGATCACACTGAAACACATCCTTTTGGCCCCATAAGTGGTTTTGGTGGCAGAAGAAAAAGATGGAGAATAGGTGACAGAAGAAACAGAGGGGAACATATTTTCTGTTTGTATCAAAAACTGTTAAAACACACACATGAATGCACACAACAAACCTTCAAAAACTGTTTTGCAATGAAGCACAAACTCTACAGTAAAAGTTGATTTGGTTTTGTTTTTTTTCATCTTCTTCTTCCCAGTTATCATTTTCAAACCATCCAGATGAAATAGTTTCTCAGAATGTATTTGATACACACCTTTTGCACCAAATATCCATCGTTTGTTGAGGCTGTTGGTGAAGAAAATCGGACACTGAGTGATGGACATTAGAAAATCACTAACAGCCAGATTGATAATGAACATGTTGGCGGGAGTCCGAAGGCCCCTGCTCCTATGAGCAAAGAGAAGAAAATGAAGACAGGTAACACCTGAGGCTGCTGTTCTGCTTGACCCAAAAGCTTCAGCAGGGCCCCCGATTGCTTGGATCAAAGCAAACTGACATACAGACACAAGGTATTGATGCTGGGTTTCTCCTTAAAAGGGCATTAATGGCATGACCCATAACATACTGGGTTGGCATGCTGGGCTGAATTAATTGCCCATCTGGTCTGTTGAAAATGTACAGAGAGACAACTCAGAGAAAGAGAAATAGGACCTGACTGGGATATTATTCCCTCTGGCTAATCCACAGCATAGACTGTATCTATCTAAAATAAGAATACTTGGCATTGATGCAATGCCTTAAAGAAGGGTCAGGGAACATGCAGTCTTTTGAAGCAGTGGTGAGGGATGGCAGGAGTTTATCAACATCTCAAGGGCCACTGAGTCTTTCAGTGTTCAACACATTCCACGTGTGAATTCTCTCAGTCACCTTCACAATGACCCTTTAAATTATGCCTGTAGCATTTCACAGCCCTCACTTCCACAAGTAGCCAAATGTCCAGGGGCAATGCTACAAACAGTCCTTTGGGACATTCAGATTCCTGTTCTTTTCATTTGTGGACGGAATGTGGATCTCTCTATGGGTGGAGTATAAACCTTCCTGATTTTGAAACCCAGAGGTACAGAGAAGTGACGCATGAGTAATTTGTACTTGCCTTTACAATGTTCATCAAAATTGGTCCTTGGTTACCTATCCTTCATGTATTAATTTAGTTCTTTTTTTAATGTTATTGTTATACAACATACTAGGGCACTGAATACCAAAAATGGATTGATATTTTATAAAGTGTCTTCTTTGGTGGACAGAACCAATATGTATACCTATGATAGGTTACTGTGATGTCTGAACTCCCCTTGACTTGTCTCAGTTTACAATTGCTTTCTGCAAGTAGGTATATCTTTTTGTGTACTTGGAAAAAAATTTGGAAAAAAAGAGTGAATTAAGTAATCCCCCTTACACTCATTCTATGGCCCCTTTTACCCTTTCCAAATATTATGTTCTTCTAACAAAGTTACATGGTGGCAGTATGCGGGCAAAACCAGCAAGTTCTCTTTTATGTACATCTCTACCCTCTCCCAATTACAATGTAGTGCATGAGAAGCACATTTTCTAGGGAATCCTAGGCCCTTTCCACAGCTTACCTTTTTTCTGCGCTGGGGTGTGGGGATCGCAGGAGCAGCCTCCAGTGAGAGGCTTTTGCATCCCCGCTGTTTCAGCTCTGCATGAGCTGCCTGCTTCCAGGCAGCATGAGAGCACCACCTCTTCCTTCTGCAGTGCAGCCTGGGAGTTTCCCAGGCTGCACTGGGTCAGGAAGCACAACCACCATGGCTCCGGAGGCTGTGCATGCACAGCAAGTGCACACGGGGCCCTGGAACAATGCGCGATTGCACCCCATTTTCAGCTGAAAGCCAAAAATGAAAAAGTGCGCAAGCAGCGCCTGCCCTACCCTGGAGTGTCGCACAATTATAAGTGCATCATGCAGATCGGTTCTCACAATCACATGATGCTCCAGGTACCCTTTCGTATGGCAAATGCTGTGCGAAAAGGGCCATAGACTTCTCAGTTTAATGAGGCCAGGAAAAGAACTCACTGCTAATGCTGCCACTGTTTCTATCATGTCATCAAATAGGTTTGGAAGAATAGAAGCATCAGAAAATAAAGAGGAAGCAAGACTGACTGGTTGGTAGGGAGTATTATTGAAATCAGTTCATACAAGATGAATCATATCCTGAAGGGTCTGGCCTCACATATTGGGCTGAAGATTTCTCATAAAGAGGAATTCATGGTCTGATCTACCCAAAGCTAAAATTCAATAACATCATTAAAGCAAGGGTGGCCAGCATCTGCACCATTAGAAGGTTGTCTGTTCTAAAGACAGAGACATGAAGGCCATGAGAAACAGAAGTGATGTGAGACCTACTAGCCATATTAGTTAGGAGATCCTGGAAGTTGTAGCCCAAAAAAGCAACTTTCCATTGATTTATATATTTTACTGCACAAACTGAGCTTCTCACAAATGATCAAGCAGGCATTTCAAGAAAGAGGCTGCTGTCCAGTAACAAAGGCTTCCCTATTTCAGGACACGGCTTCCTAGTTCTTCCAATTATGCAGTGTGATCAGACATAGAATTGTCTACTCACATATATGTGTACAAGACAATGCACAAAATAAAAATGAAAACAGTCTAGCATCAGATTAAAATATGTCACTTTTTTACAGCCTGAGAACATTTTCTTTTCCCTTACCATTCAAATGGTGGACAAACTTTCTATCAAATCAATTAAATCTTGCTTAAAGTGTTCTAGTCTGCATAAGATTACCAACTTTTCATGTGTCTGCCAGCGTGCCTAGATAAGAATTTCCAGCAGTGAGACTTCCTCCTACCAGTTGCTGACAAATATTGCTGGGACCTTCTGAAGGAGAAGTGACAGCAACCTATCCATTGTGCTTAGATCCAGTTCCATGACTTGCTGAACTCAATGCCTGGGTTAGCTTCCTCCTCCTCCCTCTTCGTCTCTTTTTCTTTTGTGTTGTGCCTCTTAAATGGTAAACCTGAAGGCAAGGACTGTCATTATCTCTTTTCCTGCTGAAAAGCTAAATTTAAAAAATGCATTAACTACTAAATAAATATGCCTTTGCAATGCCATGGAGTACATTGGACTGACTCTGATTAATAGCCGAGTGACACAGATAGAATGTGTTCCTCTTCTTGCTTCACACTCGTGTTCCCCAGTGCTGGTGATTAACAGGAAATTAAAGTAGATGGACTATGGATTTTCTGCATCTGGGTCAAACTGAATTGGGAGGGCATTTTCCACTGTTGGCCAGATTAGCAGCAGCTTCCAAATATGGGGATTAAGCCGAATGATTTGACTTTGCCTGCAACATTTTATTTTACATTGGTTATCCAGACCATGAAGCAACAACAGGAAGTCTCTTCTTTTCCTTTTTTCTCCTGCCAAAATATGTTATTCTGAGAAAAACAAGGAAGTGGATCTAATACTTTCTGTAGCCATGATTTCAGTGTGGTTCATGGAATAGGACATAAAATCTGGACCTGCTTCAAAATTCTAAAAGATTTCTCCTTCCATATTTGTAACAAAACCAAGAACAGCAATGGCACACTTCTAGTGTATGTGACTGCAGGAGAAATGGATGTGACATTGGCCCACGTGTGGTCAAAAGATCCAGATGATACTAATGGTCAAGCAACAATGAGGTCAATTCCATTAGCACACTTAGACCATGTCAGGGAAAGCTTGAACATTAGGCAGAGTAAGGTGGTGGCCTCAGAGTTGTACCAGGAGCTGCCAAGCAAGATGTTGGAGAAAAGAGCAGTGTATACACAATCTGTTCTATAGCCTCTAAATTAGCTTGCTCCTTTAGGTTTTGGAGGGGCTGCTGGCCTTTTTCTCTTGTGAAAGAAAGTAGGTAGGGTCAGCCTAGTCAGATTCTATACAGAGAAAGGGGAAGAGATGACATCTTTTCCTTCACCTTAGGTGGTAAAAATGTCTCAGGCCAGCTGTAGGCCATGTCACATTTGTTTATTCCTAACTAAACCCATGAGGGCATGGCCCCGCATACCTACTGTGTACAGACAAGAGCCCTTTTCGCATGGCATTTCCCATGCAAAAGGATGCCTGGAGCGTCGCGCGATTGTGAGGAGTGATCTGCATGACACACTCACAATCATGTGATGCTCCAGGGGCCAGTAGGCACTGATCACGCACCGTTTCATTTTTGGCTTTTAGCCGAAAATGATGCATGATCGTGCATTGCACATGGGCCCCACATGCACTTACCTGGTGTGCAGAGCCTCCAGAGCTGCATTGGTTGTGCTTCCTGTCCCAGTGCAGCCTGGGAAGGTCCCAGGCTGTGCGGCGGAAGGAAGAGGCAGGGCTCTCGCGCAAGCAGGCAGCTCGTGCACAGCCAAACAACCCTGGATGCGAGAGCCTCTCACCAGAGGCTGCTCGCGCGATCCCCGCACCCCAGTGCTGGAAGAAGGTAAGGTGCGGAAAGGGTCTAGGACTCTGCAGTGTTTGCTCCCAAATCTATTACCTTAATATCTTTTGTATCCCATATTCTCTCTGGCCCAGTTCTTACTGAGCCTTTCAGTCATAGGGCCTGTCCACACTAAATTGTTATAGTGCTATTATTCCACTTTCAATATCCCATGGAATCCTGTATTTTGCAGTTTAGGGATAGGCATTGGAATTCTCAGCCAGAGAATTCTTTGGTCACAGTCAGGTACAAACCCCAGGATTCCATAGGATGTTGAAAGTGGAATAATGGCACTATAAGAGCATAGTGTAGGAAGGCCCATAGTCTGGGCTGTACCATTTCATACTCTAGTTGGAAGCTAACACAACAATGTTTCTGTTGGAATGAAAATAGCGATAGCTCAGAAAAAAGATGAATATAAATTTGTTGGGATTTAGAAGGCATTAGCTCAAGTATTCACAAACATCATTCAGGGTGCAAAGGAAATTAACAGCCCTGGGTGTAAACACCTGGTGATTTTGCCTAGCAATAGAGTAGGGCCTAGAAAGTTCTTTCAATCTTGAGTGCCTGTATGTACAACAGGTTAAGAATTCAGCCTGCCTAAATGCCCTGAAGGCACCAGATCCTATCTGGTCTTGGAAGCTGTGGAGTCGGCCCTGGTTAGTACTTGGATGAGAGACCACCAACAAATATAAGATGCTGTAGGCTATATTTCAGAGGAAGGAACTGGCAAAACCACCTCTGACTGTTCCTTGCCTAAGAAAACCCTATGAAATTCATGGGGTTGTGATAAGTTGACAGGAAATTTAAAAACACATAATACTCAAGAGTTCAGGAAAGCTGTGTAGTAGGGTCTCTCTGGGTGTTTTGTGTATCTTTGTAGCTAAGACAAGTCCTGTTTTGCCAAAACTTCATTTTGCACTTGTGTAGTTTAGAAGGACCTGTTCATAATTTCTCTACATAGAAACTAATCCTGTATGTAGAAAACTATTACTTAAAGAAAAAAGCTGCACTGGAACACTTCTCCCTGAAATATAATTTTTTTCTAGGTAGAGAGTTTACTTGTTTTTCATGCAAAGGAACACTCAGTCTCATGAGTCCCCCTGCCATCTGAAATTAATGATGAAGGCCAGATATAGGATTACAGTTTCAATTAATTCTTGGCCTCTGTCACTCCAATGTCTGTCTGTCGGTCTGTCCAAAAGCTAGTTTCTACAATACAGTGTATGCATGTGTCTATAAACACCAAGAGCTGAACATGTATAACTATAACATAATATTTTGTAGTTATCATCAAAATTCTCTTTTTCCTTGCTGTTGAGAGTATTTCATTTCAAATCCTGATTTTCCTGGAATGGAAACATTGATCCTGGAGGCAATTGCATAACTGTCTTCCTTTAAACAAAGGCATAATATTTACATAGTTAGCTATTTCAAGGGCTTCCTAAGAACTCACAATGCATAACAATTTCACAAAACAGAATAAAAGCTATGCAGCCATTGAAATAAGAATTACTCCATGCTAAATTACTCTTTATTCTCTTCAAGCAGAGTGCCTTACAAAGCCCCTAAGCCAGGGGTGTCAAACTCAATTTCATCTTGAACCGCATTAGCAATATGGTTGCCCTCAAAGGGCCAGTTGTATCTGTAAGACTATATAAATCTATCTACTCCTTTATCATATTAAATAATTGCCTCTGCATTCAATTATTGCTGTTTTTTAAATCACCTTTCTTCTGCATCAATTTTTCTTTTCTTGGACATTTTGAGGCTATTTAATCGTGGTTTACGGTTCCTATACCTCTGTAAGGTGACATAGAATTGGTCAGTATATCCAAAGTGTGCCACTTTCTGCTTCCCAGCCCCTCTCTGTGTCTCATTCAGCCTCACAGACCCTCTCTGTACCTCTTTCTGTTCCCTCCTCCCCTGTGGCTCTTTCTGCCCTCCTGCCCCTCTCTGTACCTGATGAGCCTGATCCCTACATTGTGGACCAATCCAACTGCCAGTATCCTGAAGAGGGACCCACCAGCCAGCACTTGCAATCTACTTCTACTTCTGACTGCTCCTTTGTACAGCTCTTGCAAGCTGCACAGAGCATTGCCATGGTAACCCACAGCAATGCTCTGATGGTGAGATTTGGACAAAAGAGCAGTCAGTGTAGAAATAGATTGCAAGTGCTGGCTGCTGGACTCCTCTTCAGAACACCAGCAGCTGGGGACCTGCAATGTGGAGATCAGCTCACCCGGCAGGAGGAGTGCCAAAGTTGCAGGAGAGGTGTGAGGGCTACATGAAATGGCCTGGTGGGCCGGATTGTTTGACACATGTGCCCTAAGATGTATGAAGCTCTCCGGTATAGCTAGCAAGGACATCTGTGCAGAGAAATATTTAGGGTGGCCTCTTGTACATTCTCAAAGAGGAGAAGCATCCAGAAAGAGAGGACAAAATAGAGCACAAATTTGCAAATGCTAAGGGACATGTAAGAGTGCATATTTAATTCAAAAAGAAATAGAATGCATCTTACTATCATGGGAAAGACTGTAATCAGATGACTTGTGCAGCTGGTATTTGAGAAACACTTTGAAGGCCTGTGTTCAACTTTTCTATGATTATTTATCTTTAATTAGACCTGGACTGGGCAGTCTTTCGAGGAAAGATTTGTTCTCTGTGAAACTGGACATGTGGCAATTTTAGAACATCACACAATCTAGAGTAAATGAACTGAATACCTGCAGAAAACATAGATGACTAGGAGATTACCAAGGGTTCCTGTGATTCCCACTATAAGAATGACAGCTCCAATGGTATAGTGAGCATGGGCTGGCACGTCCGCTGTTGGGAAAGGATCAGGGAGATTCAACATTGTCTGCTCCTGCAAGCAAAAGAGAATGGCAGAAGTTCACAGATAGTTCTCCTTTCCCTCAGTACAGATATGCCAGCAACTCTTAGAGAAGGAGAATACCATCAGAATCAGGGTAAACAAATATTTCAGATAAATCCATCCCCTTCAAAAATTGTATTTATTTTTGTTCTGCTTTTGAACACAAATAATTATATCTATGGTCAAAACACTCAGGTCAAAGTGGTGTTTTTGTTTTCATTTTCAGCTGAATAAGAACCTAGAGTTTATGTAAAAGATAATCTAAAACAGTGGTTCTTAACTTTTTTTGTGGGGAGCATGGATCTCTTTGGAAATCTGATGAAAGCTATGGACCTCTTATGCTCCCAAAAGACCCACACTTAAAAACAATTTTCAGAGTGAAAAGAAGATGAAGGAAATAGAAGAAATCATTTTTGTGCCCATTTCATACCCCCCAAAGCCCAAGAAAAGAGGTCCATGGAGTCCATGGTCCACAAGTTAAGCAACCCCTAAACTGAAAATAATGTACATCAACTTGAATATCAGGGCTCTACCACCCATCAAAATCATGAGAATTTCATTTTGGCAAGAATGCTTTTGTTAGCAATTGGTACCTTGCCGTCCTTTCATAGGCCCTTTCCGCCAGGCACCTTTTTTCGGTGCTGGGGTGCAGGGATCACACAAGCAGCCTCCAGCAAGAGGCTCTCACGTCCCTGCTGCTTCAGCTCTGCACAAGCTGCCTGCTCCCAAGCAGGTAGCACGAGGGCCCAGCCTTTTCCTTCTGCAGTGCAGCCTGGGAGTTTCCCAGGCTGTGCTGGGGCAGGAAGCATGACCGCTGTGGCTCTGGAGGCTCCACACACACAGCAAGTGCACACGGGGCCCTGGAGAAATATGCAATTGTGCACCATTTTCGGCTGAAAGCCAAAAATGAAAAAGTGCATGAGCGGCACCTGCCAGTCCCTGGAGCATCACGCAATTGTGAGTGCATTGTGGAGATCACTCCTCACAATTGTGCGATGCTCCAGGTGCCCTTTCGTATGACAAATGTCATGCGAAAAGGACCTATAGTTTTCCATAGCATCCCCTGGGGAGAAGGAATGGGTGAAAGCCTTTTTACATTTTGAGAATAGGCAAGTCCTAAGGAAGTAGTTAACATCCAGTGTACTCATGGTTGTATTTATTGGATCGTAACAATAGTTATCATCATCATCACCATCATCATCATCAAAATTTGCACCAAAGTAATCCAAATCCTATATCAAGAAAAGCTGGATGCTAAAATTTAAATATTGTAGGCAAATTAGACCAATTCGAATATACTTTTGAATATGCATAATTTATTTTACTACTGTCAATCAAACGGGCCAGAAAATGACTGATTCAAGGCATGAAAACCCTGACATTCTTGCCAAACATCTTACTTAATTACTTCTTTGGTTTCTGAGACTTCAGTACATATTGTCTGCTTAATTTTTAAAAAGCACATCATCACAGCCATATGGGTTAGCAACTTACTATTATAGTACAAACAAACCTGAGATCTTCTGAGAGATGAAATGTGATTCCATTTCCATGTCACTTGGGGAATACCTATAGGTCTGTGACAGGGGACATGCTTTGCAATGAGAAAGTCCCATATTTTGTCCTAAGCACTTCTGAGAAAAGCTGGTAAGGCCTTCATTGTGAAAGACTGGATACCTTCTGCTAATTGGTGCAGACAAAACTGAGCTAGTTTCACTAATGATCTGGCTGGGAATAAGCTGGGTCCTTATGTTCTGAGCCTCCCCCCAGTAGTAGTATTAGTAGTAGTACTAGCAGCAGTTATGTGCCTTCAACTTGACTCCAGCTTATGACAACCCTTATACTAGGGTTTCTGGGCAATCTTTTTCTTTTTTGTTGCCTTGTTCTTCGGCTGAGAGTGCATGACTTGCCCAAGGTTACCCAGAGGGTTTCTGTAGCTGAGCAGGGATTCAGACCCTGGTCTCCCAGACTTATAATCCAACACTGAAATCACTACATCATGCTGGCTCTCTCCACATGCATGTAGCTTCAAGCAACTTTCCTGTTTACTTTCAGTATTAAAACAGATGGCAAGGGGTACTTAAAAGAAGCAGAGGGTGGCAAGGATCTTTTCTCCTTATATCATCATCATCATCGTCGTCGTCGTCGTCGTCATCATCATCATCATCTTTTATACCCTACCTGTACAAAAAGATTGGGACTCAAGGGGGCTTTCAAATTACAATCATATACAGATAAAGCAAACATAAGTTGCCACTAGCAGTGGAAAAGAAATTCTTTGAATCCACATTTTCCAGTGAAAATACAGGATTCACACTCCCTGAAGTGCATCTTGCCCCAGAAAAAAAACATACATTGCCAAGGCTTGCGATGAATGTTGGTGAAAGAAAAATATGCACACAAAACCTTTGAAAAAACACACACACCTAAAATTGTGTACATTTGAAAAACCCATAAAAATGCACATTAGTCAAAGGAGAAATTGCATTTAAAACAATGCTGAGGGATGGAACCTTGGGCAAGCCACAATTTCTTAGCCTCAGAGGATGGCAAAGGCAAATCCCTTCTGGAGAAATCTCGCTAAGGAAATCCCATGATAGCTTCTCCTTAGGGTCAACATAAAGTCAGAAATGCCTCGAAGGCACATAACAACAACAACAACAGCAACACTTCAGGGCATCTTCTTTCATGGTGGAAGAAACCAAAAAAGAAAAAGGAAAAAAGGGAGGGAGGGAGAGAGGAAGCAGGAGGGGGGAGATGCACACCTACAAAGAAACAGCCATTACTTTTTTTTCAATGGTAACCCTCTCAGGGGAATGTCATTAAATGCATCTAGTCCAGAGATGGTAAAACTGGTCAACTGGAAAAGCTGGATGGTACTGTAGATCTTTGGATAAATGTCATTGATAAACAATCTTTTCCAAAAGCTGGGGCAGAGGAAAAAGAATAAGGTGCAAAGAAATAACAATCTTGCATCTGAGGCGTTAGGCCACTTGGTGCCAGTATACCTTCACTGTATTGACAGAAAGTTAAGACAGCATTCAGGTTATAGTACCATTCAGCTAGGAATCTGAACTTGCCTTGTGCTGCCATGGAGAGGAGGGGGGAACAGAAGAAGATAGCTGTTTAGAAACAACGACACATTTTCAGATCTGTTTGCAACAGCAGTGAAGAAAAATGCAGAAACTGTTCTCTCTCTTCCTTTTTTAAATGGGCTTTATTTGGAGAGGTCCTCAGCTTTTTGGATAAATGCCCCCCCCCCGCTCTGTGCTAGGAAGACAACAATACTATTTGCCCCAAGTGCTGGCAGGCAGACAAGCAAGCATGGGACCCAACAGGATCCCAATACTGGCAGAAATCCCGAAATCAGATCAAATTAGGTTTCAAAGTTGTGTTGTTGTGTGCTTTCGTATTGTTTCTGACTTATGTAGACCCCAAGGTGTCAGGGTTTTCTGGGGCTGAGTGTGTGTGATGCACCCAAGATCACCTAATGGCTTTCCATGGCTAAGGGGAGTCAGGCCCTGGTCCTCAGGCTCAAAATCCAACACTCAAACCACTACATCACCTCCAGGTTTGATGGGCTACAAGAATCTTCTGCCCTAGCCAACCATGCTAAGAATGATAGGAATGTTGCCTAACATTGCTGAAGTGTGACCTTTTGGGGAAGAGCGGTTTAGAATGAGAGGGCAAATGTGTGCCCTTCATATATTGTTGGACTATAACTCCCATCCACCATATTGAGCATATGGGAATCATAGGAATTGGAGTCCAACCATGTAGGGAACATCATATTCTTGTTCCTCACATCTTGTATGGAAAGATATAGAGAAAGGTTGGAGAACAGGGAACCATAGTGTAGGAGTTTGTAAAATAACAAGCAGAGGATATCAAAATAGATTGGATTGTACTCCTGTAAGATTATGGTAATTACAGTCCAATTCATGGAGGGCACCACCTTGGGAAAGATACTTATTAAATGAGCATTAATATGAGTTCCAAGCAAAACATTATGGCTACACTCTTATAACCTCTTATTTGGGATTGGTTTTAATAGGACTTACTTTTGAGTAGTTTTACTCTGTAAAGAAAAAAAACATGAAAGCAATTACTAGCAATACTTTAATGAAAACAAAAACCCACTCACAAATTCTTAGCTTAGCAAATTCTTAGTTCTACATTTTCTTGAGAGCCAGTGTGGTACAAGTAGTGTGGGTGGTAAACTAGAACTCTGGGAGACCAGAGTTCAGATCCCTGCTCAACCATGGATATCCATTAGTGACTCTAGGCAAATCACACTCTCTCAGCCAAAGGGGAGGGCAATGGCAAATGTCCTCTGAAAAAATATTGCCCAAAACAAACCCAATAATGGGATCACCATAAGTTGGAGTTGACCAGAAGCCACATGACAATAAACAATATATATCTTCTAACTAATTAAAGAACTTCCAAAAATCTGCCACCATTTTCAAAAGCAATGGAGAAAGCAATCATTCCATTTCTCAGATACGAAAGCCTAATGTCAAACCCATAGAGGCTAGCACAGTGCAAAACATTTGGCTACCTGAGATGAAGGACAAGGCGCCTACTCCTGATCCCTGCATTCCTTATACAGAAGTCAACAACGTGGCACACACAGCTCTTTCCTCCAGCATTTCACCCCTCACCCTCTCCCCCAGCCTCCACTGCCTGGGGTAGTTACCTCACTCTTCCTGATGAGGCTGGTTGACAACCAGCCTCATACAGTTTGCTATCCAGGGTAAATATGACCTGTAAATATGACTGTAGAATGCTGTCTTCCCAACACCTTCTTGCAACTCTCTGACATATTCTATCTGCTGTCTGAGGCAGCTGCTTCACTTTCCCTAATGGTAGAGTACATTAATACCTGCGTTAGTATCTAGAATTGATGCATTCATTACTAAAAGGCAGATTCCTATATTACATCACACTCAGATATTAAAGCCCATTCTTTCAACTAACAGACTCAATATTTTAAAGCAGCTTAAATCCGATGGGCAAGAAAATCTTTGTTTATCTCTCCTGGGCATATATTCCCTCTCTTTCATTTTCTTTCATTTCTTTCCCATTTGTTTAATGCACACAAAATGAAATGTCAGATTCATCCAGTGCCTAGAAGGGAAACGCTTACAAAATATTCTGACCCTTCTATGTTTACATCACTGAACATTCTTTGGTTTTCCAATATCTGCATATAATCCACTCAAAATATTATGGAGCAAATCAGGTCATTTTTCATGGATCATCATTCCATTGCTAGAGATTTGACAACGACTAAAAATAATACCCCATTTGCACAAAATCAATTAAGCTGAATGTGTGGGGTGGCAGGGGGCAGATAATATGTCTTTAAGTCCCCTGAACTGTTTTCCAAAAGATCTGTGATTCTCTATGAAAACAAATAAAGATCATGCCTTGCATAACATTCATGACAAATGCTGGCAGGGGTGACTTGCTCCGATGATTCTTTGTACGAGAAACAAATTATCATCAGATCGTAGAACTGGAAGCAGAGCTTGGAAGAATTCTTGCGCTACAGTTCTGAAGAATCCACCAACTGACACAGCTGCAACCCACATTGGCTGGGAAATTTGGGGTATTGTAGTCCAAAAAGGTAACCTTTCCAAATTGTGGAAGGTACACTGAGGTCATGTAGTTTAACCTCCTGCACACCGCAAGACTTGCACGTTCATGGGGAAGGAATAAGGTTGGTTCCAGGCTCAAGCAGGGCCTCAGAGAAATGCTGTGGTGGGGGTCTATCTCAATGAGTTACGTTTTAAAAGCAATTATTTGTTACAGTTCCGAATATCACTTCCACAGTACCTATTGTGAAGATACATTTTTTTTAAAAAAAAAAAGTCTTGCTTTCCTCATTATTGTAAAGAAAAAATAATAGCATTGGTGGGAAACATCAGAATGTCACAAGCTCTGTGGTGTGGTGCAGCCAAGGATGACAGATCTAAGACCTTGATCATGAATAGGCAAGAAGGACCCATTAACTTGACTAAAGACCTGCTGCTAAGATTCAGAAAAACTGCTACATTTTGTTTTTAAAAAGAAACACAGATCAACTTGTCATGATGAAAGATATAATTCAAAATTTACCCCCACCATCACCACTGTGCAAGCCATTGGTCTTTAGTACAAAATACACATAAGTGGTAAGCCTGTTACCATGGTTATGATATGACCGGTGAGATCACTAGATATCTCTTGACATCAAACTTATTTGGCCTTTATTTGACCTTTCTCTGCCACCCTACTCCACATGTTTGCAAGGGCCACTGGACAAGCACGTAATAGCCACGGCCGTTAATGGCTGTGCATTCCAAATCCCATTTAGGCAGGCAACTTAATGCCTCTTCGAAGCTTAAGGGACCACTCCTTCTTGCAAACCAGCCTTGCTCAGCACGGCTTTACACAAAGACGACCGGCCGAGGGCCAAGCCATTCCTTTATGTTGGGCCATTTGCATACTGGCCATACTATTGTCATCCAGCGCTAAGCTCATCATGTAAAGCCTGGCCTTTTCCAACGCCTTTGTCCCACTCTAAATTTCCTTTGTTCTCACTGAGCATGGCAAGGCCTGTACGTAAAATCCACCCTATAAAAAGTCCCCAATTCCGAGCCCTCCTCAGATCGCTCCTGAATTCCATCCAGCCTTGCTGCCACTGTGTTTGCCGAGCTGTCCCCTCAATTCCCAATAACTGAGTCTGCCTCCCTTCTTGGACTACTTTGGACTTCCATCCCGCCTTGCTGTCGGTTTGTCCAGTGAGCTTCCCTCAGTGAACCACATTGAGTTTCTTGCCCTCGACCTCCTCTTCTCTCCAGGACCACAAGAGCAGGTGTCGTATTACCTATTCCCCTGAAACTCTTCATTTCTATTTCTCAGTTAGTTAGTGTAAGTCATGTCTTTTGTGTTGTTTGTCCTCAATAAAAATATTATTTGTTACTTTAAAATGTGCCTGGGTATGCTCTTTGACCTGACACCATTGACATAGGGTGAAAGATCCTAGCTAAAGTTGCCCTGCCTCTTGTTAGCTTAAGAGAGTGCTCGAGTCTAATTTCCCCCATCTTGTGTTTTTATTTGGCTATTTGGGTGTCCCTCCTGGGACCCCCAACACACAGAGTAACAAGCCCATATATTTTATAGTTGCAAAAGTAATTCAAGCTATTATTTCCTAGCTCTGGTTATGTCTTAATTGTTGTTTATACCTCAGTTACTGAAAATGGAATTAATTCCAGGCATTTCCTCACCCTACTCTTAATTTGTGGGTTTACCTAATAATCTTCAGCAGCAGTGCTTTTTACCACCACTGGACAAGCTGGGAGCCACCAAGCTGGGAGCTACACTACCTCAGTGTAGCATTGTTCTGAGGCCTTGTATGATCAGAGCCCAGAAAAATTATTTTTTGATTTACTGCTCCCAGAATTTCCCTCAGAATAGCACTATAGTCCAAAAAGTAACTTTTCTGAACTATGTGTAGAATATCAAAAGTGGGAGTAAGGCAGGTATTAATGGCCCCAATAGTTCACTCTTGGCCCCTCACAGTTGTCTGAATTTTCTGAGTAACAATACTGGGCATGGTGAAGTGATATTGCTTTCAGTTTCACCTGGTACTCTTCCCAGAGTCTCTCTGTGCAATGGAAATCTAAGACTTCAAAATGAACAGAGAACTTCTGCACATAAAGGAGACTGATTTTCAGTGCATGCAGTGATCTTCAACACTTGGACACTGAAAATGGCAACAGAAGAGGGATGGAACTAGATATTCATCCTCATAAAAGGTGAACATCCATACACTCAGGCCCTTTCTGCACCTTACCTTTTTCCAGCACTAGGGTGCAGGGATCGCGTGAGCAGCCTCCAGTGAGAGGCTCTCGCATCCCTGCTGCTTCAGCTCTGCATGAGCTGCCTGCTCACGTGAGAGCTCCACCTCTTCCTTCCGCAGTGCAGCCCTGGAGTTTCCCAGGTTGTGCTGGGTCAGGAAGCGTGATCGGCATGGCTCTGGAGGCTCTGCACACCAGGTAAGTGCACACGGGGCCTGGGAACAATGTGTGATCGCACACCATTTTCGGCTTCCGAAAATGAAAAGTAGTGCATTGTGCAGATCACTCCTCACAATCGTGTGATGCTCCAGGTGCCCTTTTGCATGGCAAATGCCATGCAGAAAGGGTGTCAGAAACCACATGCCTTTAAGGCACTTGCTGTATATAGGAGGGGAAATGGAAGAAGATATTTCAGAGAGACCCAAAGCTGTCTGTGAAACACATCTTTTTCTTTTTTCTACACCTAGCATTCTGATAGTGGAAATCACATCACTTCTTGTAGTAAATAGCTTTTGCCCTCACTGCAATTTTTTTTCCAGGTTTCACTACAGCGGATCATGGCAGCTATTTATTTATATGACAGGGGACAAAAAAAAAAAAAAAAAGGAAAACAAAGAGGATTTTCTGTGGGAACTCCAACATTTTGAGGTGTTAGAACCCATGGCTTCTAGTGAAGCAAGTGTCTGAGGTCTTTTGATAAGTTCATAGCAATATGATGGTCACACTCTCTAAAAGCTGATTCACATTTACACATCCATCATTTTGGGAGGAAGTTATTTGACTACTTTCAGAGAAAGACTGTAATCTGTGTGCTTCTGTCTTGAAAGATGGTGTATTTAAGCTGCCAGTACTATACTATTATGTATAGTACGGTACTATTATGTCTGTGACAATTAGTCTGCTATAGTTGATCCACTCAAATTATTTGGAAGGAATCCAGTTACAGCTTTGTTTGACTAGAGCTGATTTGTGCATTCAGCTCTCAGTCATACAGTGTAATGAATCAGTTCCAAGGTCTCTATTTGTTGCATCAAGTGCATTCAAGTCTCAGAGCAGATTCACAGTTTCCTTAGACTAAGCAGCACAGTTCTCTGGGGCAGGGAACTAATCATAGCTGCTGGAGCTACCTCCTCCACCACAATCCTTGTTCAGCCATCCTTCTGCCTGCATGCACCACTACTCCTAGGGCCTTATCACACTACACTGTTATAGCACTATTATTCCACTTTAACTTCCATTTGTCACATGGAATCCTGGGGTTTGCAGTTTATGAAGAGGCATTTAGACTTCTCAGCCAGAGAGATCCAGTACCTCACCAAACTACAAACCCTAGGATTCCAAAGAGTGCAGCCAGAATAGTGCTTTAACAATGTAGTGTGATAGGGACCTTAAGGTGCGCCCAGTGCTGGTCTCCCTCCTCCCATCTTCCAAGTTCCTGTTGCAGCAACTGAGCCCCTCCCTTCCCTTAGGGTTCTCTCACAGCCTGGCCACCTCCCTGCTTCAGCGGACATCACCACGGGGGCACTGCCACTGCAGTCACATGCTGACCTGGAAAATGTGATTCCTTTCGACTCCATCTCCCAGAATCTCTAACAAGAATGGCCATAGTGGCTAGAGATTATTCTTGGAGTTAAAGGCAATAAAAGTAATTTTCCCCAGCTCTGGTCACATAGCCCTATGACCTTCCCCCAAATTTATTTTTTATCTTGAGTTGGACAACTTAGGTAGGCTGGGAACTACTTTTCTAGCCCCAAGAATCTCCACAGAGCTGGGAGAAAAACAAAAAACCAAACCAAACCAAATGTTGCTGGACATCTAGGTTTTTGTTGTGTTTTGTTTTGGAGAGGTGGGAAATGACCATACTTTACTCACCCCCTCTTTAACTGCATGGATGGGTTCTGAACATATGCAAGCATATTTTGTACTCGTGTGCATGAATGCATGCCTGGTATAGTTAAGATGGCTGCATTATGTGAGGAAAAAGGCATCTACAGTCTGTTTAAAATGTCGACAGTGCAGCTTGGAAGAATTGGTTAGACACTGTTGATGAACAGTGAGGACTGAGGAAGGAGGCAGACCAGCAAGGCTAACACTGGCAGTGGAAATACCTGGGAGGGAAGAGGGGGAGCATACCATCATTGCAGTTTCTCAGCTTTTGCCCTTTTCCTGCTGCTAGACTCCATTGATAAGAGACCAGCTGTGAACCTGGGGAGAACTGATAAATTGATAAGAGACCAGCTGTGAACCTGGCTCCTTCACTCTTCCTTCCCAACTTTCTGAACTATATTTAAGCCAAGTGTGGAATGCAAGTACAAACCCAGCGTGGGCTAGGTTAACCTTTTATATATTTTTTCTTTTTAAAAAAAATCTTGCCAGTCTTTTGCTTGGTAGTTGTTAGATATTAAACCTAGATTATTTCACTGTGATATTTGGTGTTATGTTTATTGAACTGTCAATACTGTCTTAGCTGACAGTGTTGTGAAACAAATTTCTGATTTTTATTGTGACTCCTGTGGATACATACTCCTTTTCAAAAGCAAAATATGTTTGAATCAGCCTTCCCCACTCTAGCCTCTGCAAATGTATTTGGCTATGTAACTATAACTCCCACCAACATGGCTGGGGATGGTGGGGGTACAGCATGCATTGAAGCAGCATACATTGAACTATGGCCATAGGCAGGGAAAGCAAATGCTTTTCCCAACATCAGTATACCTTTCCAGCTTCTGCCTTCTTCAACAAACAAATGTCAAATAAATGTCTGAATGATCCTTTTGCTACTGCTCTGACAAAAGAGCATGCTTTCCCCCAAGCAGCTCCTAACAATTATACTTTGCACTGGTATTGCACTTTCAAAGTGCTTCTTATTCATTAGGCTAGTTGTAATTTTTACAGCAGGATGGGTCCTATATTACATGTAGGCATAGCTCACACAGTCAGAACCCTGGGAATTCTAGATTAGCAGGGACAATAATATCATTTGCCAGCCTCTGATCTTAGTTGCAAATCTCACAGTAGCAGGGAAGAAATTGATTTTCCCAGTAATGCTATATTGTTGTAATTGTGGGAGAACCTTCTTGTACTGCCAAGTGTTTGCTGATGCAGTATTTGCAACTTCTGAAATAGGCAATTAAGACTTGTTAGTTTCACAAAAGACCTGCTTTTGGTAGGGAAGAAAACTGCTACAGCTAGTTTGTTAATATGCAACACCTCAACTGGCTGATATTATTATTAGGCTGCTGCTAATAACAACAACAACAACAACAACAACAACAACAATTACTACTACTACTACTACTACTACTACTACTATTATTATTATTATTCTCCTTGGGACTGTCATGATGAGCATCTGTCTTTCAGAATGTACTCCTATATTTCAGCATTATGCATAGTGAGGCGGCTACCTCATGCAGCAGATAAGGTGGAACAGTAGGACTTAGGCCCTTTTCGCACCTTACCTTTGTCGCGGTGGTGGGAGGTGGCGCTCACATGAGCAGCCATTTGCGCAAGCCGCTCACGGCAGCCCTTCTGCCTCCTGCAGCTGTTTGCCGGTCGCGCGAGCGTCGCACTAGCGTCCTGCCCCTTCCTTCCGCCACGCAGTCTGGGAGCTGTAGGCTGCGCTGGGGGAGGAAGCGCGACCGGCCTGGCTCGTCCGATGCACCGCACGCAGGTAAGTGCGTGAGGGCCCCGCTATCATTGCGCAACCGCACAGTATTTCAGCTTAGAGCCGAAAATAAGAAAATGCACGCGCGTCCCGCTTTAGGCTCGTGAGCATCACGTGAATGGGAGTGCGTCGTACGGACCGACACTCCCATTTACGCGACGCTCCAGGGACCCTCGCACTACAGAAACTGTGTGCAAAAAGGGCGTAATGAGATGTTGGAGAACAAAACACTCTATGTGCCATATTGGCTGCCTTCTGTCCTCTGGGTTAATCTGTTTCCCTCAGGTGCTATAAGCTTGAATGCTGCCCTATTACCTGGTGCTGAAGGAAGCTTTCACCTGATATTCCAGACAGGTTCTTCACAGTGGGAAGCAGTCTGGTTTGTGAAAGATTATGGTTACCACCTCTGTCCTTCAGCTCAGCATGTCGCTGCTTGAAGTGAAGAACAGAAGCCTGCCGGGCTAAAAAGGTTGGTTCCTATTTCAGTACCAGTGACAGAACAATGCTGTCAATAGACATATTCTGAAAAGGGAGGAACGGTTATGTGCCTCATGACTTCTTCTGTGTCCCATCTACAAATCTAATAAAGGCATTTCCCCCCATCATTCTTTCCATACATTTTTTAAAATATTCCATTCTTGATTAATCTTATCTATGCTTTGATTTGAGCATAGATTTCTAGATTATAATTTAGGGTTACAAATCAGACTCTGAGTTATTTTTCTGTGTCTTAATTGTATTTTTCTTTTTCTTTTTCTTTTTCTTTCACTCTCTTTACTTTGCCGAATGTTAGAGAAATTAAGATTTCAATTCATTTATGTAATTATTTACAGCAAGATTTTGTGTTTATAAGGATTATAATTATGACCATTTCAGCACTACACTGTTATAGTGCTGTTATTCCACTTTCAGCATCCTGTGGAATTCTGGGGTTTGTAGTTTACTGAGGTCAAAGAGCTCCCTGGCTGAGGATTCTAAAGGCCCCTCCCTAAACTATAAACCTCAGAATTCCATAGGATGTTGAAAGTGGAATAATAGCACTATAACAGTGTAGTGTGGAAATGGCCCATGTAGTCAATTTATGCTTTGACAAATCAATTGAAGTTTCTGTATGAGAAAGTTAGTTATAGATGAGCAAGGTTAGATATCGAATAATATTATCGACTTGTACCTTGACTTAGTGTGTTGTGTGTGTAGTTATTTACAGTTACGTTTACTTCAGATGACGGTGGAATAGACATAGCTATTGCATTCTGTTTAAGGGGTTTTAGTAATATTTGTAATATAATGTAAAGTTTTTATAGCTTGCACTGTCATGATGTAACACATTACTGATGTAATTCACATTACTTACTTAATAATAATAATAATTAAAAATGATTAGTTCTGTGTCCTATAAGCAGCCCTACTGTTTATAGGTGTAATGGAGCAGACTGTCCTATAACCAATATATGTCAGATTCTGCTCAGCTTTTATACATGGAATTCGGATGGGGGAAGGCAGACAGAGGTACCATTCTGTCTTTTTTTGTCAGGCAACAAGATATTTGGGGTCAGCCCTGGACATGTCACCTTGGTACATATTTTCTCTCTGGGCCAGTGACAGCAAAGCAAAAACTAATTCCAGAAGCTTTTGGAATTGTGGTTTCAGCATGGTGATGCCACCAATAATACCCAGTTTCTATTAGTCAGATCCTGTCTGACCTTGTAAGCTAAGTAGGGTCAGTCTTGGTTAGTACTTGGATGGGATACTGTCCACAAATAAAAGGTGCTGTAGGTTATATTTCAGACGAAGGAACTGGCAAAATACCTCTGAGTATTCCTTGTCTAAGAAAACCCTCCAAAATTCATGGGGGTCACCATAAGTCCATCGGCAACTTGAAAGGATATACACACACAGAACAGGCAGTGTGCAGCTTTCTGTTCCATAAAAGGTACCCTGTTGGGTCAAAGCAAGTGTCACTATTTTCTAAAGATTTTAATCCAAACTCTGTATTAACCAGATTAGTTACCATTCTGTCAATGTATTCATTTTATATGTTGATGATGATGATAACAACAACAACAACAACAACAATAATAATAATTGTTAGAAGTTTAAAGCTAAATAAATAATATGCAAATAATAATGCAGAGATGCTGCCAAAACCAGCAGAAGTGATCTCAAAGGTTGTGACCTTTTTCTCATTTGTAAATGACATCCTCACTGGACCACTTTTGGCTAATCCTGTCTCCCTCTGCCCCACTTCACATCTCTGTACAGTCTGTTAACCATTTTAATGAGAATACTAATCTAGTTAAGTCTACATGTTGAAGCAGAGAACTTGCTTATTTGCCTCTAAATTGCAAATAGCCACAATATACTTGTTGTATATATTTAAATGTCATTTCTTACTGAAATCAAGCCAAAAGCATTTTCATATCTCCTTTTTCTGTTTCAACTTGCTCCTTCTTTTCTCTTTTACTCCTGATTTCTCAAAATTTAGCTGGGGAAGATCTTTTCTTTCTTTCTTTCTTTCTTTCTTTCTGTTCTTTTTGTTTATGATTCTGTAAAGCATGGTTGACAATCAGGCAGCCCTCCAGATGTTGTAGTATAGTTTCTAGAGGCCCTAACAATGACAAGAAAAGCAGCCGGTTGAAGTCTAACAGCATCTGGAGAGGCAGTGGATTCTCAAACTTGTAAAGTATCATGTGGCTCAGTGCTCAGGCCATTTCTGCACTACATTGTTATAATGCTATCATTCCACTTTCAACATCCTGTGGAATTCTGGTGTTTGTAGTTTACTGAGACCAAAGAGCTCTCTGGCTGAGAATTCTAAATACCCCTCCCTAAAGTGCAAATCCCAGGATTCCATAGGATGTTGGAAGTGGAATAATAGCACTATAACAGTGTAGTGCAGAAATGCCCTCAGTCCTGCCATGACTCCAGGCTCTTCCCTTCATGTAGCTAATTATTATTTTTATTTCATGATACTGTGTGGAAACATATACAATACATGGTATAGTGGCTTGAGTGTTAAACTAAGAATGTGGGAGACCAGGATTTGAATTCCAGCTCAGTCAGGAAAATCTACTGGGTGATCTGGGTAATGTCACACCTGTCAGTCTCAGAGGAAGGCAATGACAAACCTCTCATGAAGAAATCTTGCCAAGAAAACCCTAGGGAAGGGTCGGAGTTGGTGTGAAGGCACATAACAGCCACAAACACATGGACTAACCCACCCCCCCAACACAAGCTCAAGAGTTATTTAAACTTAGAACACAAATTTGCAGTGAGAGCATATATATATATAAGCCCCAACTCAGATATTGGGGCTCTTTCTCAAACTGGTTTGCATAGGATTACAGCCCTAGTTAAGCAAATTATGTACAACATCCAACGCAGTCATTAGCGACTCTCTTGTACATGTTTTTTTCCTTAAACAAACAGTCATTTTGCATAATAGCAAAGTAGTGGAAAGAACAACATTGCAATAGGTTGCATTTAAACATCTGGTGCTTGCTGATGCTGTTCTGAAGATTCCTGCATTTCCTCTTCTGACAGTTATGTGAGGTGACCACTTATATGGGCGAAAGTGCCTCCGGAGGTGACTCTCTGGCCACTAATTTCACACAGAGCTATGCCAAAATTACCAGTAACTCTCAGAACTTTTTTTAAAAAAGCATTTTAAACAGGACCTAAAAATAGTTTAAACATGGAATTAAACTCTTTGCTAAAGGGGAAAAATGCATCATCACTTGAGAAGCTTAACAGAACAGAACAAACATTTGTAGGGTTATGGACAACTAATCATACTGAGGTCAGTGAAATTTGAACACACCTAAAACTCTCAAACGGATCCCACCCACATCACAGAAAGTGCATCTCATTTTTCTCCTGTCAAAATCATTTATATTTTTGTTTGTTTGTTTTATAGACTAGAAAGAGTCCCTAACTGAACTATGAGATATAGAGTTGATAAAGCACTTTTTGGAACTCCTGAGGTAAATTCCTCCCATTTGTTTCTGAGATAAATAAAATAATTTATAAAATTTATACTAAATAAATAAATAAATATAAAATAATTATAAACAACAATGTTTATTGTTATCAAGAAACATAAAAATGACACAAAAATAAAAACGAGTTCCTAATACTTCACAAACAAGGTATGAGTGCTTATCAAAAAGAGCGTCCTGCTTAGGAACCAATTGCTATTCTCTGTGGGAGCTTTTGCTGTAAATAAATGGACAGTTTTGAGGTACTGCCAAACTGTTGTTTTGCTGTTCATATGGGTAAGATGTTGCCCCCTTGGTAAACCCTGTCCCGGGGTCTACAACTTTGATATAAAATTAATTGAACCCACCAGACAGGTCACTCGAATGTGCATGTAGGCAATAATGGCTGTACGATCAAACGAACCAGGTCAGGCCAGTAAACTCCCCAGTCACGTAGCCACAGGAAACCTCATGTTGTGATAACCCATGGTGGACAAAAGGTCCTTAACCTTTAAGGAGTCCACTTGAAGGGAGTAAAAGTATTCCCGGAAAGTTGGGCACTGGAAGCAATAAAACCTTATCAAATCCATCTCTGGAAACACGCACCACAGCCTCACAGTGGAGGAAGATCATGTTACTGGGATGACACCTTGTTATCTTCCAATATCAGAGAAATGCCAGGTGTGGAGTTGTTTTTCTTTTCTGTCCCTGTTTGTTTTCCCTGGGAAAGGATTTGCCTTCAAAGTATTTTTTTCCTACAAATAGTCCCTGTTTTTTTGGGGTAGTTAGGTAGGAGAGAAAGGTGAAGCAAGGAGTATGATGTCTCCTGGTCATACCGACTGACCAGCCCCCCCCCGCCTCCTCAGCTTCTCTTTGCTGAGCTGCTGTTCGATCGCTGCTTCCCTGACCAAGGACTTCAGGAAGACGTGCAGTATTACCCAAGCTGCAAATCCCTCAACAATCCCTCTATATTCTTTCCACTCTTTATTTCTATTAGGCCTTGGATGCATGTGTGCGTGTTTGTGTTAGTGCAAACTGTTACTATTCAATAAAGTCATTCATTGGACCTTTTTGTGTGATTTCTGACTTAGCCTGACCCAGTAAACATTGAGTAAAAGATCCTTGATTACCTTGCCCTCTTTGCATTGCTAAAGCAGTGTTCATAGCTAATTTTCCCCACAAGTGATAGTTCTGACAGGCATTAGGAACCCCCCCCCAAGGGACCCCCAGCAAGCAGGATAACAAAGATGCTCACACAGTTCCAACTCCAGAAGTTCATGAGAGTTTTCTTTCCATTTCTCTAACTCTTGTCATTATTATTTGCCTTCAAGCCAATTCAGAATGATGGTGACACTATCATAAGGTTTTCTTGGCAAGATTTTTTTCAGAAGAGGTTTGCCATAGCTTCACTCTTAGACTGAGAGAGTGTGACTTGGACAGGGTTACACAATGCGCTTCTATGGATGAGCAGAAATTCAATACATGATCCTTCCAGAGTCCTAGTCCAGTACTCAGACCACTATATCATGTTATATTTAAATTTCTTTCAGATATAAAAGGCCTTTGAGGAAACTTACCCAACAAGTGAATAAAACATAACAAAGTTTACTTTAGTCCTATCAAAAAGCAATTCTAACACAGATTCACACTGATTTATATTTGTGACTACAAGCTAATAAGCCACATATGTCCTTAATGGAATGCACCAATCATTTTCAAAACAAGGAAAGCAACTTTGCATTTTGCAATCAATTATTCTCTTCTCCTCATATGATTCTCACTATAGTCTAGATATTTTTCTTTCTTTGTATGAGATGTAAAATGCTTGTGTGTTCTCCTCTTCCCTCTGATGCTTGCTATGTGAAATCATTGCCAGTTTTAACACAGGCAGATCACACACATCCTGACTAAAGAGGTTTATTTGCAGTTTATTTTACTTGTCTTTAAACAAACTACACAGACACTCTCAGAAATTTTGTCTCTCTCTTATTTTTTTGGTAAATTTCTAGCTTTACAAAGATAAAAGTTGCATACATTGTCACTAGACTCAACAGTTCCATTAAATTTTCTTATCAGTCAAAAATATTTGCTAGAAGCTTAAAAATCACATACAAGGAATTTCTGCACCACACTTACTGTTGGGGCCAATGGAGCCAAGTCCACCAGCCTGTGGTCATTCACTTCTGAATCATTCAGGGCACCTCAGATTTGGCTGCAACTGAAGTCCGTGGTGGGCAAGAGGTGCCTCTTCGGAGGGATTGCGCAGTCATATGGGTGAAAGTAAAAGAATTCTCCTCCCCGCAATGCCACAAAATCAGAAACAAAATCACTTTTCAGAGAACCTTTGCAATCAGCACAGTTCCTTCCATTTTAAACTTCTCGAACAGATTGTCTCTCTCTTTTCCAAATCTGTGCACAATCCAACAGGGATTTTTTCCCTTCCATAAAGCCTTAGCATCCTTCTCTCCGTGTCTAAGCTCAGCAATAGGCAGCAGCAATAGAAACAGCTTTCCATTTAAATATAAGAGCCTGCAGATTTTGCACATGCCCACTGAGATCCTGATTTGTCCCATGCAAATTCAAGGCAGCAGCTTAACTCTTCCATCAAACCCACAGAGGTTTCAGTGAAGTATCTCATCTATTACCCTGCAGGCAAAACTCAGATGTGGTCACCCTAATAACAGGGGAAAGGCAAGAGAAAGAGGAGTTGAACTTCTTACAAGACAGCTAGATGTTTTTATCTTGAAATATGTAAACCTGCATCTAATGGCCATTTTGCAGCCTGGTGACATTAATTTGCCTGCGCATGAAAATAACATCTACTCTGGACAGAGAAATATAAAATACATGATTCAATCAAAAAATCTGCACTTTTTAGTAACTTTCATTGTTATTCAAAGGAAAAGAGTGGAGCATGTGTTTAAATGTCTCAACCTAAGAAGATTTAGGTTGGTCTGGGTTGGACCCAAAGCATCAAATGAATTCATCTACAGAGCTGTATGTGTATGTCTTAATAGGCTGCTTAATATCTAGGTCAAAAGTAATCATTTCACCAGTATAAAAAAAGAGAGAGAGAGGAAGAGGAAATACTGAAATGTTGTAACATTAAAGAAAAATCCACATTGTATACCCATAGCAAGTAGTCCATTACAATTCTTGATTTAAACACACAAGTGGAAAATAATCTTTGCAAAAAAAAAAAAAAAAAATGCTAAGAAATTAAATGGGCTCCTGGTCACACCTCACTTCCCTAACCTAATCCTGTGGTTCAAGCAGGAAGAATACATTTCACCCTCAGAGGGGGGTGGGTGGTCCACCGCTTGCTGAGATCACAAGCCATCCGTGCCCTTTCCCTGTCTTCTGAGCGCGGGGTTGCAGTCACAGAACAACTGTGTGGACTTAACAAACCTACTGGATCAGCTGCTATGTATTTTGAAAATATCCTCAGAGCTTAGAAACATTAATGAATATAGCTGATGTGTTTGTGTCATATTTGGGTAGAGGGAACATGTTAGTAATGGATATGTAGCAGTTTTTTAAAAAAATTAAAACTCCTTCAAAATAGAAAATTCCCCCAAATGACACTTTAAAACAGAGATAAGAAATATGTAATCTCAAAGTTGTTCATGGACTGCAAATCCCATCAATCCCAACTACATAATCAATGCTGAGGAATGCTGAGAGTGGAGGTCTTACAACATCTAGACAATTCTGTGATTCCAACCAGTGCTTCAAAAGACTTTTTTTGAAAGTTTTTTATTAAAGATTGTAATTAAAAATAAATTTTAAAAAAACCCTCCCCGCTTTCAGGCTTATTTTCCAGTTGAATCTGCATATTTACATTCCATTCATACATAGTACTACATACTCAAAGAATTTGTTACATTATTACACAGTTCCCTTGTTGCATTGCCTTGCTGCCTTGTTACATTACTTTGTTACATTGTCTTGCTACATTGTTACACTAGATTACTTACAAACTTACTTTATTCTTTTTTTTCTTTTCTTGTGCTATATCTTTATCCAAACCAAAACTTCTCTCCATTCCCTTTTAAAGTTCTGGATAGGTTTATTTCTCAAAGAAAATGTTAACTTTTCTGTCTCTACCATAGCCTTTTCGCACCGTACCTTGTCACGGCAGTGGGGAGCAGCGCTCGCATGAGCAGCCACTCATGCGAGCAGTTCAAGACAGCCCTTCTTCCTCCCGCATCTGGCTTCCTGTTAGCAGGACCGTCGTGCTAGTGCCCCACCCCTTCCTTCCGCAGCGCAGTCTGGGAGTTGTAGGCTGCACTGGGGGAAGGAAGCACGACCGGGCTGGCTTGCTGACACACCGCACACAGGTAAGTGCGCGAGGGCGCCGCGAGCATTGAGCAAGCGCGGAGTATTTTCGGCTTAAGCCAAAAATCAAAAAATGCGCATGCACCCCGCTTTAGCCTTGTGAGCGTCACACGAGTGGGAGTGTGTCGTACAGAGCGACACTCCCATTTGCGCGACGCTCAAGGGGTGCTCGCACAAGAAAAAAAGCATGCGAAAAGGGACCATATCCAGGACTTTTGATTTCCATTCTTCTATATCAACAAATTTCCTTTCTTTCCAATATTGCACATATATCAACCTTGTAGCAGTTATCAAATATAACAATGTCTTCTGATGAGATCTTATTTCTCTTTGTTGCCCAAGCATATTTAACAAATAAGATTCTGGCTTCATTTCAAAATTTACATTATAAATTCTCTGAATTACATCACATATTCCCTTCCAGAATTTCCTTGCTATCTTACAAGACCATCACATATGATAAAATTGTTCCCACCTTTTCATCACATTTCCAACATCTAACATTACCATTTTTAGTTATTTTTTGCAATCTTTCTGGTGTCATATACCATCTATGTAACATTTTGTAAACATTTTCTCTTAAGTTTAGGCTTGGTGTAAATTTTATATCTATCTGACATTTTTTAACAATAAAGATTAAATGTTACTTGCCAAGATAGCATGAAAATGTTAATATGGGAAAAAGAAGGCTGCTGTGCACTCATTATCACAAAATTGCATGCTGTGGGTAACACAGTACTTATAATACATTATTCACAACCCCCTAAATTTTGCTTAGAAGATGCATCTAAAACTCAGTTCATATTTATGCTAAGGCAGACATGGAAAACTTTTGGCCACCCAACTCAAATTTAGCTTAGCAGCCAAGCCTAGTGGCCTGCCCAGTAATTGATATCATATTTTGGGCATTTCTGCACTGCACTGTTATAGTGCTATTATTCTACTTTCAACCTCCTATGGAGTCCTGGGATTTGAAGTCTGGGGAGGGGCATTTAGAATTCTCAGCCAGAGAATTTGGCCTGAGTAAACTCTAAACCCCAGAACTCCACAGGATGTTGAAAGTGGAATAAAAGCACTATAGCAACATAGTGCAGCAATGGCCTTGATGTAGTTCCCAGAGTGCAGCATACAAAGGTGATGTACAATCTCATATGTGGGTTAGACTAGGTTTCTTCAACCAGATCACAATGCCAGATGTTTTGGAATGCAACTCCCACTGGCACCAGTTACCATAGTAAATGGTGAGGAATGCTGGGAATTACAGTTTAAAAGATCTGGAGAATACCAGGTTGGGGAAGACTGAACCAGAAGGTTGTCTGTAGTGAGAGCCAATCTTAAAATTTGACCACTACACAGATCCTTCTGCAGAAAAATTGCCCAGGCTATAACTAGGAACCTTCAATTCTGTGAGCAGCTGCCATACGGTCAGGTTGCAATGCTTCCCTCTCATAATAGTAGCCATGCAGAAAGGCAACTTGCGTGTGCATATGTTTATTGTATATGATGCTGATGCTATGCTTGCTGTCATGTATGAGAAGTTACATGCAACATGTATAGGTGGTGCCTCACTATAATGTGTCAGTTAAAGAGGAGGCAGCTAGAAAACAGAAGCAGGAAAATGAGTGTGAATGAATATATAGAAGGAAGTGGTGTCACATAACTGAGAGGGCTAGGAAAGGAGTCAACAACTGCTCAAGGTCAAGAAAGCCTGAGAAATAGAACAGCCTGGGAAAACAGGGCAATGCTTTACTAACCAATGAAAACTTTGTATGAATTGGCTATATAAAAAATGTATGATTGCTATATGAATAAGTTCTGGCAACTTCTGTGTAAGTGTGCAGTTGTTACCCACAATGATCACTTGAATAAACTACTGTTAATGTTAGAGTCTGCTCTTTGGAGCAATTGGGATTATCTTGTACACAACACACAAAGAGTGAACTGATAGAACTGCAACTTGGATTGTTTGCCTTGCTGGCCAAACTTGATCATTCAGGCCTGGTAGACAGGAAGAGTTGTAAGGTCTTCCCAGTTCTGGGGTGTCTTTCAGCTCCTAAGTCTCAGGCCCTTTTCGCATTGAGGCTTCTCGCGCGAGGGGGGAGGGCGGCTCACGCGAGAAGCCTCCTCCGGGAGGCTGCTGCTTCCCCCTCGTTCCTTCCGGAGGCACTTCCTGCTGGCGCGTCCGTCGCCCCTTCCTTCTGCAGGGGCCTGTGGGAGCTGTAGGCACCGCGGAGGGAAGGAAGTGCGACCCGGCCGCCTCCCCGACACTCCGCACAGCAGGTAAGCGCGCATGGGCGCCGGGAGCGTTGCGCGAGCGCGGGTGATTTTCGCTTCAAAGCAAAAATAAAAAAAACCGCGATCGCTCCGCTGCAGCCCCGTGAGCGCAGCAGAAGTGGGAGTGCGTCATGCAGAGCGACGCTCCCACTCCCGCAAGGCTCACGGGGCTATTTTGCGAGAGAAAGCCCATGCGAAAAGGGCCTCAGTTCAATTCAACAGCAGCCTACAGATGAACATTATATTCTAACAGAGAATGTTTATGGAGAAAAAAGGGAGTCAAACATGACCAAGTTAGCACTTCTTTGGTTTAATATTGCTAGGCCATAGAACACAGTGTGTATCTTATTTCAATATCACATGGAAGCACCACCTAGAAAATTGTGGGAGGGCAGTTTCATCACCAGTAGTGGGAACTAGATATGGACCTTGGAATTAATACATTGCAAGTAAATTGTGTTACCTGCATTGTGTCACTTTTGAGGTAATGAGGACACAACAACAGCCTTTTTAAAAAGTCATGATTGGTGACATCATAATGTTGCCCTTTTACTAAGTTAAACTTTCTTATTGTTCTTGATGCTACTTTTGATAGCTAAGATGCTATCTTGGGTTGTGTTGTGAGAATTTTTCTTTTCTTTTTTTAATATTAGGTCTTTCTTTTCTAGATGTGTTTTTAAGAGGGACGTTTTGATTTCTTAATTTTAGATGGTTTTTCTTTTTGAAAAGAATAACTAAAAAGTGGAGAGCAAGGTAAGAAGTAGCACAATGGCAAAACATTCCTGGTAATAAGTAATATAGCAAATTACTTTCCAAGTACCAACAAATCAGTTTCCCAACAATTTCTCAAGCTTTAACTATAGACTTGTTCTTAAAAATAACAGCAGAGCCTTTTATGATCACAGAGATATCTCCACAGTGCATGCTTTTCTTGTAGATCTATCAGGAGTGATTGGGTTTCAGCTCGATATCTTTAACCAAAAACCAATTAATAGGTCCAACTAGAGCAGACCAATTGAATTAACAGGAACATCTTAAGTTCCTGCTTATGTAATTTCCATTGATTCAGTTAGTCTCCACTAGTTGGGAATAGCAGTTGGAGTTCTGCAACCTGGGAGTGGAAGCTGACTGCTTCTGTTTCAGTGGGCCAATTAACCCATTCAGGGTATTAATTTGAATTTCAAAGTTGCTGTCCAATGTCCTGAATTTATTTTGGAGATAGAGTTCAACACCCGAGTCTACTTCTCTAAAGTATGGACTAAAACCTGGAGCAGATTATACTGGGAAATATGAGAGACAATAAATTATCCCTCAGGCTGAGTAACGAATATGCTAGACAGAAGTTGAACAGTTCATCCACCCATTCTACTCCCCACACAAGATCTATCAGAGAAAGAAATCAAACTTTGTAAGGTACATAAAAGTAATTTTCCTTATGAATACTTGTGCATAATCAATACAGATTCATCTTCTTGAAAAAGGTAAGAAAAAAGAGTACTGCATGTTATCAGAAGAGTTGGAGCATTTCACCTAGAGAGGATCTTACCACACGTTTCATGGAGAAAAGGCAGAGAGAGAGAGAGAGAGAGAGAGAGGGAGAGAGAGAGATGTGAAAGCAAACCTATGGAACAAAGGAAAGTTATGTGATGCAAATAAAATATGAAAAAATACACAAATAAGTAACCAAGAAGTTACCAGAAACATGTTGTGACCAAACTCTTACAGAGTGACATGTAATCTAACTATCAGTGAGTATAGGCACACAAAATTTGCTAATTCCAACAGATTCACCACCCACTGACACAAAAGCTACCCACTGCCACAGGACTGGGAGATCAGGCAGTGGTTACCACAGCAAGAGAGGGTCCACTGCTGTCAGATTGATTAGCTTCAACCCTCTTTCTGTTATATGTGCTATCCCTCCTTCAGCAGCTGTTAGTTCCAATGGTTGAGAGATGCTATGATTCTGCTGGAATTTCTGTAGCAGAATTCTTGGACTCAGAAGACAGTGGTGTGACCTTCTCTGGTTAGGAAGTGAACACAAGATGGGCATCTGGGGAAGCAAAGTGGTCAATGTTGAGTGTTGAGGGCAGTTTTCTCTCACACTCTTGAGTCCAGGGCCTCTTCTCCTGAACCAGAGGAATCCAGCTCCAAAGTCTTGATTCTTCCTTATTTGTCCTTTGGTCCTTGTTTGCTCATTAGTCCTGACTTCTAGCATTCTCCTGGTTTCTGCCTCCTGGTTTGCTTGTGCTTCTGTGGTGGCTCAAGAGAGTGTGGATCCATGTGGGCCTGGGGGAGCTGCATGTTCTGTCAGAACAACTTGTCAACTCTAAAACAATACTGCCACTAGAGCAGCCTTCACCCAACCTTGTATCTTCTGGATGTGCTGGGTTACCATACCTGTCATCCCCAGACAGCATGCTGATGGAGGATGTTGGGTGTTACAGGTCAAAGAAGAAGGCAGCTCTGGAAGTGCTACAAAATAACTTGCCATGTTGTCAAAGGTGAACAATTCTTTGCAAAGTCATAGTCCTGTGGGCTCTAAGCATGAAGATAAGACACTGGATAACATCTGGCCAATTATCAGCTATCCAAATATCATAGCCATGCTTAATCGCTGCTGTCATGGTTTCTGAGCCTCACAGCCACACTGGTCGCTCCCTGATTGACCTTAATTACCATCATAACATTTAGCTGTAGAAATAGATGACATTAGCTATGTCTGGGAAACTTTTCCAGAGGGATATCTTACTGTAACAGAGAAAATTGGGCCTTGAGGGACCTACTTGGAAATTATAGCTCTTACATTACTTTTCTGGCACTTGCTAACTTCACTTGGGAGACCAAAGTGTTTCTTTCCTATGTGAATTGATGGCCCTGCCATGTTATCCCTTTGCCCTGTTACGGCTCCTGTCTGATGCACTGCAAACAAAAAAGGCAGAAGTGCTTTATCCTAGAAAATGAACAGCCTCAGAGATTCACCTCAGCCTCTTGCGAGATTGCTGTCTGGACTCTAGTTACACAGATCAGCCTCCCAATCACGTAGATCAGCTACTGTCATGTGTAGGAGAAGAATAACAGATGAGTAGCAGAACATGTGCTTTGCATGCAGAGAGCCCAAGATCAATCCTGATGATCTTAAATTGCATATGAATAAAATATGAATAAAATAAGTTAAAGCAGCCAGATAGTAAGTGAAAGGAAAGAGATCTGGCGTCTAGTGTCCTCAGAGTGTGCTGGACTATATATCCCATAAATATCTGTCATCATGGCCCTGGCTACTGGGAACTGCAGATGAAAACATTTACAAAAATCAGGTAAGGATGGCAGGAAAAGATAACACTGGGCCAGATAGACAAATGATTTGTCCTGTTATAATTGTGTTTATTTGTTTTCTTGATTTATATCCCACTTTGACTTGTATCCCACTTTCCCCTAGGAAACAGACAATATAAAAAATAGCTACAGATAAAAGCAAACAAAAAATTAGAATGTTATAACAGAATTAAACCAAATACAAAATTTAAATACTATTCGTGTTTAAACAATACAGCATACTCACCCTACATGCAGGGGCTCCATTCCAGGACACACACACCCTTGCCACGTAAAACAAAACATGTGAGTGCTGGATCCCATTCTAATCGATGGATGCAACAGGTGCATGCCCACAGCAGTGTGGGCATTCAGCCGTCACATTCATTGACTATCATGAGGCGTCATATTTCATGCAACCTTACATTTGTGCATGCAGAAGTCAAATCAGCAGAATGCACACTGTCCTACAGCACCAATCTATTAAAATCCTGTTGCTGAAAGCCCATGTAAAGTGAAAGATCTGTGTCTCTCAGCAGAAGGATGATAAAGAGGAAGACAACCTAGCCTTCCTTATCAAGGAGTGTCTTATGTTCCCAAGCTGAGAAGCAGGAAAAAAGCCCTTTAACCCATGGTACTTAAGTATGAATCCCCAGATGCTGTTGGATTTCAACTCCCAGAAGCCCCAGGCAGCCTCGCTGTTGTTCAGGGATACTGAGAGTTGTGGCCCAAGAACAACATGATGCATGATGCTTGATGATTTCTCCACTTCAGACCAACCAACTCCTGAGGCCCTTTTTGCACACCACCTCCAACCTTCAATGGCCACAGGCTTGCCATGAGATCACAACAACGGTTCTACACAACGTTGTCATGATCCTGTGGCGATCCTGTGGCAACCCTTTGCAATCACAGATTAAATCATTGTCATGTTTCTTCCGACAATGACACTTGATTGTGCAGTCCTTCCTGCCACACCTACCTGTCATGAGGAATGGCAGGAAGCTGAATGGCTGTGCTTCCTCCCCCAGCATGGCCTGGGAAACTGCTGGGCTGCACTGCTGAAGGGAGGGGCGAAGCCATCGTGCTTCTTCCCATCCAGCAGGCAGTCAGTGCCAGGGGGAGCGTGACAGAAGTGCTCACCTCCCAGAAGAGGCTTTCCCTGGATCCCCACACAATGGCTTCAGAAAAAGGTAAGTTGTGGAAAGGGCCTGAGTGTGGCTTTGGCAAAGATCTAGTTTGTAGGTACCTCTCAGTTCATACACAGGAATCAGCAGCTGAAGTGCATTTGGGGACAACTCTCTCAATGCCTCTAGACCCTTTAATACTGTACAATTGTAGTGCTATCATTCTACTTTAACTGCCATGGCAGCACCCCATGTGATCCTGGGATCTGCAGCTTAGAGAGGGGTAAGTTTCCTAAAGGTACCAGATCCTGACTAATCTTGGAAGCTAAGTGGGGTCAGCCGTGGTTAGTATTTGGATGGGAGACTGACAACAAATACCAGGTGCTGTAGGCTATATTTGAGAGGAAGGTACTGGGAAAACCACCTGTGAGTATTCCTTGTCTACGAAAACCCTATGAAATTCATGATGTCACTGTAAGTCAACAGATGAGTTGGAGGCACATATACATGTATACACACATTTAGAATTCCCAGTCAGAGAGGTCTAGTGTGGCACCAAACTACAAACCCCAGGATTCCATAGGATGTTGCCATGACAGTTAAAGTAGAATTACAACGCTACATAGAATGAAAAGGTTTTACTTCTGTCTAAGAAGGAGAAAGGGTGTGTGAGGGCAGAAAGGAGTGTAAACCTTTAAGTCTAACGGGTTTTTCATT